>PVLA01001340.1:0-370911 GCA_004027455.1 Hydrochoerus hydrochaeris
CAGTAGTGGCTCCCACGGAGAATTCGAATAAAGATGGGCTGTGAATGGGGCTTAACTGGCTGTGCTCCCAGGGCAGTGTCACTGCTCTCACGGGTGCCCCAGAGTGCCAGGCTCTTCACCCACATGAGGGAGTCCCCTGTCCTCTTCCCATCCCTGCTCTGTCTGTACCCGGAATGCTGGGAAGCTTGGGGGTGACAGCTGGGTGCATTATGGAAGGTGTGAGTGAGGGGTTCAGGGCTTCTGCCCCCAAGGCAGGCATGCGTTGGAAATGGAGGAGCAGCAAGGACTGGACAAGGGACAGAGAGCCCAGCAGGTATGGACTTAAAACCTTGATTCTGGAGCTATGTCTCATACACCTGTGCTGTATTCTCCTTGGGGCCCTGATCCCTCAAAGCTGTGGTCATCTAGGGCCTTGGCAAAGCTACCACCTGCCCAAGTTACAGGACAGTTGTCAGAACAGTTCACAGAAAGGGTGGGAAAAGTCTGGGGTGGGGACAGGCAGGGAGAGACACGAAGAGAAGGCAAAGCCATGGGTCTCCCCCACTTGCCTTAGCAAAAGCCATTATTTCCCAAGAATTCTGAAAGCCACGGTCCCAGTGAATAAATCAATAGTGTTAAAGGATTTGCAAGAATTAGTGAACCAGAGCTGGAAGTACAATCAGTTCAGTTTCCCAGGTAAAGAGGGAAATGAAACAGAAACCTCAGATGCCAGGGTCTAATGGCAGATGGAACACTTTGAATTTCATCAAGGGAGAATTAGCAGCTCAGGAGGATGTGGGGTTAGGAGAGCAGAGAGGAAGCCATGTGTGCATGTGTGTGTGTGTGTGTGTGCAGGTGTGTGAGCACACATCTCCTGGTTGGGGTGTCTATGCCTCTTTTTCTGTCTGCACCCTATCTCTCCTGCCAGTCCTGGCCAGGTCAGGTCTGGGTGTTGCACCTGGAATCATTTCTAGATTTTTATACAAGCAATCACCATGACCTCTATAAGAAAACTAGAAAGTCCTCAAAAGCACGGAAGAATAAAACACCCTCTAGGTGCTGAAGTCCCAGCTGCAGCTACACACAGAGCAGCAGTCACAGGTCGCTTCCACTGATGGCCCTGGGAAACCCTCACTGGTGGGGAGGAGGCAGGCTTGCCCTGCAGCATTGAACACTGTCACCAAGCTCTGTGGGCCACGATGGCATCCACTGGGGAGCCACTGTTGTCCATGGTGTGGCCCTGTCTGGAGGAGGCTTCCCCCTAGGGGTTGTCTGTGGTCCTTTGGTGTCCCCTGCCAGGCCCTCTCTCTTGGAATGTGCTCTTTGTCTGCCCACTTCTGTCTTCCGGGTGAGGCCTGGTGGGTGGAGTCGCTGCCTGTCATGGCCTGTGTCCTCGGCGCCCAGGTTCAGCCCCAGCACCCAGCAAGAGCCACGGATGTGGGGCTCCTTGTGCCAGCTCCATGGCAGACTGCAGCGTGGGCAGCAGGCTTGTCTGGACATGCAGGCCAGTGCTCCTTGGCCCTCTAGGTGGATTTGCTCAACACGGGACCTTTCATACTGTCCCTGTTATTTCAGGAGAGCTTCTGCATGTGACGATGCCCCTCTGCCCGGGTCACTCCCCTGCAAGTATTTAGCCTGACAGTCTTTTTCCTGGGAAGCTGAGCCCGCCAGACTGATAAATTTACAGCCCTGCTTTTACAAATGTTGGGTGTTGTTACCACCAGCTGCTGTTGGCAGGGGGCGGGGCAGGCCTGGGTACCTGGCTGAGGCCTGGTCTGCAGCGTGGTGCCCTGGACAGGCAGGGCAGCCTTTCTGAGCATGACCACTGTGCCGAGGCTGGCTATGTGTGGGCAGGGTGGGCTCAGAGTGGAAGGGGAGCTACCCCCTGCTGGAAGGCTGAGCCCTTCCTCTCTGGGACACCCTGCATGCTGGGCCCTGTGCAATGGAAAGACAGCAGTGGCTTCTAGTGGGCCTTGGGCTTCACAAAGCTTTCTCACACAGTGGACAGGTGTAAGTGAGCCAAATGAGCCAGGGTGTGGTCACAAAGCACAGAATGAGGGTGTGGTATCCCAGGAGGAGTGAGGCACCCAGCGTTCCCAGTCCTCTCCTTACAGCAAACACCTGCCTACCCCACAGGATCAGGTCTGGGGCCACACTCTGGTCCCACTACCCTGCCAAGTCCATTCGCTTATCTCCACGATGGTTGCTCAAGGGCAGAGGCCCCCACATGGAGCACCAGGTGGGGATGGAGATGTGTTTGCTGAGTGGATGAAAGACGTTAACCCAAAGGGAAAAGAGCACAGAGCCCTTGTTGGCCCTGGAGGCCTTGAAGCATCATCATTACAGTGGGTGTAATTACAGTGGGTCTCCTGAGCAGCTGGGTGCGCAGTCCTCCGGGACCACAGGCTGACAGAGGGTCTTCCTGGGCTCCAGGCCTGGCCCGCACCAGGCCCAGGGAGCCGGAAGTGCCTGCTTGGTCTGACTGGGCATGGTCTCTGCTATCAGGAAGAAGGTGCCCTGGAATGGAAAGCACTGAGCTGGGTCTTGAACAGCCAGGATTTGATCTGTAGGCTGTGGAGGAGGGAGGGTTGATCTCAAGCAAAGGCAAAGAAAAAAAGCACACAGAGTCTGGTGATGCTGGGTGGGTGACGGACACAGAGTGAAGACGTCAAACAGGGAGCACAAGAAAAACGTGGTGAGGACAGTGTCACCCTGAGGTAGGTTAGGATCTCCACAAACGCAGCATCCCTTTCCCCCAGGCAGCACCTACAAAGGAACGGGAGGGCTAAGGCTGCAAGCCCAGCGTTTGGCTCCCTCCTGGCCCGGAAGGGGAGTCGCAGCAGGCAGGCCCAGTTGTGCTCGGTCTCCCCCATGTCCGGGCAGCGATGGGCTCCTGAGCCTGGCAGCCACCTCCCAGGAGATCGGACCGCAAGCCTTAGCAGAGCAGGGCTGGCTCGGCTTGGCCCACACACTAGCATCTGGGCTCAGGGCCACAGGAGCTGAGTGGAGCCCCAGGCTGAGTCCAGGCTACGGGGGTCAGGGCCAGGAGGAGCAGCCCGGTGCTCAGGTCCACACAGGGTGACCCCATGCAGTGGTGTGATGAGCGCTCACTCTGAGCTTGCACGACACCAGGGTTGTGCATACCTCACTGACACATACTCTCTGGTGTCGCTGGCAGGAGGCTGAAGCTGGGGAGATGTGATGTGGGCCTGTCCCACGTGAGGCCTGCTTCTCGGCCTTGGCCTATGCATCAGACTCGCCTGGAAGCTTTATAAAACTACTGATGCCTGGGACCCACCCCCTGAATTTCCAGTTTACCGGTAATGGGAGGAGGAAGTTAGGTACCTAGATTTCTAAAAGCACCCCAAGGAGATTTTCCCATGCAACAAAGTTTCAGAACCTCTGGTCTCATGTCCCCGCACTGCTGCTGTTTCTGCCTTTTTTTCTCTCTCTCACTTTTTACCTGTCCAGATCTGTGCTTAGAGTGCAAAGACATTTACTGGAAAAATAAAAATAAAAAACAAAATTAAGGAACGACAGCTCAACAGCTCCAAGTACCAAAATTTATGCAAATGAATGCAAATAAACACACACTTTCATACATATGTTTATGCAAATATTCTCGTGGTCCTTACAAATCACTCACTTGCCTGCAAGCAGCAACCTGTGATTTCTTGGTGAGAACCCAGGCAGGGCACCTGGCTTGCTGACAGGTGGTGTCATGATCTCCCAGAGAAATCTCTCTTAGCAAAAAGCACCCCGACGTCCCCAGGGAACCTTGCAGAGCCCAGCTCCAGCACAGCAGCCCCTGCCCCATCCACTCAGGCCTCAGGGCTCACTCAAGGATGCGGGCCAGGAAAGGATTAGAAGCAGCTGCCCGGTGGGTACTCCAAGGCCACCAGGCTATAGGTACTGTCTTCCTCTGTAAATTTACACCAAGGGGCTATGGTAGCTGCAGGGCACCTGGAAGTCACTGTGATGACAGATCTGACAGCCAAGGTTTGGTTACCTTTAGCTCTGTGGCCAGTCTGGGGAGGCTACGTGGAGCTGGACACTGATCCCCTTAAACAGGGCCCCTCACGCCTAATGTGCACCTGACCGGACCCTACAGCTCCTGGACCCATTCGGGAGGCTGGACTTCAGTGCAGAGCTTGGCCAATCAAAAGCAGACACTGGGGTCCCTGTGCACAATTCCCTGACACTGTTGGTGCATCCAAGGCTTTGCCCAACATCTTGGTCTCCTTGACTCCTGGACACCCTTGCTCTGTCGCCCCCAAAGTTCTGCAGGCTGCTGTGCTGGAGCTGATTCCTTTCTGAAGGTTCCCACCTCCCGAGGCACCCTGCCAGAGGCTGGCACACCCCACACACCCCCTCAGTTGCTGTCCGGGTGGAGGGAGATTACCAAGGCGGGGCTGGGAAGTGCTTTGGGTTTTGCAGATCCCAGCTCAACCTGCCTTACACAGTTCTGGGACAGTCACGCACAATTTCTTATTTCTCTGAATCTGGGGGCTTCAGGCTCTAGACTGTAGACCCTGAGAGTGTGGGGTCTGTTTAGTGCTGGGTGGCAGTGCTCCATGCACTTCTGTTGCCCAGTGGAAGAAGGAATCTGAGTTTCCTCCAGTTACTTGGCCTCACTGTCTTTCTCTGCAAATTCACATACAATTTGGGTGGGACATGGCCTGTCCCCATCCTGGCACTTGTCTTGGGCCCATTGCACAGGAAAAGGCAAATTCATCTGGGCACCACTCTTGCTTGGGTGGTGCTGGAGATGGGTGGGGCCATGATGGAATCTCAGTGGGAAACAGCTCAGCTGGGCACTGGAAGTCAGTTCAAAGCCTGTGTAAGCCATCCACCCAACTCCAACACACCCTAGGAATCCAGGCCAGCAGAGAGAAAGAAGTCTGTGCATTGTGTTGGGTGACAGAGCCCAGCCTCACAGCCCTCACCAGCATTTCTTAGTTCTTGTCGGCCTAGTCTTCAAAGAGAAAAGGAGTTTTTACATCCAGGAAATCCCCTGCTGGAGGACCGGCTGGCTCCAGATCCATGACCAGTCACCCCAGAATTTCCACCTGGGCTCCAGGGAGAAGCCAGGCCTCAAAAAGCACTGCATCCCTGTGGCCCACTCTTCTTCTGCCAGCTTAATGCACTTTCAGAGGCCAATTTATTCTCTAATTACTCCAGGCTGACCCTTCACCTTCTCTGCTTTCCCAGGGTATTGGGGAGATTCCCTGTGTTCCGGTCACTTAGCTGCTCTGTGATAAGGGGCAAAGCAATAAAGGCTTCTCCTTTGGAGGAGCAAGGGGAGTGCGTAGCCCCAGAGTCTCTGGGCTGGTTGGCCGTGGACACTGCCAGTGGGTGGGAGTCTGTTCCAGGGCAGCTGCTGCCTTGAGGGACCAATCCTGGCCCTCAGCAGATCATAGGACAAGCCAGCCCTGGCCATGCTGTTTCCCTCCCCGTGTGAAAAGCCGGCTGGAATGGCAAGAGGTATTGCACAGATGTACAGGACGGGTTTTTGTGGTTGTTATGGTTTGCGTGTAGATGGTCCCTCAAGGCCTCACCAGCTTTTCAGAGGTGGCTGGGTCTACAGTGTGTGATACTGTGATTAAGGGTGTGTGATTAATTAGTCCACTGATTGGTTTGGCATAGTGCTGGATGTGGATGACGGAAAGGCCCCTATGGTGTGGGTGGCACCGCCCAAAGGGTGGGTACCCTGGAAAGGATCAAAGGGAAAGGCAGGCTTGCTGCTTTGATGTCTTCTGCCTGCCCCTGCTCTGCCATGAGCTGTTTGTCTTGTGCAATGCCCTTCTGCCATGCTGCCAAGCTTTGGAAGGAGCCAACAATAGTCTGAAGCCTCTACAAACTGCCAGCTGAAAGAAACCTTTCCTCTTTTAACTTTGGGTATTGGGTATTTCGTTTCAGCTACAAGAACAGTAACTAAGACAATGGTTGACCACAAAGTAATTCAACACTGTTAGGAGACACCCACTCCTTCTCTTGGCTCTGTGCTGTGAGGTTACCTGTCTCCAGGGTGGGTCACCTGGACTCCAGAGCTGAGAGCTCAGGCCAGTCTAAAGCCCAGAACCTAGAGACAGAGTTAGATCAGAATGTGCCCTGAGGCTCAAAGCTTAAACCGCTGAGCCCTAACCCCCAGCCAGGGCCCGGCGTTGACATAGCCCAGTCCGGAGATTAGACTCCTGATTTAAAAACCCAGCTCAGAAAACTGGCCCAGCGTGCCGAAGAATTCCCTTCTCGGCCTCCAGCCCTCTGACTGGCACCTGACAGTGTGCAGAGTATTAATTATGGTCAGAGCTTTTCAACATGCAATAAAAAGCCCCTTAAAACGCTCCGATGGGAAGTGATTAACTCTATTAAGTGGCATTATGGATCTTCCTATCTGTTGCTTTCACAAACACAGTTGTAGGCGGAATGTTTTATTATGGGCATAAAAATGTCCCACATTACAATGCATAAGCACATACTGATGTTATATTTCTTTACGGTGCTACCGCCCCAGTCCCCAACCACTCCGAAAAGAAACTACACGTCTTAATAATTTATGCTCCAAGTTTTAACCAGGATTATCAATGGCAGCTTCGGAGCTTTCTCTTTTGGCAACACAATAGATCATAGTAAAAATGCACCGACAAGCGATGTGTCCGTTTGATTTTTTCCACCTGAATCAGCAGCCCAAATTCCAGACACAGCAGTTCAGGGCAAGCCACACGCTGAAGAATTTAAGTCTAAGCATTTAATCTGTTCTTTCCATAAATTTCTGCTGCTCATGCTTTATAATGACTCTACCAGAGGAAGTTTATTTATATCGCAGATTTCCAGCATCAGCACATTGAGAACACGACGGCAATCGCTCAGTCAATAGCTCACAGCCATGTATAATATCACTCCGGAAATCAAAAGCCCGTTTGAAGAAAAGAAGGCTCAGATTAAAGTCACTTTAAGACATCAATAACTTGGAACTGGCAGAAGAGAAGATATAAATACCCGGCGTGCGCGTATGCAAATAAGCTTTGGCAGACGCGCCCCCTCCGCGCAGGAACCTCCCGGCGGGGCCTCGGCGTCACGTGACGGCGCCGCCGCGAGGCGGGGCGGGGCTAGCGGCGAGCGCCTCCGGGGCGGGGCCTGCGGAGCGCCCCGCGCCTGCGCAGTCGCGCGCACCTCTGCCTGCGGCGGCCCTGCGAGCTCTGCGCTGAGGCTTGAGGCGAGCGAGTGGCTGGCGCCTTGCGTGAAAAACCCCAAAGCAGAAGAGGACATTTTAGTGACATCCTCGGCGTTCAGCCATCGCCCTGACGCCACAGCGTTTCTCTTTGTCCCTCTGCACCTCCCCGTGCACTAGGCCTGGGTGCACGCCTGTCCCGGGGTGCGCCCCTCCTGCCTGCCACCAGCCCCGAGGCCAGCTGACTTCAGGGTGGGCTTCCATCCCCGGGGCCGCTCTGAGAGGGACCGTTCCCGGTGAACACACGAGGAATACGAGGCCATTCAGCTAGGGAGAGCCGGAACCCAGATTGAGTCAAGCGCTGCTTAATTCAGAATGCTGCTTCTAGAGTTTTCAACTGCTGCATTTCGCCCTTTCCTGCTTACTCTGGGCGTCTTCCTTAGGCCTGGCAGGCTCAGTGGCTCAGGAAGATTTAGGAGTCACTTTGGGAAGCTGGGGCCCAGGATCTCGAGTGCCATGGGCAATCCTGACGGCGACAGGAGCAGGCTGTAGGTAGCCAGGTGGCTGTGCAGTGGTGGCTGGCAGGTTGGAGGTGTGGCTGGTGGGGCCAGCCTAGGGACAGTCCCTGGGGACTGGAGACATGGGTGCCCGGCCTGCGCACCCATGATGAGGTGATGAGGGGATTTTAAGTCTCAGAAGGTAGGGAAGGCAGGTTATGCCACCGGAAGGCGCCAGAAGTAGAGGAAGGGCTGGTGAACACCCCTGCCAGAGCCTCAAAGCCCCAGTCCTGGAACTGCCAAGGCCTCATGGCCCAGGGCTTTCCTTAGACCGAGCCCTATTATTACAACAAACCCTTCAAGAGAAAGACAGATGCTCGATCATCACTCGTTCATGATAGACCCTGCCCAGGGCAAGGATCCATCCAAAGGAGAATCCCTTTGACCGGTGGGCGGCAATAGGATAAGGTTAAAACCTGCAAAACTATCCGAACAGGAGAGAATGTGAGGGGGGAGAATATCTGAATGAAGTTGTGCAAACCCACAGAAGCCGAGGACTGACCGAAGGTGAGTTTCTTCAGGGTGACTTGCCCAAAGTCACCACTGGTAACATTGGCCCTTGCTCAAGCTGTTCCATCCCTCTGATTCCCACCCTCCCTGTTCTGTGCCCGCTGCAGTGCTACAGGTTTCGCCCCTGACTTCTGTGGGCAGCAGTGACCGTATTTGGCTGCAGCCATTCATTCACCCACTCATCCATTCCCTGGTCATTCAATGGGGTTTAGTGACACTGGAAGTGTGTGGAGTTCTGGGGCCACAGCAATGAGCCAGCTGGGCGGAAAGCCCTGCTGTGGTCCTGGAGGGTAGCTGGGGATCTGTTGAGTGTCTCCGTGTCGAGGGCAGGTGCAGCGCAGCGAGCTCGGGAGGTCACTCAGAGGCGTCCCTTGTGCACTCCCAGCAGAGGCTTCCAGAGCGCTTCATCTCCCATCCCTTCTTCGAATGATCTCGCTTACTCATGGTTCTGGTGATCCTTCCTGGGACGAGGGTCAGTGGAAGTGCCTCTTCCTCCATGGGCAAGGCCTTGTCTTTCCATGTAAATGACATTGTGGGAGAGGGAATATATACTCATGTCCCCTCTGTACCCGGAGCCCAGCAGGACAGCATCTGGCCCTTTGGCCAAAGTGGAGGAGGCCGGGATACAGGAGCAGGTACAGTCTGTCTCAGGAGGCTCCCAGGGCGTCTCTCTCTCTCTCTCCCTGCCTGAGGGCTGGGGAGGCTGGCCTGGGCCTTAGATCAACCCCTCACCCCTGTGCAGTCGTAAGGGAGGAGCTGGATTATCAGGGGACTGGAGCCTCAGAAATTGGGCTACAGGGTGGTTACTGTGCCTTTCTCCTTTTCTACACTTGAGTACCAGCTCTTGTTGCACGGAATGTTCTATTTTCTTGGACTTCTGGCCTTCAGCCTTCTCTGTGTTCTTTAGCTCCTCATGAGGGTGCTTTGGGTTCCTCTGGGCAGCTTCAGGGGTCTGGGTGGTAGTTGAGGAATCCCAGGAGGCCACACCAGACTTCCTACAGGGGACAAGGTGCCTGGTAGGAGAGGAGTGAGCTGGGCTGGGCAAGGGTGATCTCTTGCGTAGACTGGGTGTGACCCCAGCACCCTCCCAGTCAGCGGTGTTCACTGCTTGCCAGGAGCCCCTGTTTGGGGAGGAAAGACTGGCTGAGGAGTCAGGTAGCCCTGAGCTGGTAATTGGCTCAGGGGTTCCCTGTATCGGTGAGGTCTGAGTAGATTTTCTGGAGGAGGGATGGCTCAGTGCAGGTCCGAGGTAGGTGTGGGGCGGGGACATGGACAGCAGGTGCAGTGGTGTCATGCAGAGGTGTGGTGAGCACTTGGGAGAGGGGTTTGAGTAGGGGAAGTTCTGGTCACACTAGAAAGACTGCGTGTGCTACGTGGAAAGTGGACAGGAGGCAGGAGGAGGTAAGGAGGCAGCCAGGAGAGGCTTCCAGATTGAGGAGATTGCCCGAGGCTGGGAGGCTGGTGTGGGGCTGTGCCGAGGGCCCTGGTAAAGAAGAGTGGACAGGCCAGAGGTCCTTCAGGCTCCTCTGCACTGGGCAGGGCAGCACGTGTGAGGGTGTCTCCTCTGATCTGGGGCCAGCTGCTTGCTTTCCAGAAGGGAAGCAGAGATTCAGGGTAGAAAAGTAAACGTCTCTTCCTCGTCACACGGAATGCTTTGCTGGGCATCCCAGTGGCCAAATCTGGATGTGAAATGAGTACAAGGCTGAGGACCCGGCTCTCAGGTAAAGGACTGCTGAGTGTCTGTCTCCCACTCTGTCCCCGCCCCCCACTCTGTCCCTGTCCCACTGGGTAAACATAGGAGCAAGTGCGTCTGCATCTATCAGCCGGGGTCATGGTAGCGCCCATTTCAGAGTTGCCAGGATTAAATGGGTCCATACACATAGTGATTAGAAGAGCATTTGGAGGAAGATAATCTCTATCGTCCCCAGGGCTGCTGTGGTTACTCTGACAATTTTCTGGTAGGTGGCAGGCAAGGGTCTTGAGGAAAGGGTACCTTTTTCAATTTCACACGAGGTTGCTGAATTGGCCAGTGGCAGTGGGGGGTGTTCTGAAGTCATTCACAGCCAGGCAGGGAGACACAGGCATGGAAATAGACCATCAAGACACTGGCTGGCAGGAGGACGGCAGGTGTGCAGGTGTGAGTTAGCTGAGGAGAGAGAGGCTTCCTCTTCCACACAGGCTCCTGCCTCAGAACTCCCCTCACAAGTGGCTGTCACAGAACCTGGGGGCCTCCTGGGTCTTTTGGGGGAGATCCTTGCTCCCAAGCCTTCAGCCCAGCCCTGTGGAAACAGGCCACGCTCCAGCCCTAAGAGGCCAAGTCCTTCTTACTGTGCCTCAGTGGGGAGTCGCTCTACCCCTGCATTCAGTTCTGCGGTTCTTGAGAAACAACCAGCAGACCATGTGCCAGGCTGCCTTTCCTCAGCCATGGTCCTGGGGAGCTTGTGGTTCACCTCCCATGGCGCCCCCAGGACTGACTGGCCCAGGTCCCAGGTAGTCCCCACAGACAGGCTCCAGTCAGGCTCTGACAGAGCCCTGGGAGAGAAAGGTGAAGTTTCCTCCCTTTTGTTGGCCTTGGTGGGGGAACAGGGGAGTGATCAGGGTAGGTCTGGGTGATGGGGAGACCTCAGAGGACATCTGGGAGAGGGTCAAGTAGAGGGGAGGTGAGGCGGGAGGTGGGTCCAGGTTTGAGGGCTTGGGGCATCCCATAGCTGGCTCCATGAGCCACCCCAGGCCATCTGTGGCAGAGGGGTGGACCACGCCTGGGGCTTGTTAGGCAGCTATGCAGCTGAGGAGCTGTGTCTTCGGTGTCCTCTCTGTTCTACCAGAGCTGAAGGAGCCTGGGAGGCCCAGGAAGCAGGACGCAGGGTGACCATGCAGCCTTCTCAGGGGACAGAGTTCCAACAAAGGGTACCGATCTCTTCCTCCTGTGGCTGAGCTCTTGGCCTCCGGCTATACACCAAACCTCCCTCCCAGACTCTCCCAGGCCTCCCTCCCAGAGAGGGCTGGGGAATTTTTCCTGCTCTGCTGAGCTCCCTCAAAGATATCAGCACATGGTTAATCTTCCTTTGGTTCAGAAATGCGGAGTAATTTGCCCGAATGGGGATTTCTGCATATTTATACTAATGTCTGTGTTTAAAGCTTATGAGACAGGGAATTGCTGAGAGATGTCCATTAGCAATATATACAGACTGCAATTATTTCTTTATGGTATGTGGTTTGACTGCAGAATGTTTTATTTCTATGGAAGAAGTGGGCCTTGCCTACTGTGTTTTCTTATGTGCCTGAAGAAATCAATAAGAACAAAAAAGAACTGAAAAGAGGCAGGAATGAAGAGAGAGTGACCTTTTAGGATTCTGAGAGCCTTGAATACTCTACACCAGAAGCTGCCTTTGTCCACAGAATCTAGATGTATGTGCCCAGGTGGGAGAATTCAGCTCACTTCAGGATGTGGAAGGAAACTCGTGAACCTTCTGCAGGTCACAGCACCGCCTTCAATTCACTGGATCTGGGAGGAGCTGGCAGAGGTGTCCCATCAACAACAAGCAGGAGAAGAGAACAAGGGGTGTCCCCAAAGGAACCCGCTTCTGTCCTCCTTCCCTACCCCCTGCCATTTCTATCCCAGGACAGAAACAGGTTTGTCTGTGAAACAAAATAAACCCCAAATCTATGGGTTCACAGACTGAGGCTTCCTGGAGACCACACAGATGCTGGTAGAAGCCAGAAATGTTCCTGCTGGGGGGGAGGGGTTTATTGTCCAGAATCCGTGAGCTAAAACACCAGCACAGAGAGAAGAAGGGTGAGCCCTTTTGGTGAGTTTCAAGCCCTTCTTAGGAAGTTTTGTTGCCTAAAGATTCTGGCCAGGAAGCCTGGGAAATTTCTCCCCTCCGGAATCCCACCCACACTAACCTGGGGGCTTCTGGGGACTTGCATGTGAGTCCTGCATCTTGCGCCAGAAGGCTTGGGTAGACAAATCCAAGGAGACACATGCACTCCTGGAGAAGCCTTCAGCCCTCAGCCCCCCGGAGATTATCCAGCTTCAGGTGGCTCTCCAGACACAGAGTTGTCCCAGGGGCTTTGCGGATAGAGTGACACACATGGAAGAAGTCTGAGCAACAGCAGTCTGCCTGTGGTACTGCTCATGGGGCTGTCATGCCTCGCAACTTTCCCTGTCTTCCCTTGAATCCCACAGTGCTCCCAGTGGGTCCTCTGTGCCAGGGCACCACTGGAACATCTGGACAGCCTCGCGGGATGACACTGGCCTCCTCCTGGTCAGTGCCTGCCACTGTGTGTCCTCCTCCAAGCTGGCTGTCATCTCTGGGCCACACTTCCTGGCAGGAAGGCATCATTCTTTTCTGGCCCCGAAATAGTTCCCTGAAGCTGATGCTGACTTCTCACTGCCTTCTTGTGGGGAAATCTCTTCCAGGAGGCGCCGGGGTCCAGAAGAAAGACAGATGGTCCCTTTCTTTTTATAACGCGGCCAGTCTTTAGAAGTGAAGAGCTATGAACACAAGTTTGTCTCCAGCAGATGTCCTGTGGGCACAACAAGTGCCACTTTGTGCTCGTAAGCAACTGCGCGTGGTGTTCACTGGAGAGGAGACAGAAATTGGGCAGAGCTTTGGTGCACGTTCCGGGGGCCCTGGGGGCCATGGTTGGATGAGTCCCAGTGAGGCTACAGACAGGCCTTGTGTCTCTGCTCAGTTCCAGGTCCCCACTTCCAGGAACCCAGGGGAGCTCACCTTCCTGAGCTCAGGGTTGATGTTCGCCAGCTCCACTGTGCAGTGACCATTCCTGAATTGCTCTTTGGTGTCGCTCCCAGCTAACGCTGAGGTCCTTATGTGAAGGTTGAGATTCCAGGCTCAGCTCTATCACTTTCTGCTCTGAGCACATTGTCATCGGGTTGTCCAATCTCTAGGCTCTTGTGCACTGACTCGAGGACTTTCTTGAAGACGAGAATGGCTGTCTAGACATGACATCTGTCGCTTGAGCTTCCCAGGAGCTGAAGCCTGTGCTGAATGTCGGCAGGAAGCCAATTCCTATAGCTCTGCACTGGTGGCTCCTTATCCATTGGTGACAGAGACAGGAGGCGTCTATAACTACTTCTAAATGGATGTGTGGCTGTTTGGTAGATTTCATGAATTTCATTCATTTAGAAGGGCATAAGCTCAATTAATAGACCTCATTAACTTCAAAGGTGTATCATCTTTGCTCGGAATCGGCTCCTTCTTAGGGTGACTGGCTCCATTAACTTTATTGCATCAGTAATACTTTGAATAAGAAGGCATGGGTGACGTAGCAACAGGAAAGAATCCCTAGGGTTACCTGCCGCCCAAGCTCTGGTGCCTTCAGTGGTAACCAGTTTTCTGTCTGTAGCTTTCTCAAAGGGCTCAGTGCCCTTCGTGGATTCACTTTGGGAATTCCATCCATCCATCCATCCATCCATCCATCCATCCATCCATCCATCTCTCCCTCTCTCTTTCGCTCCCATAATGCTTAGAGATGAGGAAAGAACCCAAGAATCACCAATTCATACTGAGAAATATCAGGCACGTGACTCTAGAAGACATGAAGTAGCCCCTTTGGAACCAGTACACCTTTAGCCCCAATATGGTTAGTGACAATACAGACTATACCAGGAAGCTTCAAAATATGACCTGGTGGGATTTCCATCTACGCATCTGCCTCACAGGGCAGCTGCAAGGAACACACAAACATGCCGTGAATATACAATGAATGTAAAGTAGAAGCACAGACCAAAAATCCACGCTACTTCTCTGTGTCCCCAAAGTGGCAGCTCCTGAGCCACAGCCTGAGACTGCCTGTAGGATCGGCCTCTTGTCTTTTGGTGCTATCATTACTACAAAGACCCAGTGGGGGGTGGAGGGGACCACATGTCTACTTTCCTGCTTGGTGGACATCTCCATGTAGAAGAAAGACTGCAAATTTAGGATTTATTTCTGGATCAATCAGAATTTCTAAAACCTATGTATTCACATAGTCAGATATACTGCCGGGGATGAGTGTTTGGTAGTAAGCTCTGTCTGGGGTTTGAGCAGAGATCAGGGCATCCTGGGCCCGGCTTCAGAGTACCGGCTGGTGAAGGTACTCTAGACTAATGGACAAGTGTGCTGGCCACTTGCTTATAGAGAGACCCACCGGGCAGGACCGTGGTCTGGGAACTTCACTTGGCAGGCATTTCCAGAGAAGCCCCCAAGCGTGGGTGGGGTGAGGGTCCCCATGTTCCAGATTTAGAATTTGCCCACCTGATCTTCCCCTCTCTTTTAGGGGAAGTGTTTCCTCTCTCTAGTCCAGTCAGCCCTGGAGCCATTTGTGATCTTGCCTCTGTAGTCCGGTGTAGGCCCTGGTCATCTTGGTGAGCGAGCTGTCCCTGTCCTGTCCTCCCCCACATTCATTTCTCATGCTGCTGCTGCCGCCGCCGCCGGGGACAGAGCTTCTGGTTGGGTGTGCTGCTCTGATGGCAGGGACAGGCCGAAAGGACTGTGACAGTCCCACCCCAGCCATGCTGGGCTTTGCGCTGTGTCACTCAGTCTGTGGGAGGAGAATTCCTAGCAGCAGGTGATGTAATTATTTGAGGTGCCCAGGGAATTGGGGTGGGTTCCCTGGGTGCTACTTCGGTGGTATCTCTGAACCCTAAGTTTCACCACCTGTATAATGGAAAGCTCTGCTGAGTGCCTCGGAAGCCCTCCCCTGCCATTCTCTGGGGTGGGGTGTGGGGCCGAAGAGGTGGGAAGGACAGGGTGGCTGTTGCTGGGGATTCTGTTCTACCCACTGGGAGGGAGGTGGAAGCAGCTTCAGAGACCACAGCTGGGGCTTAGGGAGGGGTCCGCTGGATTGAATGCTCTTAACTCCCTGGCTTCCAAAGGAACTAATCTGAAAAACTCTGTGGAAAGGAGAAACTGGCCATACTTTATAGGGGCAAAAAGGCATTGGGATGGAGTGAGAAAGGACCCTATAAAAGGGAATGGAGATAGCGCAGAGGGGAGGGAGCCCAAAGGGACCAGTGCGTGGACAGATTTGTTTTTCTTACTGGGATGTTGAGTGCATGTGCACACCCGTGTGTGGAAGAATGTGTGTTCCAACCACTAAGCCACGATCAGGTGAGGAAAGCTGGAGTAGCCACAGTGCTCAGGACCAAGGAGGTGACAGCCTCTTCTCTTTGGGCAACCAGCCTGTGACCTGGTGTCCCTTTAGTAGGCACTTGACAGGGAGGGACATGACCAGGGAGAACACCGCGTCAGGAAGGGGGCTCTCCAAGAGAGCGGCCTAGGGAGGTCGCTGCAGAGGCTGGGTCTGTAGACAGGAAATGCTGCCATCTTCAAAAGCCTGAAGGGCTGTCCTTTAAAACGTGCCCCAGAGGGCAGGAGGGGGGTGGTGGCACCTGCTGGCTCCCCAGTAACGAGGGCAGATTCATGCTTCACTAGATGGCTTCTGAGACCCTTTCTCAGCATGATGGCTCTATGAAATAAAAACGAACCCTGCATATGGATGATCCTAATAACGGGAACTAGAACCAGCGCCCCATAACCAGGGAGCAGTGTGAGCGGTTTCTAGGTGAACCATGGTAAAAATGGTAGAAGTACATTCATGAAAAATTCCAGATGACTGGACCACTGACAATATCCACACATAACAAGGCACATCTGGTAAGAACGTGGCAGTTGTGCAGTGGTAAGGGGACATTCTTTCCATTTGCTGGGGAGACAGACTCACACACTATCAAGGGCTAGACGGGCCCCCTCAAATACACATATTTAAGCCCTAATCCCCCCAGTGTGACCACATTTGGAGAGGGGCTTTAAAGGAGGTAATGAAGGTTAAATGAGCTCATAAGAATAGGCCAAAGGCCAGCAGGCCTGGCGTCCCTCTGAGAAGAGCAAGAGGAGGAGAGGCCCTGAGAGGCTGCAGGGGAAACCAAGAAAAGAGGCCCGAGGGGAAACCAACCCTGCTTGCACCTTGGCCTTGGACCTCCAGCTTCCAGAGCTGAGAAAGCGCATGTCTGCTGTTCAAGCTGCCTTCTCCTCAGTAGCTTATGACAGCAGCTGTCCTAGCAGACCAGCACGTGGTGATGACACTGATCTGAAGAAGTTAGAAAAGAAACGAAGTGCTTGCCTTGTGTGTAGCTTGGGTCTGAGGCTTTGAGCAGTGATACCTGAAAGGTCATCAGGAAAGGGGAGAAGAAGGTAGCAAGACGCCAGAGGGCAAAACGAGAGGGTTCACTGGGTGGAGCTTGCTCACCCGTCATACCGCTGGGAGCATTTGCTTGGTGATGTACGGAAATGGCCTTCTCAGGTCCGGTTACATGAAGAAGACAGGCAGTGTCAACTCAGTGGCAACCTTTTGGCCAGTTTTTCTTCAAACACTACCTGTGTATTATTTTTACTCTACATTTTTAGAAGAGTGAGTATGCTCCTCGATGACATGTAATTCCAACGGAACCATTTCTTATTAAGTCAGTTTTGTGTTATGTTTTCTTGGCTTTATGATTTGGGGTACCCTGTGTCCCCTCCTCCCCATCATTTGGGACGTGCAGCAGACATACTACAGCTCTGCCTAGCAGTCCTGCAATCAGAACTCTGACTGATACCCTGTCCTAGCAATGTGGGCAGATTCTGGCTGTTTGGATGGTGGACCGGCAACAGGAAACCCAGTGTTAAACTTCAATCATGCTAGGAGGGAGAAAGTTCTCTACAAAGAATTTCTAGACGTTGAATGTGTCCCTGATTTCCCCATCAGGAGTCGATGGCCACCATGTGTCTTCTACCCAGGTCAAAGCCACGGATGGCCAAGTGGATCTTTGCCACATGAGACCAAGATGGCCCCACAGGTGGGTAGGATTTTGCCCAACACTATGACCCACCACTTACTCACCGATGAACAGAGTGGCCCAAGCAGGCTTCCAGGCTTTGTGTGCCCAGCCCTCAGAGAAATGGACTTCTGGGACTCACAAGCTTCCATTGCTATCTGATCTCATCTCAAATCAGGCCAGGCCCTGTGGACCATCTGAGACGCATGTGTGAGCTCGTGATCCATGCTAGGTGGATGTATGACTCTGTGGCTGGCACTTCTTTCTCTCAACTTTCTTCCCTTAGAAAGAACCATTCGACTTCCCTTTGCCTCCTGCAGTCATCCCAGCTGTGGTGAAGGGCCTGGCCATGCTAGCCTTGATTCTCTCTGGCCTCTGCCATCCTTACTGGTGGCACCTCCCCACCTCCCTGTGTGAGCACGTCCACATCTCCCAGGGCTGGGCATAGGATCTGGAGTATTGGGCATCACCAAGGCGCCGCTCACCCAGTAGAAGCTGGATCTGTGTAGGCCCAAGGCTGCCATGTTGCCTGTTGTCTGGCTCATGGGAGAAGCAAAGAGTGGGTTCCCCACACAGTAGGTGCCTCAGGTGACAAATGTTACTAGTTGGTGGTGCAGTGGGGGAGGTGACATGACTCAGACTGTCCTTTGACCAACAACCTAGCTTACCGCCCTGCTGGGGTCTGCCTGGGCCTGCTGCTCCTGAGGGATGTAGTGTGGGGGGCAGGGCAGCTGGCTTCCTCCCCGGGTCCCCACCAGCACTGGGACTCCTCTGGCCTCATCTGGCAGATAGGGGCCAGAGCAGGACTGTAACCTGCAGGATATTCAGCAGAGGGCCTGTCTTCTCCCCTGTCAGTACAAGGAGAGGGCCCAGGGGTCCTCCTATGCCTGTACCCTGCTGAGCAGCTGGGGGTGGCCAGGTTTCCTCCTGTTCCAGGGTGACTGTCTCTGGGTGGTCTGACTGCCTTTACTGCATCTTAATGTGTGCCTGGCTCACTCATAGTCAAATGATCTGTTAACCAAACCGTTAAGCCCTGGACAACTCTCCAATTAATGAGGAACAAAGCCCTTGAGGAAAGAGCTCTGGGAAGGGGAGGAGGGGCTTCCTGGGCAGGACTGGGGCAGATACCGGCCAGGCAAAGAGGAAATGCCTAGTGGGTATAGACAGAAGCTGCAGATCCCTGGGGCTCAGACACACGTGCTCTCTGGGAGCGGGTGCGTGGGTGGGGCATGTGGGTCAGAAGGAGAAGATCAGGGTGACGATGGGCTGGGTCTGGATCCCAAAGCAGAAGAGGCCCTGCTGCTGACCACATCTCTGTCCTGGGGTTCTTTAGGACTTGCAGTAGTGGCAGCAGTAAGGACCAGTGACGTCATCCTAAGCTTGCTATGTGCTAGGCATGGTTAGGACTTTACTTACATTCCCTAATTCCCCAAGCAGGTCTGTAAGGAGGGCACCGTCATCTCCAGGTTACAGAGGTGGAAACTAACACTTGGAGACACCAGGTTCCCGCACACGTTTGTTGGGTTAGTGGGTGGTGGCATTCGAATGCTACCCGAGTAGCTTCATGAAGAATCTGGGCCACCACCCACGAGCACCTAAAGAAGTCACCCTGCCTGGGTTGGTTGGTCTGTTGGAGCCAGGGAATTTCAGTCCCATCTCTGATGTGGCCCTGGAAGAGGACACATCCCTGTATCCATGGCACCCTGGAATCAAGCTCAAGGTCACTGCATGCTGACAGCACCCCAGGGCAGACGGGAGGAGCTCTCCCAAGATGAACTGCCCTGGGATTAGGGAGAAGGTGCCAGCAACAGGCTGGTTCCTTCTGGTTGTTATGGTGATGAGGAAGGACTGTGAAATGTTACAATGGGAGTGTGCAGTTCTCAGCTGTTCAAAGTGGGTCTCAGGAGCTAGGGGTTTCAGACATCATGATGATACTCTCCCAAGACTGGAGGGAAAACTGCTTTTTGATTTGTCACATTAACTTGGGCCCCTAAAAGGTCACTGTCACTGAAAGATGGCCTTGGAACTGGAATAATAACAGCAAGCACTTTTGTGGTGATTATCACACAGCATTCTAAGGGCTTGAGGATAAAATAACTCAGTCCACACAATGGCTGAAAGAAGCCAATGTCTCCTTAATCCCCCTTTGTAGATGAGGAAATGGAGGCAGAACTGCAGATCCTATATGCTCTGGGGTGGGTGTTGTGGGTGCTGGCAGTGTGTGGGGAGAGGGGGAGGTCTTCCCATGGGTGGACTTCTGTGCCTGGAGATGTGGGGGCTGCAGAATGAAGCCTCAGAGGGACGCTTTGCACACATGGGTCCCCAGATGCTGTGGCCCTCAGCTACTACCACTTCCACCACGCATCGGGAAGAGTCACAGTCTCGCTGCTTATTCTCACCTTTATCCTTACACTCTCCTTGTGCATTTCTTAGTGCCAGGCACTCGTATGGCTACTGGGGCCAAGTGGGACCTGAATGGAGTCCTTGCCTTCCTACCCCGAGGGCTCACAATCTAGTTCGGGAGGGGATGGGAACAGGCAAACTGTCCCCTAGGGGGCCACCCTTCCAGGTACAGAGCACCAGTGAAGTAGGAAGAACCACAGCTGGTGTGGCCTCCTGGCAGCCTGTGTTCCAGACAGCACAAGAGGGAGCTGGGGGCAGGTGGGAGCCAGGGCAGAAGCAGCTGGTCAAGGGCAAGTGCTGGGGATGGAGCAGTGGAGCCATGGAGACACCCGACCCCACAGCAGGACCAGGCCTGTATTGGGCATGGAGCCTGAGCTGCAGGGGGTGCGCTGTGGGCTGGTTAAAGGGCCAGCCCCCCCCCCACCACTGGCTTTGCATGTGCCTCAGGATGGACTTTTGGTGCCCTTCCCAGGGTGCGCTCTCCATGAGCGTCTGTGGGAGGGGGATGCAGTCTGGAGAACATTTCGTGTCTTTGGCCTCACTGTGTGTGGGCAAACGGCTTTACCATGCATTCCAGCTTCTCCCAGGGTATTTACTGAGGTTGAAAAGAGCAGTGAGTCCTGAATGTGTCAGGGTGCGGGGCAAGGAGGGCTGAGATCTGCACTGGGCTCTGTGCCTGGGGACAGCAGTCTCCATCTGCCTGCCTGAGGCATTGTACGTTCTGCCTCCTGTGAGGTGGCTTGAGGGCGGCTGCCCTGTGAGGGCTGCATTGAGGGGGGCCCAGCTTCCCACCCCTTCACTAGTTGCTCTCCCTGTGAGCTCTCTGGCCCCTGGGTCAGTGGCAGCAAGAATTTGGGCAGTAAGCAGGCACAGTGCTGTGCTTGGTCATGTATACAACCTCATTCAATCCTGCCCTAGGCCCTAGCACGGTGGGATTGTCCCCCTTATTTAAAGATGAGGAAAGGGGGGCTCAGAGAGGTCAGGAGACGTGCCCTAGTCACACAGCTATTCCCCGAGCCTCAGAGCATCTCTGCGGGGTCCTATCTTTGCACTTGTGTGGTCAGGAGTAGCTGACCACATGGCCATGGGGAGACACAGAGGTTCAGGGACAGGAATGGAACCAGAGGAAGGAGATGAATCCCTGCTCTATCTGGCCCTTCCTTACCCCCAGGCAGGGAGGCTGATCCCTGTGGATGGATCCTCATAACCCCTTACCCAGGCCTATAAAAATCTGAATCAGGAGAGACTTCCACTCAGGTCAACTTGCACTTGACTTCTTGGCCCTGATGCCAGCCAGAGCACGTGCAGCCCAGCTCCTCCCACTCCCAATGTACAGGCCACTCACTTAGCTTCTCTAAGTGCTATGCACAGTCCTTCCTGGAGTTACACTGTGGACAGAAATCACCACCTTCTCAGACTTGCACTTCCCCTCTGAATGGCCGGGGTCGCAGCTGGCTCTGGGCACTGCAGGGGCAGTGACGTCAGACCTCTGACCCGTGAAGTTCTCCACACTGCTTTCCAAGGATTCGCCTGAGAGTCCCAAGCCATAAGACAAACATCTCAGGTGTTTCACGAGAGATTCAAATGGAACTAATTCTGTTTTCCTCCCTTATTGCTTTGCACACACAAAATCTATTTTTAATTAACTTTCAATATATAATCTAAAAAAAACCCACAGCTTGTTCCCACCCCCAAGTTGTTCTTTGAGAAAGATTTATCTTGTACGTTTCTTAAGAAAATCTATACGTCCTGAATGCATTTAAATAACATTCATTAGTGTGAACGGCACGCAAGCCAGCTCCTCTAGTCACAGATGAGGGACAATCGCTTGACCTATTGCAAATCAAAAAAGTATTTTGCACACCACCTTTATTTTTCAATTGGTTAAGTTTTAAATGAAAGTCCCAATGCCCTTTTTGGGAAGGCAGACTAATAGAGCTCCGACTGAAATTTTTGTTCAGTGGATTGGAAGATAATTACAAGAAACAAAATGTGAAATTTTAAATCAGAACACTAATGAAGTCTAAAAATACCAGTGGCCCATCCCTCTGGCTGGCACAACCTGTCCCTCACGGAGGGGAATCTCCATGATTATTCAACCCCGTGAGAGGGCAGGTTGTCACGTCAGACAATGGTCGGCAAAATCTCGGGGCTGTAATGAGCCGGATCGTGAGGTGTTCTGCGGTGGATCTTATTATAATGCTGGGCAAGGTTTCAAACGGAGAACAGGAGAAAAGGGAAATTCTCTCTTTCTTTTTTTTAAAAGTGGAGTTCTGACTTGTGTTGATGCCATCGCACAGTGCCTCCTGTTCCTGCCTGGAGCCAGCTGTCTGTCATTTAGGAGTGTGAAATCAATCGGGTTTCAGAGATGTAAAATCCCTAGGGGCAAAATTAAAAGTGACCCAAATCCAAACCCACGTGGTCCTGTCAGGATTATGACTCTCCTGTGGCAAGTTTCAAAGATTTGGTTTCAAAATTCGGGTTTCTTATTATTTTTTAAAAAAATATGCAGTTGTTTGACATTAGATCTGACAGACAAATTATAGTTCCAGCAATAAAAGCTTTTAAGATTAGAAATGAAAGAAATTATTTAAAAAAAAAACACAAAAAGCCACGCAGGCTTGTGTTTTGCACGCTTCCTTGTCTTTCTTCCCCCAAGTGGAGGGGTAGAAACCCATCAGCAGATGAGGGCCGTAAATGGAGAAGTGAGTTAAGTGTAATTTCTGGGGTAGTTGCCAGTTTGTTGGCAACCTATGGAGATGAATGCGATGACCAGTTCACCTGTCGTCCCTGGTTGGGGCGGTGGACCTCACTCACAGGCTCCCGGGCTGTGGGGGTACGGGGTGCTTTCTCTGCCCTCTTCCTTCCTGGTCCCCATCTGGACGTGGTCCAGCCTGGGTGGCCAGGCAGAGCCAGTCATGTCAAGCCCCTCTTCCGTTTGCTGTCCTGTTGAAGGCTTGAGACCACAGAGGACGGCCACACCTCCCTGGCCCTTCCGGTTGTTCCTAGAGCGGCTCTGCCCGCCCAGGCCCTGCCACCTGTGTCTGCTCCAGCCTGCGGACTCAGGGCTGCTCTGGTGAGGTAGATCCCAGCCCTGAGCCGAGCCCCAAAGCAGGGACTGCAGCGCATGGGCCCCTTCACTCTCGCACAGAACCACTCCTGTTCCTAAACGGACACTTGGAACTTGGCAAGATGGCCAGACCTTCCACCAGCTGCGGGAGGCTTCCACCACCAGAAGGGGGCAGTCACCCTGTGCCTGGTGGTTTGGCACAGCCTTGGGGACAGCTTGGATACCCATGGCCCAGGGTGACAGAGTTGGTGGCTCATGAACCGGGGGTATGTTGCGGTTTTTTTGGGTGGAGGGTTCCTTTTTAAAGGGAAAGGAGCTTAACCAAAATAATCCAACCCATATAGACTATATATATATATATATATAGTCTATTTTAAAAAAAACAGTTCTTAAAGCAAGTGTTTACCAGCATTCAGATGTAATTTTCTACACTGTTGTCACCTAAACTAGTGTTCATTTCCAAAACAAAGCTGGCTGGGCTCCATCAGATTGGAGCGAAGCTCAGCAGAGATGCAGATGTGGGCCTCGTGGGTGGGATGCTTGGCCAGACCCGAGAGTGCGGGAAGGCCGTGGCTAGTCGGATTCATCGCTCTGCTGCCGGGCAGGGTCCCTGAGCCGTGCTGCTCAGGGATCACAGTGGGGGGTGGAGAAGCCCGGCCCAGACACATGCACTGCCTGACACCATCTACCAGACCTTCAGAGGAGGCATGGGCACCCCAGCAGGGCAGCCGCCTACTGTGGGCGCTCCTGGCTCCCTCTGCCCGGGGTGGCCTGCATCTACTGGAGGCCCGGCAGCCTACCCTGTGCCCTGAGATGTCTGTCCCGGGTGGTAAGGGCTAGGTAACCTGGGAACCTCAGGCTGGTCCCTGGCAGTCCCATCTCAAACAGGTGTCAAGAGTGAGGCCTACTTCTGGTGTTCTCTGCCCTGACCCTGGCGCTGGGCTTGTGCTGAGCACTACATCCCTTCCAGAGTGTCTGTCCCTGAAGATCCCAGTTTGGGGCAACCCGGGAGGAAACTCCTCGGGCCTGGGGAAAGCAGGTTTGCTGAAGGCCGGGGTGGAGCTGCTCTATCTTGGGTCTCACACAACCACCTCAGGTCCTCAAAACCAAAATCCAAGTGCACACATGGTCTGGGGATGCTCTTGGGCCTAATAATCCTTGGGTGCCACTCTCAGCCCACTCCATAGGGGGCGTTCCCCTGCAGGGCCACAGATGGTTGCTGTTGAATGTCCTCAGGGGCCGAAAATGGAGACAGCTCCCCTGCACTGTTCCAGGGGGCCCCAAGAGGAGCGAGGAGCCCTGAGTCATCTGCACGTTGGCCTGGCTGGAGGTCCGTGCCGAGCGCGGCTGGGCTCTGGCTCTGGGCTCTCCCTTCCTTCTTCCTCCTCGTGTCTCCCTTGCCCATGCCATGCTCCTTCCTCATCCTCACCCCTGCCCCGCCTGGCCTCGCCTGTCTGAGGCTGGTCTCTCCCGGGCAGGGGAGGCCCCACCGCAGCTTCCAGGCTGGATGGGGCCAGGGAAGGAGCCACCACAAAGCACCCTCCCTCCCCATCCTCGCTCTTCGGGGGTGACCAGGCGGGGAGACGCAGAGGCAGGCACACAGCGGGGCGTGCAGACGCGGGACTTACCTTTGGGGTGCCCCGGGTCGGTGAACTCATACTTCCCCACACCAATGGTGCGCAGCAGCTGCAGGCCGTGGGCCGGGTCGGTTGTGGGGGGCCCATTGGTGGCAGGGGCGCTGTTGGGGAGGGTGGCTGACGGCTGGGCTGGTGGTGGCGGAGGCAGCAGGGGCCCTGCCAGGTGGCCGTTGCCCACAGCAGTGGGTCCCGGGCGGGCCACCTGCCCCACTCCGGGCAGCGAGGACACAGCCAGAGGCTGAGGGCTGGCGTACAGGGCCTGGGCCGGCACGTTCACCATCACGCTGCTCAGCGGCTGGGAGGGCGGCTGTGGGAGCGAGTAGTGGCCCGGCATCAGCGGGATCTGGGGCCCCACGTGGGGAGGCAGTGAGGGGGTCACCCCAATGACTGGGGCCTGGACGTTCACGGCTGGGCTGAAGGTGGGAGGCTGGGCCACTCCATAGGAATGTGCAATCAGGGCAGGCTGGCTCCCTGCGGCCACCGTGGTCACCCATGGCCCTGTGCCTGCAAGGGAGATGGAAGAAATGTTATCTACAGGTGACACATTCACTCAACAAACGCCGACTCCCCAGGCCCTGGGATGGGCCCTACAGTCACAGCAGTGGGTGAGGCCCCTCTGTCCAGGGACTCGCAGTTTTAGAATCTGTCATTACACCAGCTGGCCTAAGGCTTTAAGGGGGTATGAACACCTGCCTGTGGGGCTTAGAAGGGAGCACATCTGCAGGGAGAGATGGGAAGCAGCAGAGCAGAGAGACAGGCATGCAGAGAGACCTGACTTCACACCCATATCCCGGGCCTGCCGCAGGTACCCGGAAGGTGCGTCACCGACGTGCAGGGAAGTTACGATTTGATAATGAGAAAGACTGGGGAAAACTGGAAACCGACAAACACTGGTGAAGGCACACGGGCAAGATTCTCAAGTGTCTCAAGGCCAAGGTGTGTCCTCTGCAGCTCTGTTCTTCCCAGCACTAGCCTGGAAAAATGCCTCAAAGTCAGAGCCCAGCCAGTGAGGCTCTGGACACCTGTGAGGTGATCACAGAGATGCAGTGGCACCCAGGTGATCCATTTATGACAAAGGGGGTGTCCAGAAGGGACTGGGGACCTAAAAAGAGGCCTCTCGTCATGTGCGGCAGGTCCTGGTCATCATTTGAGGTATGACATGGACACTGCCATGCCCAAGTCTTCAGGGGACAGTGTCAGGAGGGTTGGGAACGGGGCAGCGATGGAAACAGGAGGCCCTGGGGATGCAGGGGAGAGACTGCTGCGGCCAGTCTGCCTGCCCTGGCTGGATGGGGGAAGGTGGACAGGGCCCTCTGCAGGACAGCTGTGGTGTTCTATGGAGACAGTGCACGGCCTGCAGTCTAAGTGCAGTGGTCGGAGCAGAAGCACTGGGGGACAGAGGTGCTGACCTGGGAGGCAAAGGACCTGGACTTTACAGGCTCTGGGACGAGACTGGCTGGAGGCATTCATCCTGCAGGAGGCTTGGAGGGGGAGAAAGTGTCTCTAGGTATTTGCGGGCTGTTCTGCATACCCTGGAGAGGAGGCACAGAGGCCAGGGGCAGGTGAAGAGGGGGGCATCTGTACTGGCCCGAGGACTGGGATGTTGTAGGAGATGGGGTTCCCCCTGGCTCTGGGGCAGAGCAGCCCTGTTCCCATGTAACCATGACCAGGCAGGCTTCCCCAGAGGCTGTGGCTTGCGGAAGTTGTGATGAATCAGAGAGTCCAGTATGGATATTTGGGAATGATTATTTAAAATAGCCTGGAGCTGATTCCAAGTCATTCCTATAATGTCATTCTCACACCCTCACTCTCCAGTACTTTGTAGAGTAGCAGAGACAGGAGTAGAGACCCAGCAACCACACGGGAAATGACACCAGGGCCCCCTGCCCCACCCCCGCCCCAAGCCTGAGATCTGGGCTTCTGCTGCAGAGGGCCTGGCACCCAGCAGCGAGGTGTCTCTGCTTGTGGCTGAAGCACCCACCTGGATTGTCGCTCTCTCTCATCTGCTTAGAGGGCGGCTCATCAGTGTCCCAGGGTGTGGACTGATTGATGGGTGTCTGCCCCCACCGGATGCTGGTCGCCAGCCCCTGGGACTGATTGTCTGATTTGGAGATGCCGGGAGCCTGCAAGAAGCGGACGGGGCTGGTGAGCACAGCCTTGTCTTGGACGCTGCCCCGGGACATGTCTTCTCTAACAGTACCCCCGAGGCCCAAGCTCTGTCCACTGGACTCAGGGTCAGAGGCAGAGCCCAAGCCGCTCAGGGAACTGCAGGGGACCTAGGCAGGCAGCAGCAGCTGTGGCCTCTGCCGAGCTCCTGCCCACAGGAACCCCAAGCCAGTGCCCCTCCCCCTGGCACCCCTGAAATCCCCATTCCACCTGAGCCATCTTGGCCAAGAGTGCTCTGTCCTCTGTGACACATGAAGCCCCGGCCCTCAGATCATCAATAAACCACCGAAACACAGATGCTACCCATATATGCAGGGCATGTGCTGAGCGCCAACTGTGTGCCCAGCCGGCCCACTGACAGGAGCATTTTACTGAAATTCCTACAGGGATGGCAAAACGCTCACTCCACAAAGTGCTGAGGTGTCACATGAGGGGAGCTCGTGTTCCCCTTCTGCTCCCACCCTGGGTGCTGAGGCCTGAATCTCTCACAGAGGAGAGGGGAGCTGAGGACCACAGGGTGAACAGCTCAGACTGTCCCCAGGCGGGTGGGACCCTGGGCTGCTCCCAGAGCTCGCACTTCCATTTAGATCTGCAGATTAACAGGAACATGAGCCCAGGGTGAATGCAAACATCAGGACATTGCCAGCCCCACTGTTACAGCCTCATGGTGAAATATCATGCAGTCACTAAGCATCTCTTTACTAGAAATTTCTCACAAGACAGCAGAACGCTCCTGCTGTAAGATCAGTGTGGAAAGCCACAAAATAACACAGGCGCCTTCTCAGTGGCGAATAATATGGGCAGGAAGGAAGTTACCAAAATCTTAGCAGGGTTGCTATCCTTGGGTGAGTATACAGTGGGTAACTTCTACGCTCTTTCTCCACTTTTCCATAGTTACTAAATTTTCTACTACACTGTCTTTACAATAAGCTAACAAAACAAAACCTCCTGAACACATGCTGGAGAGGTGGGGTGGGACACCTGAGATGCGAGAGGTGTGAGCCTCAGGGGAGGCATCTCTAGGAAGCGTGGCTGCAGCTCCCAGGAGCTGACCCAGGCAAGGAGGGATGAGGCAGAAACGGCTGCCCACCAGGGACAGGCACAGATGGCAGAGAAGCCTCAAATGAGGGCCACCATCCTCATGGTGACTGCTAAGAGTACCTGGCCCAGTGCACAGCTAGTGGAGGTACAGCTCCTGCCCGTCTGGACCAGAGTCACTCTCCTGGGTCCCAGGCCAGCCTGGGAGAAGGAGGTGGGGGTGAGCAGGTGGGGCAGCACTTCTGGGGCTTTGCTGCCCAAGGAAGCTGGTTTGCAGCGCCTGCACCAGGCCTGCAAGAGGAGCAGACTATGTGGAGCTGACTGTCTTAGGCTGCATTTTCTCTCCGGCCTGCATCTGAGATGCTCTTCTGGGAGCAGAGAGAAGAACTGTCCCACCCATAGTGTTCTTCATGGGGCACCGACCCCATTTCTGTCTGCAGGGCAGATGGGGACAGGGGGCAGCTGGAAATTTAACCATGCTCACTAATGGCTTTAGGGAAAAATGGCGAGGTGTCCCTGGCATTCTCCAAATAGGAAGCTTTCGGCATGTGCTTGGCCTGACAGGAGAAGCTGTTTACCCCTTTGGCAACCCTCTCTGTCTTTCTAGGTCTGGGGGACAGGTGGCTTCAGAGACACAGAGATTGCTTCCATGGGAATCAGAGGAGCGAGGACGCTGGGCCATGTCCTGCTCTGGGCCCTGTTAGGGGGCAATTTGGAAAGGGAGACTCGGCCTCCTTACCTGTGACCCCCTCACTGACAATTTGGAAAGTCCTCCTGCCAGAAGGGGGCACTGCAGCCCCACTCTGCTGCCTGGCTCTCCCCAGCCTCCCAGGCGGAAGGCAGCTTGGGTTTTTAGAGTCCTCCCACTCCCACCATTTATTTCTGCCTTGCTGGCTCAGCATGGCACCTTGGCAGGAGAGCGAAGGGTTCTGGAATCTTGCCCGGGAAGGGCATTGCTGCCAGGAAAGGTGGGTGGAGTCTGTCTCCTTCTTGAGGCTGGGTCACCAGGTTCTGTGTTCTAAAATTAGGGAAGTTTCTGCACTTGAAAAATCAGAATTCTGTGTCACACGTAGCTCAGGTCCTTGGCTCTGAAACTCTGGTTAACTTGCTCACTTGGGCCTCAGTTTGTTCCTTGGGCAAACAAGTACTGGGCTTGAGTTCTGTGTCATACACTGCAGTGGGCACATGGGGTACCAAGGCCCGGCCCTGCCCACAGGCGCTGTCCCACTGCACGGAGACCTCGGGTGCACAAGTGTGGTGCAGCTCTGTGGGTGCAGTGGTGGGGTGTGTAGAGGCAGAACTGTGGGGGGGTTGCGGGGAGACGGGGAGCTGCCCAGGCCCGCTGTCTGCCTGCGTCTTTCATCAATACTAAGGATGCCTGCTTACGTACTGAAGAGCAGTTCTGTGAGAAGGGAAACAGTCTTTTTTGTTGTTTGTTTAGGTAAGATAAATAAGACTCCTATCTACTCTGTGCTTGCAACATCGGAAGCTGCAAGCAACTTACGGTTCAGAAATTTCGTTTTGTTAGAATAATGAACATCCCTTCCTCCGCTCCCCCTAGAAAAACGCTGGGTGTAAGATGGTCTTTGCCGAGGTCTGAGGCTCCAGGTGATCTGTGCAGTGGGTGACTTGACCGAGGTCCTTACCCCTGCCAAGGGCTCCAGGCCTCAGGTGCTGGAGACTTTCAGGATCATGAATGGCCTGAGGCTCCCGCTCTGAGCCAGCCCCAGCTTCCCAGCCCAGGGTCCTCACAGGAGTCCAGTCCCCCGGCCCCAGCCTGAGTGCCCCCAGCCAAGCTGCCTACCCACAGAGTCACACAAACCAACCAGAGAACAACCCTGGCCAGGGGGAGGAGGGCAGGACTAAGCCTCCGCTTGCCTCCTCTTTCGGCCATCAGCTGTGACATGAGGGAAGAGACCCGGGCTCTCGGCCTTTCCCAGTATTTCCGTGGATTCTGCACCAGTGACATGATGGCACTTGGCAGAGAGAGGCAGACCAAGACAGCCTCGCTGCCCAGCCGCAGAGTGGCCCTATCTGCCCATCACTGGACCCGAGCAGGCCTCTCTTGCCTCCTCTTTAATGAGATGCTAATGGAATGCATCATTAACGCAGCAGCTTTTTAAACCCAAGCTCTTGTAAATTTTTAAAGGTCACATTTTTATGTGTCTGACAGCGTCCTGCTTCCTTCAGTGACAGAAGAACACCAAAGACACTGGTCCCCTTTGCCGAAGCTCTCTGTGAAGCTGCGGCACAGGCTGAAGGCGCCTGCTGGCCTCGCCGGGCTGCACTCTGCAGGCTTAGGGGAACCAGGTCCATGTGGACCAGAGGGCTGCTCCCAGACTGCACAGATGCCTGGCCCAGGGGGACAGGGAGGGTGACACCTGGCAGACACAAGCAGAAGCCCTTGAACTGCTGCAGAGCACTGAGTTCACCAGGCTGTGCAGCCACGGGCCTGCCACAGCTTGGAGAGGCTGCTTTGTGTTGGTCTGTTCATCTTGGAGGGGGTGCTTTT
Source organism: Hydrochoerus hydrochaeris (assembly GCA_004027455.1). NCBI lineage: Eukaryota > Metazoa > Chordata > Mammalia > Rodentia > Hydrochaeridae > Hydrochoerus > Hydrochoerus hydrochaeris. The sequence goes on from PVLA01001340.1 coordinate 29,865, forward strand.
CTCTGCTTTTCACAAAAGGACTGTTCAGACTAGCAACATCTGGGTGGTTGGGGGATACGAGACAGCAGGGCTGTAGACCCCAGAGGTCCTCCTCTGCCTTGCTCCTTCTTGCCTCTACTCCTTGCATGATCACACTGTTCAGCACATGGCCCAGGACCTTGCCCCTGGCCTTCTCCTGGGGGTGACCCCATGGAGGCAGGGCCCAGCACCGTGCCTGGCCCAGTAGGTGCCCCGGGAATGCAGGCTGTCTGAGCCTTGGCATCGGCCAACACTGGCAGCAGCGCTGCTGCTTGTTCAGCGAATGAATGAATGCACAGTTGGAGGGAGTGCCCTTGGGACAGAGTAAACGACACTGTCACTGTGCAGGGCCCTGGAAGAGCCCTGTTCCCCTCATTAGGGAGGTGAGGATGCCAGACTGTGGAGGCAGCACCGTCCTGGGGGCTGCTGAGAGGCCTAGCAGACCCGGTCTACTACCTGTTCACCAGAGCTCACAGGCTCCAATGTGCCTCGGTGTGGGGGCAGCAGTGTCAGGTGCTGGGGGTGATTCCTGCCTCTGTGAGGTGGGCAGATGGGACTAGCCTGGGGAACCCACACAGAGTCTTCCACTGTTCTCCCTTGGAGGAGAAGAGGGTGAATCAGTGCAGCCTGCAGATCAATAGAAGCTTCCAGAAGTGGTGGGCTGGCATTGGGCATAACATCTGGGCAGGATTCAGTACGACAGAGGGGCAGGGACTGAGGTGCCACCAAAAGACCCTGCAACAGCTTGTACATTTCCTGCCTGAACACTCCTGACAAGCCTGGCTCCAGGGCCTGTGTGAGAGGATGATAACCCCTGTGTCCACGGCCCTCTCCTGCATCCCAGACTGGGAGCTGCAGGGCTTGATACCCCGTCACTGTGTGGAGCAGACAGAGGTGACGGGCTCTATGGGCTGAGCATCACAGAGCAAGGCACATCACTTGCCAGCCCCGTGGTCACAGCTGTGATCCTTTCCTGACCTGCACCCTGGCCTCATTTGGCCTCTGTACTCACTGTCGGACACAGCACTAGGAGGCACCTGTGCTCAGTGACAGTCAGGGTCCCACCCTGGAGGGCCTTGGCACCAGTAGGCTGGATGCCTGCACCAGGATCGCAAGCTTAGAGTGGCATAGACCCACGGTGCCGTCGCTCTCCTACCCGTTAGAGGAGGGACTGGTGCTACAGACGGAAAGGTACAACGAGGTGACGTCAAAATGCAAGAAAGTACAGATGAGGGAGACTCAAAGCTGCAAAGAGGGAAACTGCTGACTGTCAGCCCAAGGAGGCTCCTAGCCTGGATTCCCGATTAGTCGAAGCACAAGTAAATCCACGGGCTTGCGACCCTTTTTGACAAAATGAGCGTGGCAGATGTGCCCCTTTCCCAGTCATGGGCCTGTCCTTTTGCAAGGACTCACAGCTTCTGTCTCCATCTCTTGGACCCTGCAGAGCAGACTGTGGGCACAACCAAGTGACAGTGCTATGGGCCCCTCAGAATTGTTTCTCCCCACCCTCCACATCTCTGAGTTCTCGTGCACAAACTTGTGAGTTATTAGAAAATGCTGTTTAAAACCACTAAAAGTGAAGAGCAAAAAGGGATGTAAAGTCTGTGTGTAAAGTTGACTGTGTATATTGTAAAATAACAAAAGATCAAAAAGTCATTTGTGTGTTGATCTCAGCAGACACATCCACAGATTTATCTGCATCCCTCAGGGTGCTGCAGAAGATCGGGGCAGTGTAAATACAGGAAGGATTGCAAATGCACAGATGCTGGGACTGACGTTAGTGCAGGCTCTCCCTGAGCCACCCCAGATGGGGGGTGGGAGAGGAGAGTCTGGAGAGAAAGCTGAGAAGTTCCAGGGAGGACCAGTGGGCAACAGAGCCCACGGCACTCTGACCTTGGCCTGCAGCTTGATTTTGGCATCAGGACTCCCTGCAATGCCTTTCTCTCGCCCCCATCTGCCACCTGTTCCCTGGGGTGTGTGACAAGGATGCTGATCTGGCCGGGGCCCCTCATGGACCTTGGCCCTGCGTTCCTACCGCCCCATGCATTTTGAACACCCTCCATCAGAAAACTTGCCCTACTGTCCCTTTTGCAGCCAGTGCATGGGCATGTGACCTGTCTGTCAGTCACATAGCCTGGAAATTGAGCCACTGGAGGAGGCAGCACAGTCCTGAGCCACTTGGAGCCTGAATCCCACAGGTTTGGAGCCACATGGGTAGTGGAGTTCTGGTGTCTTCAGCCCAGCATGAGTGGCAAGTGCTGTCACTTCCCTGTTCTTATTCTAGGGGGTTATCACTGCCAGGACTCTTCAGAGAACAGCAAAAACAGGTGTCCACAGCTGGCAAAGTGAACAGGGCTCAGGCCTGTCAGCCACCAGGCATACTCTGGGGAAATCACATCATAACAACTTCTAGCTCTAGGACCGAGCATAACCAGGAAGGCTTTTCCTTCTTTTTGGCAATCTTCCCCCTGCAGCGTGCTGAAGGTCTTCCTGGTGCTGAGTCACCCATGCTGGGGCGGGAGTGAGCAGATCTCCCTGGAATGATCACACACAGAGGTGAAGCCCCATGAAGGCCACTTTTATTCTACAAGCGTGGTGGTCCAGAGGGGGAGCTTAGGCTTGTGGAGATCTTTTGATGGCTGGGGTTTTTAGGTTAAGCCATGGGTCTACATCCAGACTCCTAGGCTTTTTAGTATAGGCAGCTCATCACAGAGCACACTGATTCCAAGAACGTGGGCAGAGTGTCTGGCCACCAGCACTGCTGAGACTGCCGGGCTCTCCAACACCAGGGCATGGAAGGTGCCCCTTGGGGAATTATCAGGAAGGGAGGCATCTGGAGAATCCTGAAGGTCCTGATTCAGGAAGCAGAAATGTGCCTTTTTAACAAGATGACAGTGACGCCAATGCGTGGCCTCACTGTAGGGAGCAGCCTGTCTTTCTGCCCAAGTTCCCGGGCCCGCACCGCAAGCCGGGAGGGCCAGGTGTTGCAGGTGCTCATGTCCTGAGTTGGACAGATTTGGGGGCGCTGCTAATGGGGCTCCTAGGAGCCAGCTCTTTGAAGAGGCCACTTTCAAGGACTCTTGCTCTGGAAGCCCACGTCTCAAGGCCTCAGAAAGGATGTGCTGATAGACTCAAGCTCTAAGACTGTGGCCCCAGCCTCTCGGTTCTCATTTCCTGATTGCTACTGAACTACAAATAAGACCATAATTGCAGTTTAATCCCCACTTGGTGCTGGGCCAGGATCTCCCGGGCCCCTCCTGCCTTCGCCAACCAGGGGGGCCTCTCCTGGCCCTCGGCCCCGGCCCTCGCCATGCCCTCGGTCTCCCCCGCGGAGCCCCGCTGAAATGCGGTCCAGGGCCTGATGAAATTTCTAATAATACTGACCAATGGTGTGTTAAATTGAGACACTTCTGGCTGGCACGCTGGGAACCACACGACGGTTTAAAGGACCAGCGCTTACCTTTCTCTATCAATTTCCTGCTAAATTACTGCTTTCAGAGAAACTTACAGAAAAGTAATTCTTTATTTAAATTTTAATTTCAATCTTGTCATTTTAAATATATATTCAGATTCCAATCCTGTTATAGACGATGATGATGTCTCGGGGAGGTAAGTGATCCTGCTGGGAGCCCGGGGGGGTGGGGGGTGGAGAGTATGGTGGGGGGGGTGGTGGGAGGGTACAGGTGCAGAGGCCAGCAAGCCCCAGCCCTGCCCTGTGATCTCAGGCTTTCCACGCAGCCCCGGGGGCCATCTGTAAACACTTTAACTTGAAACTACTGAGCACGTTCTGTTCCTGGACCTCCTGGAATATCCAAGCTATAAAAGGCTCAGATGAGTGGGGCCGCTTGGCATCATCAGCCCCACAGTTCACATTTATGGACCACCTCCCAGTAAGGGATGTGTGTGAGCTCATTTCCTTCTGTAAGGGATTCTGCATTCTTCTCTTCATTTTAAGAAGAGCCGGTGAAGTTCATGAAAACTTAGGACTTTAACCTGTGTCTCTTCTAGCTGTTTTAGGCCATTTTGTGTTGCTATAACCAAACACCCGGTGCTCCCAGTGTTGAAAAGAAAAGAGGATTATTTAACTCTCTGTTCTGAAGATTCAAAAGCATGGTGCCTACCATCTGCTCAGCTCTCAAGAGGGCCTCACGTGGATGGTACCCTAATGGCAGAGGTGTGTGTAGAAGATGTCATGTGACAGACAGGAAGCAAGAGATTGGAGAGGCTGGGTGCACACTTTCTGTGACAGCCTGCTCCTAGGGAGATGAATCGCTCCTGCCAAAACTGACCGATGCAGACAGCAGTCATCACCCACGGGGGTGGACCTATTGCCTAAGTACCTTCTGCTGGGCTTTGCCTCTTACGAGTTCTACCACCTTGACCCTGCCACACTGGACTGAGCCTCCAGCATGCGTACCCTTGGGGATGAACCACATCCAAGCTACATGCTGTACATGCTGTCCGGAGGCTTGTGGAAATGCCTTAGGGGGGCCAGAATGCTCCTCTGCCCATCTCTAGGTGGTTCCCGGGGGCTGACAGATTCTTAAGTGGGCTTCACCATCTGAGGCTACCTCCATATTGCCCTCTTGGAGTACCACAACAGCCCTATCCCTGGGGACACATAAACACTGGTCACAGCCCCCTTCCTCCACAGAGTCCTGCCCACCTGGGCCTTCTCCTGATTCTCAGAATGCACCAGGGCTGGGAGGCTGGATCCAAGGTCATGGCTTCTCTCCCACTGCCTCAGGCCCCAGCCCCAGTCACCACTGATGTCTTCTGCCAACCCTACCAGTGTCACCTGAACCAGTTCCTCAGCCTCAGACCAGGGCTGCACAGCTGGACACCTGCACCCACTCCTAGGCTGGCTGTATACAGCTGGCCCACCTCATGTCCCTTCTCCCTGGCATCTGACTCTGTCCTTAGCTTCTTCCCTTTGACTTTCCTATATGGGGACTGAGAAGAATCTCTGGCTACTTCACCTGCCGTTCCAGAATCTGTTACCGCCGGCCCCTTACTTTGCAGTCAGGCTTCCTCGGACTGGAACACTTGCTATTTACCTTTGGCTCTCAACTCCCTCGCCCGCTTCTTCCCTCTGCTGCCTGTGTTGAATCCGGCTATCCAGCCAGCCCATCGGCTCCCTCTGAACCCTCTTCCAGCTTCCTCCTTCCCCCCTGAAATCCTTTTCTCTGTGTTTCTGCTTTTCCCAGTTCTCCATCTAAACCCCATGCAGGACCCTTCCCAGGCTGCTTTCTCCTGATCCTTTCTCTAGCTTGGCTCAGGCCCCTTCCCTCCCTCGCTCCTGCCCCTTTGGGTCCCCTCTTCTTGTGTGATGATTTTCTGATAGGAAACACCTGCATGGTGGCCGTCGTCTTTGCCAGAACCTGGCTTTCTGTAGGATTCTGGAGGTACATTTGCTTTTCCCTCCCCAACATCAAAGCCGATTCCTTGGAGACATTTATGCTTAAAGTTCAGCACAGATGGCTTTCCTCGTGGATGGACGCAAAGCAATGTGGACCCGGCTGGCTTTTGTACTGTGCTCCCCACACGTGCCTCGTCCTCCAAACCCCTCCAGATGGAAACCCCCTCCCAATGGATGGGCCTCGTGGACAAAAGAAATGATAAATCTGGCAGAACCTTATAACTCCCAGCTTTCAACTTTCCTCTAACAACTTTCAACCAAAAACTTCTTAGTCCTATTTCCAAGTAACTTTTCATCCATTACAAAACCCACAAAATTTTCAAAGGGGCTTTGAAATAAGATCACCGAGGAAAAAAAGCCCATCACAAATGAAAGTCTTTGAACAGAAAGAGGCCCTTTCCCGTGCTGCAGTTCCCCTCTGATACATTTCCCTTTCATTCTTTGCAAGGTGCAGGGCAGGCCTGGCCCTCAGCAGACGCCTGTGATGTGTCGGAGTGAGTGGCCAGGACGACGCGTGGACACAGGGCCAGTGCTGGGCACTGCTGCTGAGCTGGGCCGGGCCTTTCATCCCCCTTCAATCGGCTCTCATAGCGCCCCCAACAGCCCCGAGTGCCTCGTACCCCCGCGCCCTGCCTGTTCGCATTCACCTCTCGGCTGGTGACATGCAGCTTCCTCTCCAGCGCCTCAGCTGGCATCGTTCTGGTTGCCAAGGTGGGCGGGTAGACAGATCGGCCGGGGCAGCCCCTTGTCTGGCCTTTGATGGGACATTTCCCAAAGGCCGGCCCTGCAGGCAGTGACTGGGGGCCATCCCTCACCCTCCCTAGGCTCAGCTTCAGACGTTCAGCTGCACGGTAGACAACGCCCACTTCCGGGAGTCTTTGTTATGTTCAGATCTGAACTCTGCTGTGAAACCGGTGAGAAGTCCCTGGTCCAGGACAGCCACGCTAAGAGTGGATGAGGGGACGCACCTGCATGAACTGCCTGTTGCGGATGGGCCCAGCCTCAGAGGCCCAGAGCTAGCTCCACGGGGCCTTCCAGACGCAGCTCCCAGCCTCCCCGGGGAGGCAGCCGGCGCTCTCAGCAGGAATGGCCAGGAGCCGCCCTGTCCCGCATCCTCTCCCCAGGGACATTCTAGGATCAGCTGAGCCCTCCTCACTGCAGGACCTGCCCTAGACAGGAGGAGGCCAGGCTGGGCCCAGACCCCTGTCTGCAACCACAATCCCCGGTCCCTTCTCCCAGAACCTTCTAACCCATCTATCCATCTCCTGACAGCCTCCCCTTTCTGGCTGGGTCCTCACAGAGCATTACTGTTATTCTGTATTATGAACCAAGAGCCGCTGGGGAGAGGGAGTGGTCTCAGTTTGCAAACCCTGTGCGACTGACTCACACAGCACCAGCCCAAGAGCGCAAGGCTGGCGGGGAGCTGGACTCCAACGCTCAGTGATACCACCCTGCCGCAGCTGCCCTCCGTGACCTCCTTAGAGGTCTAACAAGCGCAGGACTGTGGCAGAGTTGCACCGAGGGGCAGGCAGGACACAGAAACAAACCACGAAGCACTGACTTAGAGAGGTGGCTTCTCAGTGTCTCAGCCGGAGGAGCTGCAATAGTTTTACTACAGGGGTTCCCAGAGTCCCTGGAGCGAGTCAGGGCCTGCGTGTGTGTCTTGGGAGCTGAGGCCACACGTCACAGTTGTGTGAGGCCTGTGGGCTTGGTGGGACTGACTGGGCTCACTGAGAAATGTTCAGAAGCATGCGAGGGGGGATTCAGTTTCCACTCCCCAGCTGGCCGGTGCTTGCATACTTTGCTTCCTGCCTGCTCTTCTCTGTCACAATAGCAGCAAGTCCCAGGCAGGCCCCCGGGGAGAGGCATCCCAGCTGTGTCCCCTCTGTTCACAGTGGAGCTGGTGGATGTGGTGTTGTGGAGGAAATGGCATTCAGTTAGCCCACTTCTCAGGCTTCAGGAAGCATGCTGGGCAGATGGCTTCCATCCAGTAGACGGACTCTTCCTCAGGGGTGACCCTGAGGAGAGCGGGCAGCTGGGCACCTGTGTGCCAGTGCACCATGCTCGAGGATGGTGGGTGGGTGACCAGGGCAATGTGAGGCTCTGGTCCTGTTTTGCAAGAGGGTGGGAAACCACTGTGCCCAGGCCTGGGGAGGGAGCATCTGGCCCACCCAGGGAGCTATCAGGGAGATGACGTGCAGGCTTTCTGTCTATGGGAGGAAGAAGGGGTTCTGGACACTTGCTTTCCACTGATGCCCCTTCCTCAGGCTGCCCACACTGAGGTTTCATCTCTTCACTTCCAAGAGCAGTGCTGCCTGGCCATTACAGCTCCACCCACCGCATGCTGGGCCTGTGACCTTGTATCATCCACTCACCCATCTACCCACCCAACTCGGTGCATCCTGAGAAGCTACCTTGTGCTGGACACTCAGCTAGGAATGGCCTGAGGCTCTGGGGACTCCCCATCATAATTGTAACAGCTGATACTGATTGACTTTTAGGCCAGATTCTGAGGGTCCCTCTTTGTTCCTCACTCTCTTGGTCAGCTCAGGCTGCCATAACAAAATAGCACAGATTGGGCAGTTTAAACAACAGAAACTTGTTCCTCACAGTTCTGGGGGCTGGAGCATCCTAGATCAGGGAGCCAACACAGCCGGGGTCTGGTTTCTCTTCAGATCCTAGAAATCTTTCACCTTTTACTAAAGAATTCCATGGAGTGGGGAGAGCTCTTACTCTGTCTTGCAGATGGCCAGCTGCTCCTGGTTCTGCGTTCTTGTGGAGAAGAAAGACAAAGACCTCTCCTTTTCATGGGGACTAATTCCATTAGTTGGGCCCCACCCCAGTGACTTCACCTAAATCTTATTTCATTACCACATCTCATCACCTATGAACTCAACCTATGAATTTTGGGGGACAGAATTCAGTCTGTGGCAATCATACAACGTGCAGGCAGTGGGTGTCCTTCTGATATCCGAATCGATCTATCTGCCTGTTGTTTCTCTAGCTCTACCCTATCCAGCAAATCTCAGGGCTGTGTTTCGTGGAGACACCCACAGACCTGACGGATGTGCCAGTCGGCCCTCCCACTAGCCTGGACGGATGCTCATTTTCAGACGGTCTCATTTCTTCCCTCCCCTCACAACATAATCCCCATGATCTCAAGTCTTTCCCAAATGTTGTTGAAAGCCTTGTTGTATTTATCTCTGGAGAATCCGCCGTGCCCCAGTGCAATTTTCCATTGTCATGGTTCATTTTAATCTCCTCTCAGGCTGCTGGCCACTTGCGTGTTCAGAAATAGCTTGTTCCACTTAATAAGAGCACTTAAATATGCAGACACAGGAAGTTTCCTTTCCGTGCTCCTAAACATCACAGTAAGTGGCGTGAGTTACATGCCCTGCTCCGCTGAGAGGCTGAACGCAATCACATGAAGACCTGAGAAGGGTGAAGGGCCTGGGAAGGGTTAAGAACTTCCGGTGAGAACCCAGCCGAACTGAGCGCTCCTGTGTTTCACTGCTGACACACTGTGAGTCTCCACAGTGTGCAGAGCTCTGGCCCAGTGGCTGGAAGATCTGGATTTGGAGCCTGCTCCACCCCCGGGTGGCCTTGTGACCTTGCATAAGTCATTTTATCTTTTTGAGCCCCTGTGTCTCTCTTTCCTCTGCAAAACACGCCCAGCAGCCACTCCTTGGAGGCCCTGCAGATTTCAGTGAGGAGTGGGACCCCTGTCGCTGTGCCAGGCAGGGGGCTAAGCAAATGGCAGCTGTCGTTAGCACCAGGGGACCCATCAATACAGGAAAATTAAGGAGCCCTCTTCAAGAAGGCTGCCTGTTGTGCCAGGCCAAAAACTAGAGTTTCTACATCCGTTTCTCTGGATTGCTGTGGCCAGAGAATCCTGTGCAGGCTGCGGCTTATCACAAAGGGGCAGAGGAGTGGAAAGCAGGCTGGGTCCCCATTCAGAAAGCTGCATCTGCAGGGAGCCCTGGGCCACAGGCCCAGGTCAAAGGCAGCACCCCATGGCCCCCGGTGGCGCTGGGCTGAACTGCGGGGTAACCCTCCGGCTGTGTCAGGTGTGCAGACCCAGGTGGTGATGTCTCCGTATCTGTATATTCCCAGCTTACAGAGCCACATGAGGAAGCAAGAGTCCACTGACTGGTGGACACTGGCATTGGACTGGGGGATGGTCAGCTTAGGCACACATAGCCTTCTGGCCCCTAAGAACCCCGGAGCTTAGGAGCACGGAGGCCTGTGCATTCTGGTTTACAAGTGCCCCAGAGAGGGACAATGCAGGCAGTCCTTGTGACAGTCCCAAGGGTGCAGCCCACCTGGAATACATCGTCAGGTGCTTGGGGCTCACCTAGGGGTTCACTCTCCCTGAAAACTCATTTACAAACACCCCAAGCAAGGACAACCCCTGCAGCAGTTTCCATCTGGGTTGAGCAACAGCACCAAAGTCCTGAGGAGCAGTTTATAGATCTATCCGAGGTCACATTTCCGTCAGCAGCAGAGGTGGGTGACTCTCAGTGAGACTTTGGTCCCTGAAGCCTGACGCTCTCTCCTCCTACAGCCCCCCACTGGCCTTGGCTCCCACCCCTCCATTCATGCTCCATGGCCCCCTGAGAGGATGACACAAACCCTCACACGTGCACACATGTGCACAGAGGAATGCGCCCAGCACCGCAGCCCCACAGGGCAAGAGTAGCTGGCAGATCCCCTGTCCGTCCCATGGAATCTTTTCTTCTCCAGTGGCCCCAAAACATGGGATCCCCTATGACCGCTTTGAGCTTCCCCTCCCAGACAATTTTTTCTAAATCAGCTTCCAATCTGACTCATTTCAGTTTTAAAACAAGAAAACGTCAACAAACATGATGCAGGGAAACAGATGGTAACAATTACAGGAGGGAGAAAACAGAACCCACGCTCTACAAGGGGCAGGCACACACATTGTTCCCCAGACAGCGGCGCGCGGGGCTCCCTCTTCCGTCCCGCCCACTCCTGTGGGAACCTGGGTGTGGGGCACACAAGGTTCCTCCCCACCGCTAGAGTCAGGCCAGCCCTCGAGTGGCCCTGTGACGGGAGCACCACCAGGCAGGTCCGCTGGAACCTGAGGCCTGCTTGTCCCGCAGGGAGGGAAGGAAAGACTGCCCCACGCAGCCTCCTTCTAGGAGCCCGGTCCCATCAGAGGCCTTGGAGCAGTGACACGCTCCCTCCTCTCCTTGGGGCCCACCTGTGACCAGCCTTGCCAGTGACACAGCATCTTATCTCCCCCACCAGCCCCAGAATTCCTAAGGACAGGATGACGTTTCTCAGTCTGGATGGGGGGTTAGGAGCTGAACTCTGGAGCGGGGCTGATGGTTTAAGTCCAAGCTCTACCACTTAGATGTGGGGAGAGCTGGGGCGAGCTAAGGGACCTTGTGGTGCCCTTCTAACTGCACCCTGAAAATGGAGATCATTCTGGGTCTCAGTCACAGGACCATGAACTAACCTGGGCAGAGGGCCCAGCACCATGCCTGGGGCACAGCAGGGGCTGTGGGCAGAAGTTCAGAGAGTCCCTGCTACCTATGCGGAGGGCTGGCTTCTTGTCTGCTCACGAAGGCTGCACAGCCACTCCGGGAGGGGGTGCCATGCCCCCCAAGGCTGTGTTCTATTGATAATGAGGGAGGTTTGAGGGTCCTAGAGCAGACAACCAGGGTGTTTGCTATGCTCTGTCCTCCTGGACCTACACTTCCGTGTAGCCAGAGTGGAGTGAGGATTCTCTTCTCTGGCACATCATATTTGAGGTCAGTCAGGCAAGAAACAGGGGCATTCCAGCAGGATCAGCCCTGTGGGTCCAGGGGAGCTTTCTAGAGCTAGAGGCTGGGTGCTGACTGCCGGGAGATGCAGCAGTGCTGACATAAGAGAGGGGGTGATTGCAGCCTAGGCCCAGCAGCGTGGTACCTTGGGAGGTCAGAAAATGGCTTCGGAGCGAGGGCCTGGCTCCCTGAGTGCCTTAGGGTCCGCCAGAAAGCAGTTGATATCTTTCAGCCCCAGTTTCCTCATCTGCGCACTGCAAAGCACAGTGCTCTGCATGCCGGGGCTGCCCCGGGTCTCAGAAGGGTGTGTGCTGCAGGGACCTGCTGGCTCCTAACACAGCCTGGGGTTCAGGGTAGCAGTGCAGCGTGCCTGCCTTTCGGGGGGAGGGCTCTCTTCCACATGTGTTCTCTTCTTGGATGCACAAGCTCCATGTGGCCACACAGGCCCCGGCACACTGGTGACCAGGGTTGTCCCCACACAGGCACCCCGCACGGTCACACATAGGTTCTCTCACACAACCCCGCGGCCCCCCACGCGCCCTCCCACAAGTGAGGCCAACCCTGCTTCTTCCTCCTCGCCCAGACACTCCCTGGCCTCTGGAGACGGGCTGGGCTACCACCCAGTCTTGAGCACTGATGAAGGAAGGGTGGGGTGTGCCCGCTGCCTTAGTAGCTCCCTCTGCGCATCTTAGGACACACTGCTTGCTCTCCTGGGGGCTCGGCATCTTCCCGCTTTTACAGTGCACATTTCCCTGCCCGGGGAGTCTGTCCTGCTAGCACTGGGGTGTGTGTGCCTGGCCTTCTCCTCTCCTCTCTTTTCTCCTCTCCCCTCTTCTTCTCCCTCTCCTGCCCTCCCCATTCCAGATGCCGCAGGCTCCCACAGTCCTGCCTCAGCCACTGCTGGCTTCCCCGAGGCTAGCAGTGTAGAGCCAGGAGGCCTGGGCTAACCTGGGTCGGACCCTTCTCCTGGCTGGGTCTCATCTGAAACCCAGGCATCTGAAAGCAGCAGCATCTTCTTCGGGTGGCCTGGTGCATCTGATGTATCTCATTCAGGTGCCCTGGGGGGCTCTCTGCGGTTGAGGTCCACAGCTGTTGCCACAGCACTGAGACTGTGGAGGGTGCCTTGGAGGCCCAGACCCTTTCCTGCAAATTCTAAACACTGCCCTTCCTGCAGGGGAAGGGCTCGGGGTGCTGGGGCTGCGCTGAGGGTGTGTGTGTGCCTCCCGCTGCTGTCCTGTGCACTGCGGAGCCTCAGCCCTGGCCTCCTGGGACTCAGGTTTCACTCCGGGAATCTGACTTTGCCCGTGTGGGTAAAGGCCAGGTCCGATGGCAGTGGCGGTCTGGTTCCCCTAGGGCTGTGTGTCCTCTTGGACAGCACACGTGTCCCTCCCAGGGCGTGGCTCCTGTTCTTTAAGTGCTGTGTTTCTCAGAGTCCCCTCGGTCCCTCTTCTGCCTTCTTCTGACATGCTAGATGGAACCCTGGTCACGCTACTGGCCATATGGCCTCACTGTCACCCCTGTCACATTTACGTTCCAGGCTGCGTATATCCGAATGCCTACTTGGACATTTTGCCTGCATCTCCAACTCAGCGTATCCCCAGTGGGTTTCTGCAGTGCTTCCTTCCCACCTGTTCTTGAGCTGTCTCCACCTGTCCCCAAGGCAGGAGCCCAGGACTCAGCTTTAACAAACCCCTAGCCACTCTACCGGTGCCTCCTGCCCATCTCCTCCTGCACCTCTGATCTCTCTGCTGATTGTATCTGCCTCCTTCCAGCTTCCCCTGGGTCACCAGTGGGCCCCACCCTAACCTGTTCTTTGTGTTCAAAAATAATTTTTCTAAAATAATCATTTGTCTATAGTGTAAACAGGACCACATCTCTCTCCTTTCCAAACCTCCCTGTCCTGCACAGTCTGAGCTTTCAGTGATAATGAACAGTCAGCTATGACGTGTGCTGTAGGTTCACCACCACTGAACCTAAGGGGTGGAGCCTGAACCCTGGGCGTGGCTGCTACTTCCTGTATATGAGGCTCACCCTTGTCTGCTGTGTGTCCTGGGGACCTCCCTCCAGCAGCCTGGCTTTTTCTGATCCTTGAGGACTCAGCGCCATCTCCTCAGAGAGCTCTGCCCTCACTGTCAGATGCATCTCCATGCTGGTCAGTACTGCATGGGGCCTCTGGGGCTCAGTGTGCTATTGGGTCCCTGTTCCTGTTTGCTCATCTGTACTTTCCACGACAGCATGGATTCCTTGAAGCAGAGACTGTGTCATCTCCAGAGACAGGGCCTGGTACATAGTAGGTGCTGAGTAAAAGTCTGAAGGGTGCTAAGCTTTAATAGCAGCTGGGCTGGGGCTTCTGCATCTGCTGGCTTTCTGGGTGTCCCAGGTTTCCTCTCTTTGTTCCTGTTCTGGGATGAAGAAAGTTTTGATTCCCTTCTAATCAAGATGTCAATAGGAAGCCCTGACATCGGACATTGATTTGTCACTAAAGGAGGAGGCTTCCTCTGCATGCTGCATCCCGGTAGTCAGTTCATATTTCTAGCATCTAATCTCTTCTGTCATCACAGGTCACCACCTGCTCGTGTTCCCCTGGGGCCTGGTCTTCTAACATCAGTGCTCTGCCTTGGCCTCCACAGCCACGGCCCATGTGAGTAAGCCCATTTCTCTGATCTGTTGTCCCCAATCCCTAATCACTGTGAGGTTCTAGAGCCTTCTGAGAGCACCAGCTACTCACAATAGCCCCACTGACCCTGGTTGGAGCAGGCATCCACAGGCCAGCCCTGCAGGTGTCCCCAAGTGAAATATTCAGTTTAGATCCCCACCTGCTGGCTGAGTGTCACAGCCAGGGGCTGTGCATGCTGGACAAGCACTGTGTCAGTCAGCTCTGCGCCAGCTGTTTTTACTTCTTCATTGTGTCTTCACGAGGTCTCAGTTGCCCAGGTTGGTCTTGAACTTGTTACCCTTCTGCCTCAGTCTCCCAAGCAGTTGAGATGACAGGCATGTACTACTGTTCCCCAGACACAGTTTAAAAACAATTCATTCGTGGTTTCCTTACCTTCCAGCAAGGGGTAAACAAAGGGTGACAGCAAGGAGCGAGAAGCAGGGGCTGTGGCTGGAACCTCCCCTCACAACACACAGGCTGCCCTCCCCAGGGCTTGTGTCTGTCTGGCTTGGAGGAGGGACCAGAGTGTCCCAAGTCTAGTCCCCAAGAGGGAAGGCCCAACACTGGCCCAAGAAGATTATGTTGCCCAAATTCTCATTTCTATTCTCGCAGTTCATGGTTTCTGATTTTCTCAGCAGAGAAGAACGACTGCAGAGCATGCCCTGGCCTCCCTGTGAACCAACGCTTTAGAATTTAGTGACCACCTCCACTCACTGAGGACGCAGCCCACGTGGTCCAGCCAGGGATCCGGGAAGGAGTTAACATTTCAGCGCCTGCCTTCATCCACGCAGTCTGTAGGCTATGGGCTTTTATACGGAATCCGAGTCTGAGAAACCTCAAGACCTGCAGCTGGTGAGCTGCGGACCCAGGAGGGCTGACGATGGGGCGCCTGCACAAGTTCTGTGGCCTGACGACCTGGAAACGCCACCGAGCTGAGGTTTCAGCTGCGTGGAGGGGAGGGATAGACCAACATCCCAACCCGGCAGGTGGGCTACTGGCGGGAGGGTGGCTTTCTGCTCTTTTTAGGGGTGGTGATTGGCTACGGGTACCAGGGGGAGGGCCACCTGATCTACCCCAATACCAGTTCAAATGTGGCTCTTCTCTTGGACACACCCAGAGTAGCGCTGACCACAAGTACTGGAGCGCACAGTGGGGCTCAGGCAGGATGGCCATAAAATTAACTGTCACACTGTGTCCCACAGCCGCCACCATTATATTCCTTCTTGTTGCAATTTTTATTTGAATCTGTGCTCTGGGCAGAGAGAATCCAAACAAGGGTAAAAAAAAAAAAAAGTCAAAACAATAAGAATACTAGGCAGAGCTAGAGGGTCCCTTCCATAATTATGGAACTTGTCCTCTGGCACCCTCTTTTCAATAAATCCTGCCCGCTCCTGGGAGACTTGCAGGGTCTGCCTCTTCCCCACCCCCGGGTAAGTAAAAGAAAGAACACCGCTCCCCAGGCGCGTCCTTGTGTCCCCCCTAGCTTGCCTCCTAGTGTTCAGACTACAGTGGGCAGCGGCTTCCGGGCCTCCTCACCCGGGAACACTGGCTCTCGCCGCCCCGCCCGCCCGCACTGCTGCTATTTGCATTACCCACAATTCACAGATGTTCTGCTGGACGTTTCAAGATTCCTAAAAAATAGATTCAAAACATGTTTACTGCTCTCTGAAGAAGCAATATATCACAGCAAAAGCCGTAACCTTTAGTGTTGCTGGAATTGCCCAGGCCATGGGCTGATAGCAGGGTAACTCGGCCCATTCTCACCCTGCCTGGCTGCTGTCCACCCTCCCAAGCGAGGAGGCTGCTGAATTTCCAAGCATTTGCCTAATGCCCTTTTATATAACCTGAAAAGAGTCACAGAACTAGAAGGCACTATTTTCCAAGAAACAGCCTTCTGTTAACACAATATCCCCGAAAATAACACCACCGGACTCTAAAGCAGCAACAGGTTCTGCACAGAATGCATTTTCCTGCCGTTTTCTTTCCAACGCAGAGACGCCAGCCAGGAGCTGTGCCTGAGCCTCTGGAAAGCCTGCTGGACCCAGGGGAAGCTCGAAGGCTGGCATGACAACCTCAAGTCAGCAGAGTGGCTGTAGGGTGGCGGGGGGCCTCTCCCCAGGTAACTCTCCAGCGTTTACGGCGGGGCCTCCATATGGGCTTTTGCCAGGTCGTTTGCCCCCCTTTCTTTCTAAACATTAATGTCACAGGCAATCAAAGCGGCAGTCGGGAGACAAAAGGCAGAAAGTGGAAAGACCCTTCAGACCACTGAAGTCTTTACTTTTGGTGAATTAAAGCACGCTTCCATTTTTTAGGGTGTTTCTATTTCACCAGTTTACAGTTCAAGCCAGGCTGGGCAGTCAGGCTCTGACGCTGTTATGCTTTAATCCAGAGAGAAAGCTCAGGCCTCGGGGAGGACCAAGCTCAGGCTCCTCGGCTGTGGGAGGCAGCGGTTCCTGTGTGACTTTATTGCTGCCAGCAGAGGTCTGAGGAAGGCCCTGGCTGCGCGTGACCCTGGGAAAAGCGCCAGAGTCACAGCTACTCGGGGCAAAGCACTGGAAGAAACCACCCCTCGGGCGCCCCATGTGCTTGGCCAGGCTGCTGGGCTTCTCTGGACCCGTTTTCCGGTGTCAGTTTTATGATGCGGGGCCAGGTGAGAATGATAGAAGCCATCGCTGCACTGTGAGGGCTGGTACCAGTTCCACTTTTCCAAAAAAGGATAAACATTTATTTTCCCAGAAAATGTCTCTGAATTGTTTGATGAAAATCCAGGTTTCTTTTTAATAAAATCTTGATTTTTTTTAAAAAAGCCCGAGGGCACCTCTATTTTCTCTACCCTGCAGAACAGGGAGTGCGTCTGCGACAATATTTAGAGATTTGCTAAATTTCTCAGTTTTTAACTCACATTGCAGGGTTTGTTTTCTCCTCTTTGCATTGCCCCTCCCCACAAAAAAGGGTTAGTTTGTAAAATGCTGGTTATGCTGCCCCAGTCACCCCTGCAGTCTTCTGCCAGTGAGCTGAGGAGTCAAAGTGCGGACTTTCTGCAGGAGAGAACTGACCAGGCCCAGGGGGACACGGAGGTAGGGGGAGCCCTCTGGGCTGCCCCAGGAGGAGGGTGATGGGATCCAGTCTCCAGGGCCACCCTTGGGGTGGGGGGCCCATGCAAGGGGACTGCTGACCCTTGGAATCCCTTAGGAGGAAAGGAGGCCACAAGCCTGGAAGACCAGAGCCCACAGGAGGTCAGTTTCCAAAAGAGAAGCAGAGGGGGTCCTGCAGGACCCTGGTGCTGGGTTGGAATGTTTGCTGACAGGGAACTGGAGCCACCAGCAGCGTGGCTGGGAGCAGGGAGGGACAATGACATCGCCATGCCTGCAGGCTGGTGCTGCAGAACCGCACTGATGCGGTCATTTCAATCCGGCATCCTCGGCGCAGGCCGTGTCCGCTCAGTGACCCTAGCAGGCAGTAATGGAGCTGCTGCAGGGGCGGAGCTTGTGTGTGGGCCTGCAAAGCCACCTCGACTGGAATAATGGGGTTTCCCAGGCGGCCCAGCCAGGCAGTGGCCCCACAAGCTGCAACCTCAGCAGCTCTCCTCCACCTCCTCCAGCGAGGACTGTCCTTCCTCAGTTCTGCTGGAGCTAAGACAGCAGAGGGACCCAAAGATGTCCCCCTGGGGACAGATAGGAAGTGGCTCCCTGCTCGGAGAGAGGGCTACTATGTCACTCACTAAGGCGGGCTCTGCCTCAGGTAGAGGAATGAGGCATTGGAAGCCTGAGGCCCAGCCACCGCAGCAGGGGAGGACCAGCCTCAGGACCACGCTGGTGCCTATCCAGAGAACTGACTGGCTGGGACAGCAGGAAGGGTGTGTGGCTGCCTGGGACACCACCGGGCTGAGCAAACAGAATCGCAAGTGAGCTGATAGCTTGAACTGATTTTGGAGGAGCCTGTCTCCACGGGTGCATAGCTGACCTGGGGCTGTTAGTGCCCGGACATGTCATCCTGGTGTCTCCTGACAGCCCCGAGGCGCTGCTTCCCCCACCCAGCCAGCACCCCCAGCCTGCAGGTCTCTGTTCAAAGGTCACCTCAGGGAGGTCTTTACCAAACTTACTCCTTCAAATCCCCGCCTAGTGCCCCTTGCTTGTCACTACTGCACTAGGCGTGTGATTCCGAGCTGTGCACCCTCTAGGTTTTGTGCCCAATATTTTGTATCTGTCCATTAAGCCATGCTTACCAACTGAGTCTTCAAAGCTTTGAGACCTTTACTTATTATTTGCTTGTTTGGTTATTTAAGGAATGTGTTAAAAGTTTTCCACTATGATTGTGGATTTGAATCTTTTCCCCTGTGGGGTTCGATCAATTTTTGATTTAGATACTTTAAGGCTGTGCTCTATATTCTTAGACACATGCAGTTATAACTTTCAGGTTAGCCAAGGTGGTTGTTAAAATGATCATGAAATATGTTTTAACACACTAGCGTTGCTTTTTGTTTTAAAGTCATTTTTCTGACATTAATGTAGCTATATCCAATGTTTTTGGCCTAATATATCTTCTTTTCTATCTTTTGACTTTTTTTTTTGCTTTTTGAGACAGAGTCTCACTATGTGTTCAAGTTGGCCTTGGGCTCACTTTGCAGTCCAGGCTGGTCTTGAACTTGCAACGATCCTCCTGCCTCAGCCTTCCGAGTGCTGGGATTATAGGCGTGAGCCACCATGCCTGGCTATCTTTCGACTTTTATAGTTTCTGCATTATTTTTCTTTTAATGTATTTTTCTTGTAAATGGCATAGTTGGAATCTAAAAATTCAGTCTGAGAAACTTTGATTTTTGGTTAGCGTATAGACACTTGAATTACTGATACAGTTAGGTATAGATTTGTCATGCTAGTCAGTGTCTTCTATTGTCTTACCTGTTCTCTCACCTTCCTTTCTGTTAGTTCACTGTGATATCCACAGATGTCCCGGCTCTCATCTTTGACTTAATTGAAATCTAATAATACTTATTCTTGCCTCCTTGTCAATTCAAAGGCTTTAAAATAATTTAACTTCATTTACTCTTTATCTCAGTTCTATGCCATTTTGTATCTGTTTTATTTCTGAATTTGTTGCTGCACAGGAGCATTTTTACCTGCTTTACAAATCAATTTTCTTTTAGATATGAACCTATTTTTATGCTCTTATTGTTATTCTGTGCTAAAACTCCAATGTTTCTCCTCTCAAATTAGTTTCTTTCTGCTTTCAATACACCCTTGTTAGCATTTTTTATTGTAGACTATTGACAAATTATCTCAGCGTCTGTTCAAACATCTTTTTATTTTAAAAAAATTTTATTTTTAGCATCTTTTTAAAAATCACATTTTTATTCTTTGTTCCAAGGGTATTTTTAATGGACATAAAATTCTAAGTTGGCAATTTATTTCAAGACTTTAAAGATGACACTCCATCGTCTTCTGATGGCCAGTATTTCAGTTGAGAAGTCGATTATATGAATCTTTATAAGTAAATTATTTATTTCTGCTTTTTAGATTTTTCTCTTTGTTTTTAGTTTTCAGCAGTTTTACTATGAGTGTGGATTTTTTTTTTTTAAGCTCTGGACTTTTAGTGCTTCCTGAATATATGACCTGGTGTCATTTAACAGTTCAGGAATGTTGAGCTGAAATAGTGCTTCTTACTCATTTTCTCTGGATTTCCAATTATACATATTTTGGATCATTCCATTCTAACTCTTGTCTCTTACCTTCTTTTCCATATTTTTTTTCTTTCCACTCTGCACTTAATGCTGGATGTTTTTCTTGTCAATTTTTGAGTTCATAGTTTTCAGTTACATCTGGATTTCTTAGTTTGAGATATTATGAAGTTACTCACATTTGGTTCTTTAAAGAAATGCATTTTTTAGTTTCTCAGCGGAAAACTATAATTTTGTCTTTTGACATAGTTGCTTAAAAATAAAAGTCACTTAAAACCCTTATTTTTAACTAAACTGATAACTTCAATATATCTGAAAGCCTACTGGTTTCTGTTTTTATTTTCTGTTGTTTCCGGGGATGCTTGGTAATGCTGTCTCCTATTTTTGTCATGTTCCAGATTCTGTCTTTGTGCATTACTTTCAGAAATAATTTGAGGTCCAGGGTGATGTTATCCTCTAAGATTATCTGTTTGCTTCTGTTGGGCACCTGGGTACACCAGCAACACGGGCCCCCTTAATTCAAGATGATCTGAAGCAGAGAGGTGGCTCTGAGAGAGCCCAGGGGCAGCCTTCATAAGGGTCACTGAGTGCACTGGCCCCTCTGCCAGCTCTGAGTTCCCATCTGAGTTGTCTAACTTGAGAAGCCTGGTGTTAAGAATCTTGCTCAGCTCTCAACTATCTCTTCAGTACTGGAAAATAATCCTAATGGAGTCCTGACTATAAACATGAGGCCAATCTCCATGGGCCACTTCCCTTTCCTGACCCTGGTCTGATAACATTTCATTATCTCATTAGCTCTCCAGTGCCTTCAAGACAGTGATCATTGCGTACTGTCAGCTTTCCTACTTGTCTTCAGCTTAAGGCTTGGCCTGGATTTTCCAGTTGACCGTTTTCAACACGAAACTTACTAACACTTACTACCATCTAACATACTAAATATTTTTGTTGCTTATTTTCATTGTTGTCTTTCCATGCTCTAGATGGGAGCCTCACAAGGGCAGTGATTTTTGTCTGTTTTATCTGCTACTCTTTCAAATGCATGTGAAAGTGTACTTGGCACATACCAGGTGCCCAGTAAATAGCTGGTGAGTGAATGTGTGGATGTGTTAGCTGACTGCACTTATGCAGTGGGAATTGGCCTTCTTTTATAGAGGCACAAGAAGTCCAGAAAAGGAGGTGATGGGACCAGTCTCTGCAGTGAGATGGGAGAGCATTAGGACCTGGGGCTTCATGGCACCTTCCCCCCATTCTGCAGGGCTGCTTCCCGTCCTAGGACCAAACCTAAAGTGGTGTTAAGAAATGACCTGCTCTCAGGTGACCGATGAAATAGAGAATTTCAGAATCAGGAGCCACACAAATCCCACAGGGTGTGTGTAAGCAGGCAGATGAGAGGAAATGGAATGGACACGACTGTGTTTCCCAACTAATCATCTCATCCAGCATATCCTGCACCCTCCTAAGCACCGATTTACGAACTGTGTTCAGGAGGAAACATGAAGATGATGTCCATGAGACTGCTCAGAGTGCAGCAGGTTCTCCAGAACCACGGCTCACTCAGGAGGTGACAGGATAGAGAGCTGCGACAACATCTGCTCTCCAGGTTTCCCCAGGACAAAGGTGTCAGGGTGCAGTTCAGCACTAGGAGGACAGCACGAGCCAGGCTAAGAGATGAGGCCAGGCCTGGCACCCAGAAAACCCAGGGACAGAATCTGCCCAGCCACAGCCCAGGCAGGCCCTGACCACTAACATCCAGCTGGAAGCGTGAGAAAAAGGATTTTGCCACAGTGTGGATGCGTGTTCCCTAAAGGTTGATGTCCCCAGGCTGGGGCCACTGGAAGATGTGCAAACTTTAGGAGATGAAGATGAGCCCTTGAGGAGCATTGTGGGAGCCCTGCTCTTCCTCTTTTGCTTCCTGACCATGACGTGAGCCGTTTGCTCTGCACAGGCCCCATCCTTGCCATGGGCCAGTGATCTGCCTGACCATGGACTGGCATCTCTGAAACTGTAAGCCAGGGCACCGCTTTTGTCTTCATAAACAGAGTTGTTTCAGATATTGCTCTAGTGATGGAAAACTGACTAATCAGGCTTCCTGGGCAAGAAGATGACCAGCAAGGGATTGGGGCTGTCTGCTGCTTCCGATGCCCTGAGACGCATCAGTCACAGGAGCATCTCATCTGCTCAGTCCTCTCTTTCTTGCCAGATCTCCTACCCCCAGGTCGCTCAGTGTAGTCATCTGAATGGTGGATGCCAGACCCAAGCAGGGTTCTGGGGTTAAAGCAAACAGGAGTCAGATTCACATTTGCCCCTTAATTATGGTGCAGTCTTGGGCTTCTGTAACTTCTTTGTCTCAGTTTTCTCACCAGTAAAATGGGGATAATAGGCAACTACCTCACAGGGTTTGTTTAAAGACTGACTCCAAAAACAGCAACAACAACAACAACTAGACACGCCAAGACCTTGCCTCAGGTCCTAACACACAGTAAAATCTTCCTAGGTATTTGTCATCATCGTTGTCCTTACCTGTCCCGAATGTCCCAATCTCCCACTGCCCTTTTCCCCAAGGCTGTTACAGATATCTAGGTCACCACCATTGTGACCTTCTGTATCCAGTGCCACACTGGCACCCCTGTTTCCTGTCCCATCACCTCAAAGCCAGCCAGAGAGGGGATTCTATTCCACAAGAATCCTCTTGCGTCGTCCTCAGGATGGGGTCCATGCCTGTCTCTGTCTCTCTTCTCTGACTGCTCCTGTCTCTAGTGGGAAGACTGAACTACTTTCTAGTCTTTCTAAGCTTGGTTTTGTCACCCAGTGTCTTCAGGGAACCCCCTCTCTTCTGCTGTCCATTTTCACCTGGGCATTTCCAGTTTAGTTCCATGTTTCCTCTTAGACCAAATCTCCACAGCATAAGCTACTCCAGAGCATGTGGCACTCACCAGTGTCACTGCTGTAACAGTCAGGGTTCCTGTCTGTCACCTCCCACACCACAAGAGTGGGGGCTGTTTTAGTTGCCACCTCACCCCCAGTGTGAGTGGCCAAGATGCATATTTGTCAAATAAATGAGCAACTAAATGACTGATATCACAGGAACAGGTCAACAGAATCTCAGACGAAATGGGACCCAGAGACTAACTTCATCTAGTCATAGAATCTTCTGGAACCAGTGCTCACCCTAACTTCCTTTGTAATTATTCTGTTTCCATTATTTCCATTCCTAGCACGAGGCTCTCTAAAAACCTGTAAATATTTTGTTTCCTAATTGTGTATCTGCACCTTAATCACATAGTGATTTTATTATTATTGCTGTTATTGTTATTATGAATGGTGATAAATAAAACAGAGCATAAAAGTGTTTGCAGAAAAAAACCAATTGTGTGATTTAGAATTTTTAATTAATATGAGTTGGGGTTGGTACTGAGTGATCTCTGTGAGAATGTATAATCCTCCATGCCTCCCCCAGTGGGTTTGGTATCTAAATGCTCCATATTGTAATTCACATCCTAAGGGCCCACAGCACTTAGAAAATCATCAATTCTCCAGTTATCTGTCTCCTATCAGCATCGCTTTCTCCAAATGAATGCATTTCAATTAAAGGACAAATTTACCAGAGTCAGTGCGAGGTGTGTATTTTGTGAATTATAGCTCTGACTTTGAATAAAACAAAACAATAAACATTTTCTGAGCTCCTGTGATATCCCCTGCATTGAAGGGAAGACAAAGAGGAGGAGGGCCGGCCTTCCTCCAAGGAGGCTGTGGTCTTCCCAGGGAAGAAAGATGCCCAGAAATGGAAGCATTTAGTTGTGATTTAGTTGCAGGTAAGATGCGTAGGGCATGGGGGTTCCTGGCGCAGACAGCGAGCTAGACACCCACGCAGGAGATAGCAAAGCAAGAAGACCGAAACCTCACGAGCAGACACCGCTCACACAGTGTTTATTGACACCTTCCTCCCTCTGTAAATGTTACCATCTTCCAAGTGATGTCTGTGTCATGGCTTTTCCTCCCTGTCATGCCAGGAATAGAGATGGCGTTTACTGTTTTTGTGTGGACACCAGAAGGTGACAATTTTGTCCCATCACTGAGAAACTTGGGGCTGGAGCCTCATCCTTCCTCTCTCCTGGTCCTGGGTCAGTTCAGGGTGACTGGAAAGAGACAGGGATGTGAGAATCTGAATTGACCAAATAGATAAATTGGGGGAACAGCAGATCACATGACAGCACGGCCTTGCTCACCCCGAGACAGAACCAGCACCCTCCAAGCAGTGAGGTACCAAGTATATGCACAATAAGATATGACTTTGTTTTTGATAGTCAGTGACAGCAACTTTGCCATTTGGTCTAAGTCTCAAAACTGAAATGGGTCACCAGTGGTCTTCTGCCTAGTTTTCTATGTTGCTCTGCACATCTCAAGCAGGAGACAGACGGAAGGGTCCTGTGTAGTGTCACAGTGACCTTCGTTGTGCTCTCTGGTCCATCTCTGGTTTCCTGTGGGCTCTGGGCAGTTTTCTGGTGCTCTCTGACTTGCTGTCTTCTCATCTATGGAGTGGCAGAGACCTGGTAAGTTCTGCAGTTTTGTGTACTCCTCAAAATTGATACTGAAACTTAGTCCCTAAGGCTTGAGGAAGTGGGGCATTTGGGTCTTGATTTGGTCATGAGTGTGGAAACCTTAAGGTGGCACAAGTGTCCTTACGAGGGGTTCAAGGAGCCAGAATGTATTTGCTTTACCAAGGGAAAACACAGGAACGTGCTCTTTATGTGCCACCAAGCAAGTACCATCAGATATCACACCTTCCAGCACCTGGACCCTTGACTTCCCAGCCTCCTGCATGTGAGAGTTTTGTTGCTTGGAACTTGCCCAGCTTATGGTATTTCCTGGTAGCAGCCGGAAGGGACTAAGACAAGCCCTAACTACTTCCAGTGCCTCGAAGGTCCTGGGATAATGTCTGCCACTGCGTGTGAGCTACGCAGGCTCTCAGCCCCTCCTCTGCCCTGGCATGCTTAGCACACCTGCTCTCTGACCAGCCAGACCCCTGTAAGTGACTCTCCTCCTCCCCTCTGCTCTTGGTTTGGTTTAGCTTTGGGAGAAAACTGTGATAAAACCAAATCATATCAAGCGGTGAGTGATCTGTTCCCTCAGGAGGTTAAATCTGCTAATTGCATTTAATAAGGGAAGGAATTTCATAAAGTGAACCTTTAATTGTTAAATTGGTCAGGATGAATACAGAATTTGGGCAGTTCCCTTAAGAAGCTTTCAGGCAGTGCCTAACATGGTACCTTAGATCACCCAGAACAGAAATTTGTCTACAGAAAAGCAGTGACAGCAAGAACACAGGAAGGGCAGGTCTGAAATCACAGGAGGCCCTAAACAGGATGTCACAGAGGCCCCTGCACCTCCAGCAGAGCTGCCAGAAGAAAGGCCCCCCAGCCTTCCTGAGTACCCCTGGGGGCAAGGCCTGGTCTGCAGAGGGGGTACAGCCCCTCCTCCACCTCTGTGAGTGACTAAGGAATGATCTGGGATCAGTCTCTCACTCTTCCCCTCTCCAATCACACGTTGACCTGCATTCCCAAATATCCTAACTTGGCCTTTATGAACAATTTCCTCAATTCCTGCACATTTTGCTGTGCTAAAGTACCTGAGAACATGGAGGGTTTGGAAAACTTTTCTGCCTTTTTTATAATCCTCTTTTTTCAGGTCCAGAGGCTGGGATATGTGTCTGTTTCATGGGCAGTTTAATCAGTATGGATTCACATGTTCTGAAAACATGATCAAGCAGAGAAGGGAAGGACAAGGACATAGACCTGCTCCGTGGATGCCTGGCCTGGTGGCCCTTGGGACCCATTCCAGCAATCATCCAAGCACAAGGCAGGAGTCACAATGAGGATCAGGGCCATGTCGGTCTCCAAGCACTGGAGGACCTAACCAGAGTCTCACTAAGGGGGGCCAGGTGAGGCTGGACCAGGCCTCGCTCCTGGGGCTGGGGACACTGAGCTCCCTAGCTGACAGTCACACAGGCCCTTGTTGTCTCTCCATCAGTGGGGCATCTGATGGGAAGGACGACAGCTCACTAGGCTTTGGTCACACCCCAGGGTGAGGGCAGGAGATATGAGTTGGGGTGGGAGCTCATAGCCAGCCAAGGAGCAGAGGAAGCTGCAGGAGAAAGAGGGAGAGAGAGACCAGGTCTCCGAGGAGGGGGCCCCTTGGACTTCGGGGGGTAGGGTGGAACCTGTGGAGCTTGAGTCTTGTCTTTCTGTTCTCACCCCTGCCCCTCATATACATATACATGATGAACTAAAATGACCCAAAGTGACTTGGTCCTTCTGTTTTGCAGGTGGACAGTCCGTGCTCCTGGGGCCTGGGTCCTCAGGGCACACGCAGTGTCAGAACCAGAAGGAAGGGCACCCAACATCCACCTCCAGGGCTCCTGCTGCTGCCTGGAAGGGACACTGTCCCCCAGGAAATCTGCTGCTTTTATCATGGCAGTTCTCCCCTCCAGTGACACTCATGTCCCAGTGGGACCACTTATCAGCACGGCCTGTTACTAGCAGTTTTGTACCTGCCTCAGTTTTGGAGAGCAGGAATTATCTTCCAGCTACCCAGGGGTCCTTTGTGCAGGTACCTCATGCTGAACAGCAATAGGGCGTCCTCCGGGGCTGCCCCAGACGATGCCCAGGCCCTTGTCAGAGCTGTCTACCATCGACCACAGAACTGGCCACCTTGCCACAAATCCACTGGGTACATCCTCTGGGCACAGTCCCCCAGGGACAGAGCAGGGACTGTGCTGGGCAACAGGGGCAGCTTCTGCTCTGAGCTCCGGGATGAGCAGAGCGCAGATGCCCTTTTACCCTGGATAGTGTGGGCAGCTGCGCCAGGGTCTGATAATGAGACACCAGGGCTTCTGTTCTGTGGCTGCTCCCCAGGGCTGGGTGTCATGTAAGATGGGGCTGGGGAAGGCCAGAGAGTGCAGTGTGGAAGTGAGTCCAGTACCAGAGAAAGTTCTCTCCTGGCAGAACCTCCTCTACTTCCCCCTTCTGGAAAATCAGCTCTTTCAGAATTCTGGCTCTAACCATCCCAGGGCTGTTTGAAGGGCCTAGTGACAGATCTCACCTGCAGTGGGAGTGGCTGGTGGAAGACCTCCAAGGCTCCTTCAGTTCTGGGGCCCAGGGTTTTTATTCTGAGATGGAGCTCAAATCTAGCCAGAGGTGCTGAGGATTCAATGGCCTAGGCCAAGGTGAGCATCAGAGCCCAGACCCCCTCTGTCAGCCCCCCTTGTCTGTCGGGGAACCTGACTCCTGGGTAGAGGAAGGAGGATGGGCGGGGTCACAGCCCAGGCCTCAGCCCTGGCCTCTGACAACCACAGACACTCTACAGCTGGGGTCGCCCTCTGGTTCCAAGATCCTGAGAACTGTGCCCAGCTTGACCTCTGCTCTTGAACCTGCTTCTTCAAGCCCTGGACAGCGGGTCGCTGCCCTGAGGAGAGTCACTGTCCTGACTTGTGAGCCCCCCCAATTGGCCCCAATTGGCCACCACTGGCCAGACTCTCTCCACACTCACTGACTGTCTCATGGTCGCCATGTTTTCCCTGAGAATTAGAAGGCTCCAGGGATGGTGAAACTGCTGGTGAGTCCATGTGGGCCCAGGCTGGGCAGACCCCCACTTCTTCCTGGTCTGTCTGAGTCAGAGAGGCGCCTCCTCCCTCACCCCTGGGTGGGCCTAGGCAGCATCTGAGACCCAACCACCTGCTGTGCCTCCTACCCAGAAGTCAAAGGACCCAGCAGGCAATAAATATTTTCACTTGGGACAGGAGCTTGGAGCTGTCCCTTTCCTGGGAGAGACCTTTACTTGCTTTTAAGCCATGATCATGGTTTCCCTGACCCCCCTTGTGGTTTCCAAAAGGTGCTCACTGACCTCACCCAGGATTCAGGCCCAGGGTGAGGAGCCTCCAGGGGGTGGACGTGCTGGCTCAGGGCAGCCTTCAGGGCTGACCAGGACAGAATGTCTCTGTGGCCAGCACTGTTACTAAGAAAAGCCCAAGGAGAAAGATCACATGCACCCGCCTTGCACTGGCCCAGGAGCTGGGGGAGGGGCACGCATGACTCAGGAGACGTAGGGACGATGACATCACATCATATCTCACTCACTGGCCAGATGGGCCATCCCCTGGTTCCTTAGGATAAAAAGGCCCTGAGTTCTGGTTGCCTTCAGTTCTGGGGATATGGGCCCCAGCCTGGCAAGCCTCTCGGTCACTGCTTTTTGAGATGTAGGAATACTGAGGTCATCAGCGAGGACTCCTGATATTGCTCCTCCTCCGAGCGAGTGTTTCTCCAGGGCTGTGACCGCTGCGGCCACTGGAACCGGCTCCCCTGCCTGCCTCACCCTCCCCATCTGCCTCCCTCTGGCTCTGTGGCCTCGAGAGCTCTCTCTGCTGTCCGACGTGGAAGGAGCAGCTGTTAGCTGAGCCTGAATGTGTCTCAGACATGGAGGGCTCAGCTTGGAGATGACACAGCTCCCTGAGGAGGCTGTGGTGTAGATAAATGACATACTGGGCTATGAGCCCTGGTCTCACTAGGGTGGACAATCCAGCAGCATATCGGGCTAGCCTGAGAACCCAGCACCCACAGATGAAGTGTTTAGCAGGTGAAGGACACGCAGTTCAGAGTGTCCCCTACCCCTCTCTGCTGCTGGTCTCACTTACAGGAACTTGTTCTTGTTCCAGGACTCTAGAGTTTGGAAGGAAATCACAGCGAGGTGAGGAAGACAGCTCACCTCTCAGAGACTCTGCCTGGGTCCTGAATTCCCACCGTGGGCCCAAGGCGGTCCCCATGGCATCTGCTCTCACCTTGGGCAGAGATCTAGGAAGGGTCACTTGCAATTACAAGCAAGCGTGTCCTCCTGCAGCAAACCATGGGGAGCAGAGGCCGGGTATGTGTGCCGTTCCGGGGTGGAATTCTGCGGCTTAAGGGCCACATAGAGAACTCCGTCTTCTATTAGCGCCATTAGTGACTAATTCACATAAATTCACACACCCACAGCACAACCACTGACTACAGACATTTTACTAGCAAATCTGGTTTCCTCTCATCCAAAACCCATTTAAAATGAGTTTTGTCAGCCAGATGCGGCAGGGGGGTCACACAGACTTTAACTCCAAACAACTTGAACACCTGGTTGCTGTAGACTATCTTCTCCAGGTCCCAGTTTTCCTGCCTGTAAGATGGGAATAACAGTATCTACATCGTAGGTTGCTGTGAGGGTTAGATGAGATGCTGCTGAGCCCCAGGTTGGAGGCACTGTTGGTGCCCGGTGTGGCTGTCCTTGTGGTTTCTGACTCAGTGACAAGACCTGACGGGAAGGGCAGCCTCCAGCAGGGAGAGGTCCATGGGAGCCAGGCAGTTGAATCCTGGCCCTCCGGAGAGCGCCTCTCTTTCTGGGCAGGATTATCCTATCCAGAGAACACCCCACTTCAGAAGGATCCCCCAAGACTCATTTGAGGGAGAAGAACTGTGACTAGCTGAGCGGGTCCCCTTCTCAGGAAGGCCTGGGTGGGGTGGAGTCCGCCCCGGCTCCCGACTCCTCCCGGGCCAGAGGAAGGTGCGGTGCCCCATGCACAGCCAGGAGCTGAATCTTAAGCCTCTGGTCCTTCTGCTCTTTTTCCTCCCCCTGCTTCAGGCATCATGTTATTTAGTCTGGGCCAGACTCGGTAGCTCTGCTTTCCCCTTAGATCCATGCCTGAGAGATAACGCTGTTATCCCCACTGCCCCCGATTCATTACACCGAAACCCTCTCCATCTGGAGGTTTATACAGTTGTTGAAAAGTTGTCACTATAACCTACTGTCACGGCAACCTTTTATGAACCAGCCTACATTTTTATGTCAAAAATTTATCTTAATGGCCTCACAGCTCTTACCTCCAATTATTTCGGTGTCACTGACCTTCAGCTTGGGTTGAGTCCCAGCTAATACGTGAGGACAGATTTCCTCTTCCCTCCCACCCTACCCCCACGCTTCAGATGGGAAGCTGCCTTCTGGTAAACCGGGTGCGTCGGCTCACAGCGCGCTGGTGTGAGAGGCAGTACTGTGGGACCCACCGGCGCAGGCTGGGGAGGGGGTCACTGCAGGGAGCTACGGGGCCACTCTTTGGATCCACCACTGGGGTGGAGGAAGCACAGAGGAGGGACACGGCACCCCAGGGCCCCGTGAAGATGCTGGGCTCGTGTTTCTTTTGATCTGAGATCACAGACAGTGGGACGATGCTCCCTGGCCACAGGGCAGGGAACACTAGAGAAAAAGTCTCGCGTGCTATCTTGGTTGCTGTTGTCGAGCGGGGTCTTGCTGTGCTGCCCAGGATTTCAAGTGTTCTTCCTGCTGCAGCTGGGACCCTGGGCACTCACCATCAAGACTTTTGTATTTCCTGCCTGCTACAAAGCGGGAGAACCAGTATGCTCATTTGTAGTGTCTTTTGTTCTTTTCCAAATATACACGTGTCTGTCCCTGTGCACCTGTACACAAAATGAACTTACGTATGTAGATATTTATATATAATATAAACCAATTATGGCATATTACATATAAAAATCTGTGTAATAAGTAATAATAAAGTTATGTTTTAATAGATTAAATATGTAATATATGTATATACTTAAAGATATTTTATTACTTTAGGAGTCAATAA
This sequence comes from Hydrochoerus hydrochaeris, assembly GCA_004027455.1. NCBI lineage: Eukaryota > Metazoa > Chordata > Mammalia > Rodentia > Hydrochaeridae > Hydrochoerus > Hydrochoerus hydrochaeris. Next base: position 60,084 of record PVLA01001340.1, read on the forward strand.
TAATTCAAAAGGCACTAAAGAGACAGACAAGGAACACACCTGTAATCCCAGCACCCAGGAGGCCGAGGCAGGAGGATTTTAAATTCAAGGACAGTTAAGAGTTCGCAATGAGACCCTGTCTCAAAAAACAAAAAGAAACAGACATCTCCTTCCACAACTTTTCTTCTTCTTCTTACTGATGAGGAAGCCCTGGCTTCCTGAATTGGAGTGTTCCTTGACATTTTCTACAGCTCCTTCTGAGGGGGATTTTATTCTCTCCTCTTGCCAGAGGAGGAAACCGGATAGAGTCATGTGAAGAGGTACAGGCAAGGCCAGGGGCACACACGGGTCTCGGACCACAGCTTGGAGCCAAGTCCTACCTCTGTGCCACCAGCTTCTGGTGACTGTGCACCGCTCCTCACCTCCTCTGCTCCTGCTGAGAATGGGAACTGCACTGGCCAGCCCCCCTGGGGTCACCACTCAGCCCATGCACTCCTGAAACAAGAAGAATGCCGGGCTGGGAGCCCAGCGCGACCTGTGACACCCTCCCTGCCCAAGCTGGGTTGGGGGCTGGAGCTCTCAACCCTGCCAGGCCTGCCTTTCCCATCCAGTGCCATGTTCCCTGCCTCCCTGTCAGGCTCAGGTCCTGCACTCTGTCTTCAAGCCCAGTTTCAACATTGCCTGGGGCCACCCAGGGACCCAGGAGGAGAAAAAGCCCTGGTCACGGGCAGGAAACAGCAAGGCCTGCTGCGGTGCCACAAGTGGGCACGTTGCTTGGGCAGCCAGCAAGCAGAGGCCATGCTACAGGGCCTGCTGTGCTTGGGTTCTGTCCCTGGAGCAGTGTGCGTGCGTGCCTGCGTGCATGCATGCGTGCCTGCATGTGCGTGGTCGATCAGCTTTTTCTGTGACTGCAGGGATGGCTCCCACAGGCCATCTGGGGCTGCAGGGGGTGCTGTGCATCAGGGAAGGTGGGCACAAACCGGTCCAGTGTGTGCTTTGTCCATGTCAGGTGTGAGTGTGTTAATGCACGTGCACCCAGGCAGTACAATGTATGCCATCCGAATTTTCATTTTTGACTCAGGCAAAACGCAAGGATGTTAAACCCTTGCACTGTCTTGCCGTAGGAAAGACCTGAGTCCAAAACCTTGTAAGGTCACTGACTTTGTAAGTGATCTTGGTAAACGAACTTCATGAACCCTCAGTTTTTCATCTTAAAATAGGGATAATAATATCTGCCCCACAGGAGTTGATGCAAAATGCGTGCAAAGCACTTACTCATGTCTGGCAGGTAGTAAAGATTCAATAAATGTCAACCATCATTACCGCTGCTGTTATTACCAGCCTCTCATGTGCTCAGCCCGGTGATTACTGCTACCTGTGACACCGTTTCCAAACTCTTGTCCTTCAGAGAAGCTCAGCCTCAGCTCTTGCTGACTTTCTGGAGCCTCCAAGTCCTGCAGGATTTGAAAGGAGTGCTCCTCCTTGGCACTGGGAGCAGAGACCGCTGTGCCCATGGCTGCATCAGAGAGGGGACCTCCCAGAGTGGGGAACAAGGCCAGGGCTCCACAGCAGGGAGGGGAGGAGGACCAGGAAGTTGCACCCCACTTCCTGTCCTAGACAGCACATCAAGGCCACATGGAACCTTACAGACCTTATTTTAGAGAAGGATGAATGGACACCCGGGGAGTTCCCAACAGTGCCCGAGGAGTCCCAGGGTTGTGATTTCCGTCTTGTGGCTTTTTCCCCTCCTGGGGCCTCTTGTTGGCTCAGACCCAAACTCCTCCAGGTATTTGAGCCCTGCCCCCTTCCTCATGCAGCCTCACCCGCCCCCACTCTCTGCTGGGCACCCTTCACTCTTGCCAGGCTGGTTTCTTCTAAGCCATCCTGCTGCCCCTCGGCCCCTCGGTCTGCTCCTTCCGGGCGGCTGCCATGCTTGCTGGAGCAGCTGTGTAATCACAGATGGCTTCATCTCCTTTCCTGACCTTTTCTGTGCCTCCTTATGCCTCTGTGGCCACATTGTGGGGTCCCTGAGGGCAGGTGCTGGGCTGAGTGATAAATGACACCCTCACTGGAGAGTAGAGTAGGAGGTCTCTTCCCTGTGACCTCAATGTCATCCTCTAATATGGAGATGTCTAAATGCACCTTTTTATAAAGAAGTTTTCGCTGAAGAGTTTTTAGGTCCATGGATCTGATTTCAGGAGGAACCAGTCTCCCTGACACAGTAGCAAGTAGCTCTGTATTTCACTTCTCTTTCAGTATGGTAGGAAGACTTAGCCATTTGCTCTGTTTGACTCCAATTGCTGCCTCGGGTTTTAGTGCGTCCCCAGGTACCTCACAGAACTACCTCTACATCAGTGCCGGGGTGAACAGGAAGGAAATTTGGAAAATGGGTAAAACGTGTACCAGGAACCTCCTCGTGGGGGAGCCTGTTTTTAAGACAAAGAAAAGAAGTCTGCACTGTACACAGGAGACAGCTTTCCTGCACCCTTGCATCTTTCTGCCCTCCTCATGCAGAGGGAGATACCAGGAGGCAGCCTCGTGCTAAATGGGGCATCCCCAAACACCCTGTGCTCCTGCTAACCCAGTCTCCTCTCTCATTATGGAGAAGGATGACTCATGTGAGGTCTATTTTCTGTTCAAGTGTAAGCTGTGGTGTGGGTGTGTGTGTGTGCGCGCATGTGTGCAAGGACAGGCCCCTGAGTAATCTCTGCGAACCTGCCAGCAGCTCCGTCAGCCTCTGCTCTGAGATAAGTGAGGTTACCACAGTGGCTCCTTGGGCCCCTGAAACAACCACTAGGACCCAAGACCTCTGAGTTGTGCAGGGCCTGGCAGAGAATTCAACCAAACCCTGCAGAACTTAGCTGGTGTCATTTAAATCTAATGTTTGGAATACACTCATAGCCCTAAGGGATGGGAGGTAGCTGCTTGGCTGGGCCACCCAGGGCCTCGGGCCATGTGTGAGGCTGTCAGCCTGCCCTGCCCTGCCCAGGCCTGCACCCCACTGGTGGGCCAAGGGGGTCTAGCAGGCATAGCACAGTGCAAATTACCAGCGGCCGCTTCTCCATGGTAACCCCAAAGGGCCTGTGTGTTCCAGAGGCACCGAGGCAGCAAATGTGGAGCTCGTGCCACGAGGCTGTGTCCTCATCTCCCACAATGGGAAGTCTAAAAACAGCTGGCCTCTGCCACAAAGGATAAAGCTGGCCCAGGGATGGCCAGGGAGGGCTGCTGGAGGCAGGGGACCACGATTTACAGGCAGGGAATCAAGGCTTGTGTGTGTAGTGCTCAGTGCGCTGACCCAGCAACTGCCCTGGGGGAGAGATTCTGGGGGACTCCAGCAGATCTGGCTGTGCTGTGGGACACTTCCTTTTAAGAGGCAGGGTACTGCACCCTCCACCTCCTGCGCAGTCTTGCCCATAAATTGGCTGGTGGCCACTGCCCCCCGCCCACCTGCTTTCTCCTCCCTTGTGTCTCTGTCTCCTCCCCAGCTGGGTGTCTCTGGGCTCATCTCTGGCCCCAGGCCAAGGTATAGGCACCAGGCCCTGCTGCAGAGCTGGTGGTCAGAAATACTAGGATTTCAACCTGTCACCAGGAACTCAGTGGCACCTGGCCTGAGTTAGCAGGCAGGAACCTCAGTTTGCTTCAGTAAATATGCTGGCTTTCTTGGGGCCTGCAGGCCATAAGTGGGTGACATCTGAAAGCTCTGAGGAGAGGGGTTTGTTTCCCTCTGTTTCCAGGGTTCCAGCTCCTGAGCCCAGCTCCTCTCTGGGCATCCTTGACGGGAAGGGACCCGAAGTCAGAAGAGGTCACAGACAGAGAAGAGACAGACAGAGAAAGTCCACCAAGATGTCCTGAGCACTCGGCTTTGCTGTGGTAAGCGATGACTTTAATTTACAAAGCAGACAATACTAAATCTTCATGAAATTAAAAACTCTATTATTTATGGGAGCGGAAACGGAGAATGTTCCGTAGCTAGCATCTACCCTGCTTTTGTAGGAGGAACACTAAAATAATTAAAACCACTCGTGCTTCAGTAATAAATAATGATAATAAATAAATGGCCTGACCTTAAGCGAAAATATAAAATTAAAACCCATTTGGTATGTAAATTCATTCAGGAAGCCAGCCCGTCTCCTAGCCCAAGATGGGGCGGAATGGCGGGAGCGTTCACTACATGAATTTTGAAAGGAAAATCAAAGAACAACAGAATTGTGTGTGTATCGACTCATTATTCTACTTTAATTCCATCTAATGCTGTGTGGAGCCTGGAGGCTGGGACATTAATTTCCTGCTTTTTCTGTTTCACCAATTCCTCGTGGAGACCAGGAGAAAGAACTTCAGTCCTGGAGGCTGAAATCAGCAGAAAATGGCAGGAAAAGAGGAAAACTGAAACCCAGGAAGGCAGTTTTCAACATATTTACAGAAAGCCAAGGAAAAGTCAGCCCTGACCGGCACCAGCACTGGCTGGGGTGGGCTCTTGAGTGTTTGGAATACAAACGATCTGGGGAAAGAAATGACCCTGGTCTTGGGTCCAGGTGGGAGCCAGTCCAGGGCCCGAGGAGCTGGGCAGGAAGTCTGAGGGCGGCCTTGACTTCAGGAAAACCCCGATCCATTCCAGATAGGACGACCTCACCCCCAAGAACTGAGTACCCAGATTTACTGTGAGTCCACTGCATGTTCCATGAACCTTGGCTCCCTGGGGCTCCCGAATAGGGCCAGTCTGATGATACAGGGCAAAGTGTCTGGCAGCGGCGATAAAATCAGACCCTATCCACCGTGGCTGTCAAATAAACTCCACAGCACTCTCTCCCTCTCATCCGTCCCTCCTCCCAGGACCTCAGCACCAAGGCTCTCCTTTCAGTCTGGAAACTGCCTTATGAGAGGATCATTCTATTTGACAGGCAAGGAAACTGAGGCAGCAGAGTCCACAGTGAGGAAGCGGTAGGAGCAGTCAGAACCCTGCTCCCAGCCAGAGGGTCTGGGTAACTAAGGACAGTGTGTGGGAGGGGAGGAAGCCCGAAAGGGAAGTGGTGGGCAGAGCTGCACTCACTGGGTTCCGGAGTCCGGTTTTTGGTGCTGAAGGCTCAGTGGTGGGCAGGCTCCCTGGACAGCCTGACTTCCGATCCCACAGCCTCCGGGGTCTGATGTCCTTCTAACATCTTCCTGCAGGCATGCTGGGGAAGCCAGGGGAAGTAGGGGCCCCTAGATCTGCTACCGGAGGGGACTCTGGGTGGCTGGTGTCCTCGAGAGGCCGAGTTTCAGGGACATCAGGAGACCTGTGCCTGCACTGAGTGCAGACGCGTGTTCATCTCCTGACACAGTGGGCTGCTCTTCTGGGTGGAGAACAGGAGGAACCTGACCCAGGTCTCCAGGTTCTGAACCACTCGTGTCACTGAGGGTTTTTAATCGAACCTTGGGACAAAGGGCAGATTTTCTCCATGTTGGAATGTGACATTAGAAGCCACTGGACAGGCAGCAAGCTGCCAGATGATGCACCCTGCTGATGGAGGTGTCATTTTCCTGGCTTGCTGGACAATCTCCAGCCCCAGGACTCCCACGACCTTGGGCAGGCCCCCTCCTACCAGAAACCTGTCATCCATTCCAATTCTACGGGTGTTAAATGTTCCCACCTGCTCTAAGCCCTGTGTGACTCTACAGTGGACACAAAGACAGACAGCCTCAGTGCTTGAGCAGAGAACAACAAAGCCTCTGACAAGACCAGGAGGGTTGCTGGGAAAACAATCTTAATGATCTACAAATGGAAGATGGGTATGGTGGCAGGTACCCACAATCTCTGGCAGGCTGGTACCCACAATCCCAGCACTCTGGCAGGCTGGCACAGGAGGATGGCAAGTTTGAGCCCAGCCTGGGCAACTCAGTGACTTGGAGATACTCTGTCTCCATAAAAAGTAAAGAAATGGTTTGGGGATGTGGATCAGTTCAAAGGTCCTGGGTTCTTTATTTAGTGTCACAAAAACAAAACAAAAACAAAAATGAAAACAAATGATAACAACAACAACAAAAAAGCAAAACCAAAGCATCCATTACAAAACTAAATGATGGACATCTTCAAAAGGCTTTCAGATCAAGGGTGGAGTTCTGGGACCAACACATTGGATGTGACTGGAGATACCGAGTTGGGCGAATGGGTCAGTAGGGACCCAGGTTGGGACCAGGGGTCTGTGGTGATGCCCGGAGGAGGCTGTGATGAGAAGGGTCACACAGGGCCTGAAGTGAGGGGGTGTCTGGCCCAGGGCGTGGGCGCTGTGAGGAGGAGACCCCAGAAGGGCTGGGCTGGGCACTGGGCATAGCTTGGTGCCCTGGCTCTGCCCTTGCCCTTTCCCTTTGGGTCTACACAGAGCAGCTGGGACCAGCCTGGAAAGCTCTTGTTGGTGCTGTGACCCTAGTGTGTCACCCAAGGTGACAGAATCAGGAGATGGTGCCCAGGGGAGAGGAGCAGGGCCTTGTAACAGAGTCCGGAGGGAGCCTCTGCCTCCTGCCTTGAGAGGGTGCGGCGGAGGTTGCTGAGATGGGGTCCTCGCCAGCACTAAATCTCCTAGCACCTGGAACTTGAGCTCCCTGATCTCCACAACTGTGAGCAACAGATTTATGCTGTTTATAAATGACCCGGCCTACAGTGTGTTGCCCTAGCGGCAGGAATGGAAGGGCACTGGATGGCCACGCGGCACCCCTCACCTTCTGGAAGGCTTTGCTCACACTTTGCTGAAGCATAGCACTTACGATCCAGCACACCCCACGTCCCATCCCGGCACTGGCCTCCCCCGCTGGACTTTTACTTATGGATCTGTCTCCATCCACTTGCTCTGAGATGGCAGATGAGTTTGCTTCGACTCCTGCTCTGGTGGAAGCACCCAGTACATAGAGGGCGCTGAATAAACATTTGCTTATGCAGAGGATGAATGGAGGTCTCCTTTGCATAAGGGAAACTGCTTGCCGCCTAGCTCAGGGCATGCTCTCCTGGCCTGGCTCAGGGTCTGAGCTGCTGGAGGCACCAGGTCCTCGAAGGGGCACATGGGTCTTCACTCCACAAGACCTGGACCTTAGACTGGCTCCTAGACCATGCCTCCAAATGGGTGGGAATCTCAGCGCAAGCCTGCCCAACTTTATCCCCTCGCTAGGTCTGCAGAGGAACGCTGGGCCCTCTTCCTGGAGCCAGATGGAATTATTGCACCAAAGGCTGCCTCAGTTTGAAGGTCTGGATCTGTAACCCACATACTTTGTCTAGGGCAGCTGCATGAAGCTCAGACCGAAATCTACAGGAAACAATCTGGGGAGAGCTGGAGATGGAGCGTGAAATGGACAAAACACACAGGCCGAAGCCTGAGCAAACAGGCGAGGAGGCAGGGCGGGCCGAACCCAAGGCATTAGCAAACATCAGAGCTTGCAGTGCTGCCCAGGAGGAGGCAGAACACTCCAGAATGTGAGTGTCCTTCAAGCCTCCCTCCCTCATTAGCACCGGAGTGGGTCAAATATAAGGAAAATAATAGAAAAGGTGACAAGAGTAGGAGCGGATGGGGGAGCAGGAGGCGCAGGCACAGTTAGCCTCTCCATGGATGTGCTAGGACTCTGGACAGATTCCCGCCCTTGTGTGGCCTCAGTGACTGCCTGTACCGTGAGGGGCTGAATAGGCAGCCTCCCTGCACAAGGGCGTCTGGGTCCTCCCAGGAAGCCAGCTGCGTGCCTTTGTAAGCTGTCACAACACGGCAGGAACCTGAACGGATGTTGACTGCTGTTCAGTGACCAGCTTATACAGCCCCACCTGGCACACTTGCCTCACTTGCCCTGCATTTAACAGATACCAGCGTGTACTTTAAAGGCTTAAATTTGGGAAGACTCTGCAGAGAATTGTTCTGGGTAACTGGAATGCTGGATTTAGCTTCTGGACTGTGTGATATCCAGATGGCTGCTTGAGTTGGCCCATCTTTGCTCAACTCAAATTTTCCTCTAAGGCGGAAAAGCCTGCCTCCTTAAGGTCCCAGACATGCCTTCTGTCTGCTGACCTCCATGCCATGGCCGACAGGGGTGGCAGGAGTTCTTCCCTGTGGCCCAGGGGCCAAGGCTGTTCAACTTGATGGCCTGTAAACAACACCTCTGCATTTCTCAGTGCCACAGTGGTGCAAGTGGGTGGGCGGGATTCCAAAGTAAGCCCAGCTCCAAGACCCTGGCTCTGGGGGTGCCCACTGGTACAGTCTGGGCCTCTTATTAATAGACCAGCTGTGAGGCCTGGTTTCCCTTTCACTCGCTCTGGAGCTGGCAGTCTCTGCAGGGACAGCTTCCTTGCAAAACAAACAGAAGAATCGATACTTCTTCCACAGGGGAGGGGTAGGGTCTGCAGATGGCAAGCCAGGCCCTCCTCCAGTCTGCTGGCCAGACCCGGGTCCAGGAGAGGGGACAGAGGTTGCCAGGGCACTTTCTGCCTCAATTCAGCAATCTGCTTACATTAAATCCAACAGATATTTATTGAGCTGCTTCCACAGCAAGCATGGCTAGGCTGACGGAGACAGGAATGCACAAGATGTACCCGGGGCCTTGGGGACCACACATGTTGTGTCGCCAGGAGACAGACACTGGGAGGGTCTGCAGTGCCTGGTGTCACAGGGACAGGTAGGATACCAGGGGGCCTGAGCCCAAAGCATCCCCTTCTGGGCAGCTCTCCTGGCTCAGGCCTCCCTGACAGTGCCAGTGGGATGGCTCCTCCCACAGCTGGTGGGTGCTCCGGGCTCTGGGCCAGCCAGCAGAGTTTCTTTAGCTTCCACTGGCCTTGCCAGGAAAGCCTGGAGCAAGCCTGGCCCCAAACCTCAGCACAGGAGAAGTCCTTGGGGGGCTAGTCAAGAACCCAAACCTGGACCCCAGCCCTGGAGACTCAGGACCAAAATGAGGCTTGGGAGTCTGCCTGGGACTTAGGAAGCCAGAGTCCATGGACCAGAAGTACCACTGTCCAGACATGGAGGAAAAAACCACACAGTGGGCAGCAGGCTGGGGCCACCACGACACTTGTCTTCAAGGCCCAGAGGCCTGAGGGGAATCCAGCGGGAGCCCTTGCAGAGCCTGGTGGGGTGGGGAGCTCCCTGGAAGGTGGTAGGGGTGAGGAGGAGAGGTGGGAGAGTACCTGAGGCTCTCCCAAGAGGCCAGAGCACCCTCCCACAGGGCAAATGGAGAGGCATCAGTTCAGTCCTCCTCTGGAGGCCCCTTGGGCTTCACCGGGAGCCTTGGTCACACATGGGCAGTGAGGAGCAGGTCTCCTCATGGCTTGGGGTGCAAGGAAGTGTGCCAGAACCCTCCGGGCGCAGAGGCAAACCCGAGTGACAGCAGGGGTGAGGCCTTCCAGAAATGCTAGCAGTCACCGTGGCTCCAGCAGGATGGGGGGTCAGGATGGGATGCAGGGGACAGGCAGGGTTGTGGGGAGCAAAGCCAGGCCAAAAAGAGGCCATTGTAGTAGAAGCACAGAAGAACCTGCCAGGAGACAAGTGAGCCAAATGTTCCAGAGGGACCGGCGCACAGGCTGCCTCTCCCTGAGCCCCTCAACGATCAGTCAGTAAAAACAAAGCCCCTTCCCCAGTCCGCGTTTCAGGGTGCAGGGAGGAGCAGGGAGGAGCAGGGAGGCACAGACTGCAGCCCCTGGACCCGGACCTGCCAGGCTGGCATGTTTCAGGATAATAAAGGAGTCTAGCGAGGAAGTGGAGTTTCCTTCCCCCAGAGCCCGGATTAAACTGTGGAATATGGGTGACACGTCCACGGCAGAGGACACGGCAGTTAGAATTCTGCCAGCATCCTAAAATATTCATGAAACTCGGGACCAGGCCTGACTGTTAACACCGCACTGGTTCCCTCCAATGGAGTGGCAAATGGGCACCAAGTGCTGTCCTTCGTCCCTTTGATCTTGCCAGGTCTCACCAGAGAGGGAAGGGGGCAGGGAGGCTGGGGTCCACAGAACCCGAGCTCTCTGGGTGGCTCACGTCCCCCCCACAGGAGAGGGAAGAGGGAATTTCTTCCCAGCGCAAGGCAGAACCACTGATTCTCCAAGTCTGCCTCCATCAAAAGTGATTAGTGGGGGCCCTGGGAACCCGACTCTGCCACATTCCCCTCCTTTGTGCACACAGCGTCGTTACACACGCAAATCTCCATGAGCGGCATGGGCAAAAAGCAAAATGTCTCAAAACACTAAATTGGCCTTGGAAAGAAACGAGGAGGAGAAGAATGAAACAAACCCCTGGCTTCCCCGGGAAGGAGCTTCGAGGGCGAGCACGGTGCAAGCCTGCTGCGCTCTAACAGGGCGTCTAATTAAAAGGAGTGACATGAAAGGCCTTTCTTCCTGCTCTGGGTTCTGCTTCTTTCTGCGCGGGAATCAAAAGTGTAACAACGTGAGGACAGAGTTATATCCCCAAACAATGAAAAGCGGCATAGCCGAGACCCGATTCGCGGTTTTTAAATCTTTCTGCGCAACAGACGTGGCTGAGCCTTGCTGTGCGCCGTCTGCCGTGTCAGGGGGCCGAGTCACAGAGAGGAACGCAACAGCAGCAGCAGCCCTGGGCAGAGAGGAGTTTAGACAACTGAATCCAGCGTGGGGTGCGCGGGGGAGAGGTGAGGGGCAGGCGTCCCCAGCCTCCAGCCTCCCCTTCTCACCGCGCGGGCTCGAGGGGACATTTACTGTCGTGGCCCTTTTCTCTCTTTAACAAGTGATGCTTTTAGGAAGGCGAGTAATGAGAGTGACATCTCAGAGGACATAAAAATGCTCTGGAACGAGGTGGTGGCACTGTTGCACAATCTCGTGCATGTCCTAAGTGGGCTGAATTACCTGCTTTAAAATGGTGAATTTTCTTACGTAGCATTTAACATAACTTTTCTTTTTTTTTTTTTTTAGCAAGGGTTTTCTAAGGTCATCCTGCTCTTGAACTCTGATCCTGCTCCAAGGCCCTCACGCCATTCCTGAGGCTGGGGAAGGGGTACCCCGGGAAGCAAGCCTTCCCAGAGCCCCACTTGCTCTGTTTCGGCAGCAGGGTCTCGGTTTCCAGCCGGGCTCAAGCACTGTGGGGAGGAAGCCCGTAGGCCACATCCCAGCCGTCCCCTCCAAAGGCCACCAGGCACCGCCCCCAGCGGCATACCCTCCTGAGCCCTTCTCGGGCTAATTTTAAACCTTTCCCGGCAGCAGAGCCGCGGAAGTGCTGCTGCTGCTCTTGCTGAGTTCATTTCTGGGAGGGTGGCAGGTGGGTTTGGCACTGGCTCCTTCCTGTCACCCCTCAGAGCCTCCTGAAACCTCTCTCTTGCTTCCAGTTACATATGGGTCCCTCCTCTTGGTGAGGTAGTTCACCAAGCCAAAAATCTGGGGAGCTGGCAGGGGCGGGGGGGGTGGGGAGGGGGTGGTGGAGACAGAGCTTCCCTGGGATTTGGCAGGGCCCAAAGCCAGATTCTGCCCTTGGGGTTGAACCTAGCCGCCCAGGCTTGAACTTCGCATCTGAGCCCCCCTGCCCGTGACTGCAGAGGCTTAGCTTCTCCTCCGTGCAGCCAGCAGCCAGCTGTCCATCTGTTAACGCGCTGGCCAGATCGAGGCCTGGTGGCACAGGAGTGACCCAGAAGTAGGTATAATCTTCTCTTCTAAATGTGCTTAATACCATCGATAATCTTGTCACATAAATCTCCTGGTTAGCAGTGAGCTGCAGCTATCACGGCAAGACTCCAAGAATCTCTCAGTAACAGATCCTGCCTCCTGTCACCCGTCTCCTTGCTGATACCGGCTTCAGCTGCCATGTTGCCGAGCGAGTGCTTGGGAGAAGCGCTCTGACCTTTGCGGGCTGTTTCCTGGAGCGGCCACGCCATCCGGGCCCTGTGACCCTCCCTCTGCCCCTGCCTTTTCCCTACTGCTGCCAGGGCCTGCTCTGGTTCTCTGCATACCTGTACCCCTCAGGTGGCCGTTTTGGGGTCTGGTACCCTGGTCATCATCTGCTACATTTCCTTGTTTCGAAGACTTTCTAGACCAAGCGCTGTTCCCTGTGACTTTCTCTACCCCCATTGACCCCTCAGGCTTCTGTGTTCCAAGTGAGTCCAAGGACTTCTCCAGTAGAGCCAGCCTGGGCTGCGGGGTAGCCCAACACTGCAGGGACACTCAAGTTCAAATCTTCCTCTGAAGAAACAAACTCCAGTCCTTCGATCACTCCAGCATGTCAGTGACCAGAGTGCATGTTGGGTAGAGCCAGTGCTTTCCCCATGCTGTGTTCTAAGCCCCACCCAGGGGGCAAATCAGGAAAGGAGGTGCCTTTCCCCAAGGGTGTGGCACACAGCTCAGATCTGTTAATGAAGAAATGCCCTGTGAGAGGCACTGACACCTGCCCCAGCAGGGAGCTGGCCTGCCAGCAGCAGCTGGGTAAACAAGCAGGCTGGGATCTAATCCCATGCCCAGCCTCCCAGCGGCAGGGGAATGGGTGGGCCTGGGAGGCCGGCTGGAGCCTGTGAGATTGTCTTCTGAAGAGGTCCCTAAGCCCTGGCTGGCATTTGAGGACAGTCTCCAGGTGTGGAGTGGGTGCACAAGGCAAGGAGCCCAGCGGGGTCACAGGACCAGGTCCTTCTGCCCACGAGGACCAGTCTGTGTCAGGGAGAGTGACAAGCCCGTGGGTCGGCCACAGTTTTCTCCTTTAGGTTCCAGTGAAACAGAAGGACAGACAAGGCAGCAAAAAGAATTTTCTTGTGACCGACTGCAGAGAAGAGGGGAGTGGTCCGTGCTGAAGCTTTTACCTGGTATTTTGATTTCAGAAGTTTCCCTGGCAGCTGCCCGGGGTGGATCAAGGGCCTCCTATGAGGGGGTCTCACCAGCACGGAGCATTCACTCACTCCTCGCTTCTCCCTCTGGTGAAGTGGGGCCCACTTAACGGGAAGCCTCGGTCTGCACCTCTGTGTGGTCACAGCAGACCCCGGCATTCCCGGGCTGCTGCCTTAGCTGCCCTTTCAGTGTTTTCCACATTGCAGTCCACTTGTTCGAGGAGGCAGGCGGAGGGTCATCAGGAAGCTCGTGGACACTGTCCCGCACGGGGCGGAGGCGTGACCACGTGTCACTTCCACACAGCGGAGGGGGACTGGCAGGCCAGCTTTCCGGGATGAACTCCAAGGGGCCTCTCAAGAGATGCCAGGCAGCGACATTTTCACACGGTGCGTTAGAGTCCTAAGATTGCCAGAACGAATACCACAAACCGGCTGGCTTCAAGGACAGAACTTTGTTCTCTTGTAGTTTGGAGGCCCAGAAGTCCAAAGCCCAAAGGCCCTGGGGGAGGATCCTTCTTTGGGACCTCTGGTGGCACATGGTACAACCCTTGGCTTGTCACACCACTGGTCCTGTCTCTGCCTCTGTCTTTACATGGCCTCTTCTATGGGTTCCATCTTCCTCTCTTTTCTCTTATAAGGACTGTCATTAGATGTGGGTCCCACCCGATTTGGGACAATCTCATCTTGAGAACCCTACCACAACTGCGTCACCTATACCCTGTTTACAAACAAGGTTATTTTTAGAGATACCAGGTGGACATTCTTTGGGGAGGGGGCTACTATTTAACCTACCAAATGGAGACTGATCCAAAAGCCAAGCCCTGCTTTCTCATCAACTTGAATGCTTTAAAGAAGCCACAGGTTCCTCGGAAGTGGGCTCTGCTAAAATAGAGCCCACATTCCTCGCTGGACAGAATGGAGGGAATCTGAGATCACAGGAAGCTCCAGGTGAGTCAAGGGCAGGATTGGAGCACAGATCTTAGATCGTCCAGTTGTGTCTTCAGCCTACAAACTTGGTGACTGGTATCCCGGGGATTCCCTGTAGGGCTGGATGTACCAGGAGGCTGACAAACCTGTTCTGATCCCCTCGGCCCCAGGTACTGTCACCCTGAACTTCCGGGGACCTTATCCTTCCAACTCCTGGCTCATTGCTGGCACTCAGAAATGTTAAATAACAATAATAATAATAACACATCTGCATGTGACACTTTAATAGCCAATCTGTCATTTTCCCACTTTATTTCTGAGATCTTAAGAATGGTGCCCTTCCTGCACAAAACATCAGGGTGCCTTTATATTAAAAAATGAAACTAATTAAAATGTTTGAAAGCCATAAACCACCCCACTGTAAAACAGCAGTAACCGCACTTTTCTAGTCTAAAAGGATTTTTCTTCCTCATTTTGTGGCCTGCACTGATGCGCCAGGTCCTGGAACAGGAGGCCGGGGGAGGCTCAGCTGCCTTGAGCTCTAGTGGGGGCCCCTGGGGGCTGTGAGGAAGAGCAGGACTCGAGTGGAGAAGGCTGGAGCAAAGCTGTCCCAGAGGCAGTGGGGCTCAAGCCACTTACTGGGCTTCAAGGGGAGCACAGTGCGAGTGACTTACGGACTGGGATGACGATGGTGAAGGAGAGGGGAGGGTCGTGGGTGGATGGTGGACCTTGTCCTAGCACCACTGTGCAGGGGGCAGAGAGCACAGAGCTTGGCTCTGGCTAGTTTACTCCGGAAGTAGCTGGCAGATCTGAAGACAGACACCCGGGGGAAAGAACCCGGAGCTGGAGACAGGCTTTGGAAGAATAGTCTGAATTCAAATCCTATTTCCTACCACTTACAAGCTGCAGTGTTGAACAAGTTACCCAGGCTTCCTGAGACTCAGTTTCCTCCTGTGTAAATAGACTCATCCTGCCAAGTTGTTGTGAGAACTCGGCCAAAATACGCGACGCTCTCCAGAAATGATCTGAGAGACAAAAGCAACAATGGAAAAACAGATAGAACCACAACTACCCATAAACAGAATGTGGGTCAAGAGCCCAGGATCATCCGGAGCCCAGGTTCTAGATTTGAAATGGTGGAACAGAGTGGAGGATCCCTCATTTCACGGAAGCGCAGCAATAGCTTTGCAAAACACCTTACTGAGGGATTCCTTTAATCAGTGAGGTGCCACATGCATTTCAATACATATTCAATTCATCTGTAGACAACTGACTACTACCCTTGCGACGCCACACAAAGAACGAGAGGCAGCCATGAAACGGCTCTGAAATGAGACCACACCATTGTGGAAAAGCGGAACACGATTTTCAGAAGTGCACCGCTATTCTTCAGGACAGCAAGTGGATTTCCATGACTACAACTTCTACCCACAATTCAATCTGATAATTCAACACATATGTACTGAGTGCGTAACAGGCAAGTGTGAGCTGCGAGCAATTCAAAGCCCGGGCAGACAAGGTTTTTTGTCTCAAGGACCTGCATTCTGGGGGGAGACAGACAAATACGAGGGGAAGGCCACGCAGTGGAGGCTGTGGCCTCAGCAGCGACAGGCCAGGCTTACAGAGTACGTCCTGGACACCAGACGTGCTGCGGGCAGCCCACAGGATTAGCTGGCTTAACTGCCCTCACGACTCAGTGAACCAGACGGTATGATAACCCTGTGTTTTAGAAGTGGGGCTAAGGCATCGAGAGACCTCATTAAATCAGACAGCTAGAAAGCGGAAGAGCAGGATTCGCACTTGGGTCACCCGATCAATTGGGGATCCTAATACTACCATTGCGGGGTGCCTGGTGTGCCCCTGGCATCCTGCCTCAGATTGACGGCTATGGTGGATTCACTAACTGATGGGTAAAGAAAGCCCTTTGTCCTGACTGTCTCTCAGACTGTCCCAGCCCTGTCCTCTCCTTTGCCACCCTCAGGCCTAGCACCAGGCTGATGCTGAATGGGAAATCCTGGCATGAGCACCCCCTGAATGACAAGGAGGCCTCTGCAGCCCCTGAAGTCAGCAATGGTTTGGGGGCCATCTCTTCAGTAGTCCCTGCAGTCTCTAGACAGGCTGGGACGGACACGAGTGCCCTGAGACTCACAGCCAGGGCAGGATAAGAGTTCTCTTGCTTTGTCCAGACCTGCGGGCAGGCAGATCCTCGGGACTGTGCTTCTCTGTTCTTCTCTCAGATTTTCCTGGGCGGGGTGTGGACCTCCCATGCTCCACACCAGGTGCTGGGCTTTGATAACAAAAGACGGAAGCCGGCGCCAGTTTATACAGCAACACCAGGGTCTGAGCCAAAGGGAGGAGGCAGGGTGGGAAGCCCCGGCAGCTTCCAGCTGCTTTCTAGCCCAGAGCATCTGAGGTCACATGACCAGCCAGCCGGCATCACCTGGAGCACACTCAGGGGTGCGCGTCTGGAAGCTGCTGGTTCTTGACCTGACCTTGGGCAGGGCGTACTGGCACTCGGGTCTTTGCCACCAAGGGTGCCAGAGGTGAGAGCAAACAGCGGTGGGAAGGTGCTGCTGAATTTCTGGCCTCTGTAAATCAAGTTCACAGAGTTTTAGGGTCATGAAGTAGGGGATACGGAATATCTGGACTTGGGAAGATTTCAAAAACAAAAACAAAAACAAAACAAAAACCCACCAAATCCTGCATGTACAGTGTTGGGTGAAACAGTTACCAGTCTCTGCGGCTGGAAGTGTGGGAAGTTTGTAGGGTCCTTTCCTGCAGCTGTATCAGATCAGCAGGGCTATGGGCCTGGCCAGGGCACTGCAGAGAGCTCAGAAATGATAATCCCAAATTCCAAGCAAAGAGTTTCGTCCTCAATTATTGATAAGAAACGCAATGTGGTGCAATGTAATCTAATTCATAACACCTTTTTAATGCCTTTATAACACAACATTCACAATATTCCCTTCTAATCTCAGCAGATGACAAGTTGCCACTATTGAATTCCCGTTAATATGAATTATGGGTACAATAGAATTTGCCCAATATCATCTCTTCGGCCTAATATTGCGAGGGAATAAAAAATCACACCCTCAGCATATTTCTGATGAGAGAGGCGAGGGTGGCGCCGGGAGCTGGTCCCTCTGCCAGGGAGGGGTTCCCAGCAGGGCTGAGGGCAGGATTTCAGAGGCCTGGGAAGGTGAGATTTTCCTCCTCTGTGGCCAGTCAAGGTGGGGGCCATTTCTACACAGAGCTGGGGATCCTGCATCTCCACACCTCATGGCCTCCCAAAGAGCCCCAAGTCCCACAGCTGGAGGGCCCTGTGCTGGGAGTGTAACCCTGGCTGTCACATAGGAGGCTCACGGTCCTCTGGGGGTCATGAGCACCGACTGGGTTAACAGGCAAAAGCACTCAGGGCTGTGGCTAGCTCCCAGCCAGCATGTAGGAAAAACTTGTAATGATTGACAGTGCCCATGCTGGTGGCAAAGCCCAGACACATCTCAGACACCTGCCCACGGACCTGGATGGCTTCCTGGGTGGTCTCAGAGAGCACAGCGTGCCCACAGTGCTTGTGGGGCTGCAGTTCTGGCTGCAGCTCACTGTTAGGACCGATGGGACCCGCACCCCCCACGGCACAGAGGACAGCCCGGGCTTCTCTTTCCACCCAGCACCTGGGGGTGCACAGAAACTGGCCAGAGACCTCACCCTCGACGGCTCTGATAGCTGCCAGAGCCTCCAGCTTCCGGGACTGGCTTCCTGTGCACTGGGCTGCAGAGCTGTGAGGCTGGGGGAGAATGAGTCTGGGTCTCCTCAGTGACACCAGGAAGGCTCTCCCAGGCCGGGCCATTCGCCTGCCTGCTCCTCAGGACTCTTCCCTGATTCCAGGCAAGCACGTGCAGGCTACAGGAGGCACTGGCATTGGCAATGCCAGTGTGCTTCCACTGTGATTGGCAATGCCACTACTCTGAGGAGAGAAAATTTCTTTTTATTCCAAATCTCTTCTCTGAGATGGGTCTTATTACTTTCCCAGGCTGATCTTGAACTCCTGGGCTCAAGCAACCCCCTGCCGCCATCATCAGGAAACTTCTCCATGATGCCAATTCTCCCTGAATTTCCATACAGATATTACTTGTCTGTCTTTCCATAGCAGGGCATTTACTTTTTATTGATATATTGTTATCTGTGGTAAAATATAGAGAGCATATAAATTTGCCATTTTCACCATTTTTAAGCACACGACTCAGCAGCATTCATTTTAGTGACAGGGCCAGGCAACGATCAATACTGTCTATTTCCAAAACTTGTTTATCACCACAAACGGAAACTCTACCCACTAAGCAATAACTTCCCACCCCACTTGGGTCTTTGAATCAGGGCACCAATGTGCACAGAGAATGTCTGCCTGGCTGTTTCATTCATACCTTACAGAGCCTGGGAGGTGGGCATTCCTGCATGCGGCTGACCGGTGAGGGAAGCCAGTCTGGGGAACTGAAGTGCTGTGCCTGAGGTCACGCAGAGGTGTGTGGGTGGGTCTTGACCCCCATCTCTTTCACCCAGCTTAGGATGTTTCTCCACATCCCTAGCAGCCTCTCAGGCAGAGCTTCTCCTTTTCTATTCCAGGAAGACTTTTCCCCTTGGAGCCAGGGAGCTGGAGACAAAAGCCTTAACCAACAGGGACTGTTTCTTTCTTCGTCCTGGTTCTCCGGCTCAGGGTGCAGGGAAGCCAGAGGTGAGCAGGGCTGCTTGGACCCTGGCGAGCAATGGCTCTTCCAACCCACTGCCCAGCCCAGGCTGAAATCCACTTGGGATGACTGGGGATGCCTAAGAGAGCCATTCCCTGGAGCTAAGCAGATCCAAGCCCACCCTGTATTCCCCGTGGACAGCGATCATGTGGACTGTACTTTGGGACAGGACCAGGGTAAAGCAGTAGGAGAGCAGCCAGCCCGGTGTCAGATCTTGGAGTAAAATGAGTATGCCTCAGACAGAGAAGAGGCTCAGTGGTCTCTCAGCGTTCTGCACCCCTGTGGTGTCTACAGCACCCTGTGAGAGTTTCCTGCTAAGGAGAACTGCAGCTAGATGGCCTGGGGTGTGTTTGGGTGCTCAGCCGGTCTTGTCTCTCAAGTGAGGGTGTGACAGCACCAGGAAATAGAGCTGATTTGTGGCCCTCTGAGGACAAAAAAGGACAGGAGAAGTGGACATGGGGACAGCAAACTTAACATGAGACACTGAGCCTCAGGAGCAGGTGTCAGTAGCTCACAGGAGCACTTCCCTCTGGGCCTGCGGCAGCCAGCACTCTATGGTAGGGAGGCGGGCGCCTTGTGCCCAGGTCATGGGTACCAGCAGGCACCTTGCTTCCTGCCTGGCTCCTTGGTGCTGGAGGTTACAATGCATTCACCCAGCTGCTCCAGGAAGCAGAGGAGAGGAAGACGGGAAAGACAGACTCTAACTCCTCTCATTGGAGGGATGTGTCGCTGCAGACTGAGTGCAAATGCTGTCCTGTCCACACGCTTTCCTTACTTCTCAGGATCTTTAGCCATAGGAGAAAAATGAGGTTTCTGGCTGATGCATTCCAGAGAGGTAAATGTGCAAATGCAAATTGTCATTAAAGTACTAGCCAGACCGCAGCTTCAGCGGCTCAAGGATTTCTCCTCATGGTTTCATGTTGGGCGGTGAATGGCCTGTTGAACTGACTGCTAATCTGCTAACCAAAACCAGCTCCTCTCTAGGTGTGTGCTTTGGGAGGGACGGCTCCGACCAGTTTGGTCATCCGTATAAGGCCAGTGACTGAGGCAGGGAAGGGCCAGTCTGGGGTTGGAGGACATTTTCCTTGCTGAGACTGAATGAACTGTGTGAGCACACCGTGCGAGGTGCTCAAAACTTGTGCATTTATTCAGTCCGGTTATTTTTAGCATTACAGACAGTTGTCTTCTTAACAAATGGGTTATGGTCTGAAAGTTCATTTGTAATTCGGCTGTTTAGATTTTTGGAACATATTTTTCCTATAGAAAATAATGTTTCAAATGGTGATGAAACTTCCAGGTTAGTTCTCCAAAGCTTATTTAACCCATAATGTAGTTAAAATACTGTCCTTTTGCAATGGGAAAAAAATTTAATTGAAACATGAGTAATTAAACAAAACAGGGAAAACCATTACAGCCAAATAAATAGATTTATGTTGATCTTGAATGATGCTGTTTGCAGAAAACTAATTTAATTTAAGAAGAGGCCTTTTTGGGAACTGCATGGAATTTATCCCATTAGGGAGAAAGAGGCATCGGACCGTTGGAATCCGTGGCTACTGAACATCTGTGTCACTCCGCTGGCTCCATTTCTTGATTTCAGACTCCTCAGAAAGTCTTCCCATCGAAATTTATGTTCCCATGTGGATGCTCACAGGGAGAAATTCACTGGTCAAAGCCTGCAGAGGGGTTTCCTGGGAGTAACACCTTGATTCTGTTAAACAGCAGGCCAGCATCTACCTTCATGTAGGTCCTGGGGACACCAGTGTTCCATCTCTCCAACTTCAGGACTGAGGGCTTAGTCCTGGCTTGCAGTGGGTATGGGAGGTGAATTCACCTGCAAGGTCCCCGGGGAGCTGCTTTGTGTAGCAGAATATATGTAACGCCAGGTGGTGTAAGTCCCAAGTGCCACACTGACTCCTTACACCAGGCTGTGTGGCCAGGGCATCTGGTTGACCTTGTCTTTCCGGCCGGGGCCAGAGCTGAAAGGGGAGCAACTCTGCCTCAGTGACTGGGCGGGACACACTGCATCTTGTGTTGTCAACATGATCGTGGTTCTCACATTCTTAGATGAATGCCCTTTCAAAACTGTGATGTTCTAGCATATTCCATCAATGGGCAGGGTCTCCACATGCTTAAATATTGCATGATTTCTCTTATAATGACAAACCCAGATTACAAACAAAGAGCAAAATGAAAGATAGTGGAAAGTGGGGAGACAGATCTTTCTCGAGGGATCAAGAGATGGAGCAGGGGGGAGGAGGGGAGAGGAAGAGGAATAAAAAAGGAATTAAGATGTGTCGTGTGCAGGTATGGACTCCACCCAAGGAACATAAATACTATGCAGACATGGACTAAGAAAACAAGAAGAGAGGTGGGTTCTCTAAAGCCTGAAATCTAGATTGGTTTCTCTGCTTGCTTTAGCCAATGGAATTTGAGCAAAAATGCCTCAGGCTGAGGTGGGAGAAGCATCTGGGCTGTGGCCTTGTCCCTTCCAGCTGTAAGAACCCTGAGTCACCATGTAAAGAGCCTGAGCCAGCCAAGTGGAGGGTGACGCGTCACACAGGAAAACCAGTGCCTCCACCAAGTGTCAGCCAACCACACATGTGCCAGTGACCCCACTCCCAATCGACTGAATATCCAGCAAGCCCAAGACTGACCACAGACAAATAAGAGGGTGGACCAAGGCCAGCAGTGACCAGCTGACCCACAGAAGTATGGCGGTTTAGGCCTCAGAGTTTGGGGACAATCGTTATGCAGCCAAGCTAACTTGCATACCCAGCTGGCTCCAGCCCATGATGTCTCCTGATGTCTTTGCCTTGTCATTCCTAGTTGCCTTTTGTCCAGGCTCTGACTTATCTTATACATGTGCCAAAACACATAAACATCTCTCCTCTTTTCTCCGCCTTAATCAGAAATTGAAGTTTGAGCCACTCAGATCTACTTTCCCCCGACGGTGGGCCTTTGAAATGGGTGCTTTGGAAATGTGACATTTTTCAATTCTGTACACACTTTTTGTGACTGACAGATGGGTTTGAAGTCAATGAAGATATAATCCAAACTGTAACTGCGACTTCAACTGTAGGCAAAAGCATTAGCTCAGTACTAACGTGAGCACGTTGTCTCACAATGCTTTATCCAGGGCTGATAATTTATCATCGGGGAAATCACAAATACTCGTGGAGCAAGCCACGGTCTTTTGGATAAAATCACTTGCAGGCTGGAAATTCACTACGAAAGGAATTTGAGTCATTTTCCCAACCAAGCTCCCTCAGCAGCCTTTGATTTTTAACGCAAACACAAGAGGAATGGGAGGTACATGCAAAGCTCCTGTATCTATTCATGGACCCCAGAACCACGCAGGGACCCCCGGCATGGGCTGCTGCATCGGTCATTCACACGATCCCCACAGAGGTTCCCAATCATGGCCCCATGGGTGGGAGGAAGCCAGGGTGCACAGGGAAGGCATCGTTTTCATGATAACAAATACCCATCCTGACAGCCCCAAATGATCATGAATGCCAACCCCCTGGTGCACGTCTGGTTCTCTAGATGCGGAATCTGTGGTTTCCCAGCCTTTCTCAGGTCACCCCGGGCCTCTGACACAGGTTGTGTTGCACCACAGCACAGCCAGATTTATCTTCAAGGGCTTAGCTTTGGAGGGACGGTGGGAATGTTTCAGCCTGAATGCTCCCGGTCACGAGCACACGGAGCCCTAGAAAATTTCACAGGCATCTGAGAGGAGTCTGCAGAGCCCATTCTTTCAGGAATGAAATTGCATTTTATGAAGCTGTCCCTTTCCTGTTTCATCTGTCAAGCAGGTTTGTTGAGAATAATTTAAATTTCATGCAGCAGCAACTGCAGGGCACTGGTGCCTCCCGTCACCCCACAGGCTGGCGGTGGAGTTGCACCTCTGTCCCACAGGGCAGCCTCCCCTAGGGGTCCAGACAGCCAGTGGGCACTTGGGATGGACTGCTGGCCCTGCTCCTCAGCGTCAGGCCCTGCCCATCGGGGAGGGACAGGACAAGTCGGGGAGCCTCTGTAGCGCACCAACACCAGCCAGAGGGCTGGTTTCCCCTCAGTGGAACTCAATCTCTAGATTAACTTTCTTTTCTTTCTTTCTTTCTTTCTTTCTTTCTTTCTTTCTTTCTTTCTTTCTCTCTCTCTCTCTCTCTCTCTCTCTCTCTCTCTCTCTCTTTCTTTCTTTCTTTCTTTCTTTCTTTCTTTCTTTCTTTCTTTCTTTCTTTCTTCTTTAGTAGCGGGGATTGAATCCAGGGCCTTTATACTGAGCTACACCCCCAATCTTTTAATTTTGAGACAGGGTCCTGCTAAGCTGCAGCACTGCCCAGGCTGGGCTCAAATTTGCTCCTGCCTCAGTCTCCCAGAATGCAGGAATTATCGGTGTGCAACATCTCTCCCGGCTACTTTAATTCTTTAAAAAAAAAAAAAATTCACTTTGAGTGCTTACCAAGTGGCAGGAATGGTTTTAGGTTTTTCTGCACATATTAATCTAAATAACCCTTCCAAGGAGGATACCACTGTCACTCCCATTTCAGAGGCTGAGAAACTGAGGTTCGACTTTTAAGTGGCAAAGCTAGGGTTCAGTCCCAGTTCTCCTGATGCGAGAGCTCTCCCCCATTGTGCAGATGACCAAATCTTTGGTTTAAATTTCCCTCCTGTACCATGAGAGATAAATGTGCCCATTTTCTGGCCTGAACTTTGGAGTTCACAGTCATCCAAGTGGATGAGAGATGGCAAAGTTATCGGAATTACGCTGCAATCATGGTTGCCATGGTGAAGTCACGCAGCCTGGGGCGGAGAGAGCTGGCCTGGCTCCTTTTGCTTCTCTCCAGGTGGCCTTGGAGAGCAGGGCGGCTGCGCTTGCTCGGGGCCTTGCTGTTCTCGCCTGCGGAATTAGGGTTTAGGCACATGTGTGGCTCTGCTCGTCTCAGCTCTAGGAATTCCTGTCCTGTCCTGGGGAGTGACATGGGCCTGAGGGGTGGGAGGGTGAGTTGAGAGGCCCTAGGTGACTCAGTGGCCCGGGAGCCTGGGACTGTCCCACTGTCCTTTCATCAAAAGATTCCAGAAATCTTCAGGCCACAGTCAAATAAATGAAGAAATGAAATCATCTTAGGCCTGAGGGTGACAGTGACAGAATGAATGACCATTGCCCTGGTGACCAGCCTCTGGGAGCACAGCCAGGCCTTCCCTTTCAGAGAGCTGTGATCCTCAGCCCTGGCTGGGAACAGGCCCGTGCCCTGGGAACGAGCCAGTGACCAACAGGACGGGGTGGCAACATCCCGGAGCCTGTGACATTACACCTGTCCCACGCCTCATTGAGTGGGGGACACCAGGGCCCAACAGCGCCAACACCTGTACCCGGGCAGCTTCTGCGGGGACTTGCCCTGAGTCCCTCAGAGTGGTCCTGGCCCACGCATGGCATGGAGCCTTCACCACAGACACCAGGCCTGCCCCTTCCTGTGGCCTTCAATGCCCCAGGGCAGAGGAACACACTGCTCTGCCCCAGTTTCTACCCAGCAGCTTCTCTCGTCCATTTCCCTCGAGTGTGGTGTCTCCTTCCGAGTCCTCCGGTCTTTGCTCTGAGAAAAGGGCCTTGCGGCTGACAAAGGCTTCTAATCCCTTTCCCTGGCTGCCTGGTTGCCCAGTGTGTGGGTCCAGCTTCACTTTGGGGCCAGTGAGCCGCCCTCTCCCCACCTCTCTTCCTCGGGCTCCCTCCTGCTTTCAGGTCACCTTGAGTCCTAGTGACTCAAACACAAATTCTTTCCCAGCATGCATGGGGCCAGCTCCTGCTTCTCAGGTGAATCTGACCTGTTCATCTTGGTGACCTCACTGTGGGATGGCCTCACCCCGTGAGCTGCACCTGGTTGGTGATGGTGGCAGCGAGGCGACCTCAGCACCAAGAGAGGACTCACACCTGGGAGTCCTGTTCTGTCCTGGGCACTGCACTCGCGCAACTCTCCCACTCGTTCAGCGGGTAGCGGCTGCTGCTCCTGTTTACAGAAGCAAGGTCCAGCGAGGTTGGGTAACATGTCCAGGTCACTCAGCAAGCAACCAGTGGAAATTAAAAGCCAGAAGTCTATTGCCAAGTCTGGTTTTACCCTCCTCACTCAGCCACCTCTGTCAGGCACAGAAGAAACACTCTGGGTCACCTGGTCACACCAACCTGGCTGCAGGTTCATGATACACTGGCCTGTGTGCCCCGGAGGGTAAGGGTCAGCCCTTAGCTGCCTAGTGAGCAGCGAGCTTGACCAGGGAAGCCATGATACCCGGGCTCGGGCCTCTCCCTGTGGGGTTGTGCACTGGTCAGACCCATGGTGTAGGAGCTGGGCTTCTGGAGGCTCCATGGCCTGCATGAAGCAGCTGCCGCCGCCTCTCCTCCCCTGAGCTCCCCGTGCCCTTGAGCATTCCAAGGACCCAGGCCTGATCAGGCGCAAACCAGTATGAAGCGGGGCCATAGATGGTCGTACGGGAGAAGGAGTCTGCCTCCTCTGTGGTCCCGTGCCTGGGCGCTGGCTATCCTCACAGGCCTGAACTTTCGCCCTCTCTACCTCTCCTGGTCACTGGACTCAGGCCTTGTCCCAGCTGTTGTTTTCTGTCTGCAACTGGTTCCTTTCCTCCCATGTGGCTGTGGTCTGGTCCCCAGCCAGACAGGAATGGTGAATGTTGAGCTGCTTTGGAGCAAATCAGAAGCCCTGTGGCATGGCCGGGGTGTCCTACAGAGAGCCATCAGCACTGACCCTCGCCTGGCAGAGTCCCAAGCCTAGGCCCCCAGGGTACCCGATGCCATCTCCGAAGAGGTGTCTGTTCTAGGGGCAGAACCACTAAGTGGGCTTATGGGATCCAGGCTGCCTCCCACCTGGAGCCCTGGATGTCGGTTCCAGAGGCTGCCAACCCCAGATGGCCAACAACTGGCTATGCAGAGTGCCTGCCAGATGTGATCACGGGGCCAGTGGCCAGCTCTGCTGGGCGGAGGTCACCCATTCAGAGCAGGCAGGGGTGGGAGCCCAGGGAAGGAATGTTTTTGGCTAGCCTGGGAGGGGCGGCATGCCCAAATAATCCTTCATCTTCTCTCCTGTCCGACATTCCTTTCCTTCCTGCCTCAGTGGGGAGGGTGCTTTCATAACAGGAAAATAAAATCAATAAGGCACTGCACCAAGATGTCAGCGTGCTGCAGCGGTCTCCAGTAGCTCCATTGTCTCGGGCCTCCACCGGGCCCTGCAGCCGGCAGCACTCTCCCTTACCAAGGGGAAGCAGGGCTGAGGGGGTGTGGGCGTCTCAGAGACAAAGGCACAGCACACCTGGAGCACGGCCCGTGCCACTCACAATGGCTGGCGAGGAGCTTCCGCCTTTAATTTCTCCTGCAACTTTTATGAAAGCTGGGGTGGGGGGGGAAAGACCACACACACACACACACACACACACACACACACACGCATGTGCACACACGCGTGTGCAGGCCCTGAGAGGGCTCCTGGGAAGCGAAGCTGAATGGCTAGCAGAGGCAGGGAGGACTGCCCGGCCGGCCAAGGGGGTGGGATGGATGAATGGGCTTCCTGCCTGGGGCCCACTGTCCCCCATTAGGGCTCTGAGCAGCAAGGAGGAGGGGCCAGCTCAGCCCGAAGCAGGGCAGGATGCCTGGCAAGAACCATGTCCAAATTCTGTGTAGCACACAGTCTGGTTCCTGCCGCCATTCCTGAGGCTGGTGCTGGCTCTTCCAGGAAAAACAGACCAACCTGCAGGGAGAAGCCCTGGAGCCAGCTGCCGGGTGGCCAGACCCTGGGAGAGCCCGAGTGACCGTGTGTCTGGGGTTCTCCAAAGTAGGACGGTACAGTAACAGGCTGCTCCCCCTCCAGGCTTGGGGGGGCTCAGGGCTGACCTGAGGCATGTGAATCCACAGTCTGGTGTTATGAGTGTGCAAGGTGGGTGGTGGCCCTGGGTGGCTTTTCCTGTGGGTCAGTGTCTGCTTATGAACCCCAGCCACTGAGGGGCAGGCAAGGCCCCAGTTCTCCTGTTTAGGGAACCTTACTGCCAATCTGGAGTTTTACTGTTATTTTGCCTGTTCACTAGCCTTTAATCAGCATGGCAGAGGGCAACAAGCACCTGCTTCTCTCCCTGTAAGTGGCTCACAGAGAAACTTCCCGGGAAATAAGCCAGGAGAGGTTCTCAGAAACAATTTGTAGGCTTCTGCCAGGGAGGTTGCAGCCCTGGGGAACTCAGACTCGTGAGGCCTGAGGTGCTGGCCTAGGCCCGTGGGAGGCAGGGCCCCTTCTGCCCAGCTTCTTTCTGGAGAGGATGCCCAGTCTTACCTTGGTGGTGACCGCAGAGGCGGAGCTGGCCACAAGGCTGGTGATGGCCTCGCTGCTACCTGTGGTGCAGGGAGTGGGAGCTGTGGCCGGCGTGGGCAGCCGGGAGGGCACCACAGGCAGTGGCAGGAGGCCAGGCCGGGCACTGAGGCTGCTGGCTGTGCTGGCGCCGGCCCCTGAAGTGACACTGCAGATGCTGGTGGTCCCATGAGTGCCGTTGACGCTCCACTCGCGGCGGTCCCAGCCTACCCGGTAATCTCTTTCGAAGCGGCTGTGGTGCCGGGACATCTCCGAGGGCCGTGGCGGCTTCTCACAGGGAAACAGAGCCCGGACCTGCCGGCACAGAGTGAAGAGGAGGGCGGTTCAGACAAAGGGGAATCCCGCTCGGATACGGGCGGGCGGCAGCCACGACTGGCAGTGTCCATCCAGCCCCTGCTCTGCAGTCACACATGCTTCCATCGTTAGCTCAGCTCAGATAGGCAGCAAGCCCAGAAAGCCAGAACCATGTCAGACCCCTCTTCACAGACCAGGGAGAAACGGTTTCTCCCGGGTCAGGTGGCCACGTGTGGCAGGAAAGATTTGAACCCAGTAGCAGATTACAGTTGTGCTTCCCGTTCAGCCACGTCACACTGCCTGAGCGACGTGGATATGCACGTTTTCATTAGAGCAGGAGTTTCACCCCTGTCCATTCCCCACTCTGTCACAAAGACTCTGGGGGCCCTCAGCCAAGCCTTCCTCCAGCACACAATATGAGCCACGTCTATAACCTGCTGCACAGAGGACAAAGCCCTTGCCGGCAATCTCACTGGCTCCTTACAGACCCTGGGAGGTGTCAAGGCACGGCCACCCCCAACTGTGCACATGGGAGCGCGCCGAGAATAAGCAGTCCCTGGCATCAGGGAGCTAAAAGAAAGAAGAAGGTCAAGGTGCTCAACTGCCGCGCCCTGGCTCAACACTTCTGCGAGGTGTCCTCCCTCATAGCCACGTCCTGGGACTCAGTCCTGGCCCCCAGGAACCCATGCGGGCTGGCCTCGGCTCACCAGACCACCCATGCGGCATCCTGAGTACCCAACGGAAGGCCCTTCGGTGTTGTCATGGAGACCCAGACACACCACAGTGCTTGAAGGGCCTCCTGAGTCACCGAGGTTTGCATCTTGCACAGCATGACCGTGACTTGGCTGCTCCTGCCCAGGCAGTGCCCAAGGCCAGCCCCATAAGGAAGGGAGGAAAGACCCATGGAGATGGAAGGAAGGGGGCATGGCAGAGCGAGGGTCCAGGTGGGCAGTTTTGGGTGAGGGTCCGTCCTGCACTTGCACCGCCAGCCTTGACTGTGGCTCATTCACCATGGGGTTTTCTTTGGCCCTGTTCCCGCTCATTTCCAGCCTGGGGTGTGAGCTCCTGGAGACCTGTAGGCTTCCTGGCTTCTTTTCTGTTCCGCCTGTTGATCTCTGGAATTGCTGGCCAGTGGGATGGACAGGACACCTTCTGTTTAAAGTTTCTCTAAAGCCTGATTCTCTTCTATGCTATATGCATGCACTACCTGTGTAGCTGGTCTGGCTCTGGGAGCCACTGACCCCTCTGCGAGGCATATGGGGGAGACCTGAGCCCCGGTAACACCCAGGGTGAGCCAGTAGCAGAGGTGACCATCACCTCTGAAGTCGGACCGGATCCCTGTTTAGTTCATCATTATACTTCCTAACTCACACAATGTCATGAAAATTCTTTTTAAAAAATAGCCATTCAACATTACACAGTTAAAACAATAAAGGTCAGCTCCTCCTTTGACTACCTCTCATTTAGTTTTCAACTGAGGCTCTCCTCTACTCTCAGCCCCTCTCTTCCTCCTGTTCACCCTGGAATCTGCTCTGTTGCTTAGGCTCTGGCCACGCCAGGGAAACTGTTCAAACCGAGGTCATGAATGTCACTCGTATTAAGCCCAACAGACACTGGTGCCCTTGTCCCTGGGCGCTCCTCCCATGACATGCTTGTTGCTTTCTCTTTCTGGAGCTCTCCTCTACAGATTTTGTGGCCCTCTGCTTGTTCTTATCCCTTAAAAGCTGGGGCTCTTGGGGCCCCACGATTCCCTCTCTCCTCACTCCACAGCCTCCCTGCACAAGCTTGTTCAGTGGACCTTCTGACTGTGACGCTCACGGCCCACTACCAGCTCTTCTGTTTCCTGAGCACCTGCAGCTTGTCCTGCACCTCCGCCTGGCTGGGGCTACTCAGCTCGTCAAACTCCACGTCTTCCCAAATGGACTCATTGTTCTTTTGCCCAACACCCGTCCATAGGAATTGCCTGTCTCAGAGACAGAGAGAGTTGCTCTGTTTCTGTGTCCACCCCCATATCCACAGTGGGGTTGTAGATTCCATAGTCCTGGAGGCTCTCAGATCTGCCCTGCATCAGCATCAATGCTCCACTGACTCTCGCATGGGCTGCTTCTGCTGATCTTCCAGCCCCCCAGCCTTGCCCTTCTTACCCATTCTCCAACCTACTGGCCATCTGGTTTTTTAAAAGCACAGACGGTGATACTTTCACTTGTCCGTGCTCAAATCCCGTCCCTCAGAAGAAGCTCGTAACTTGTCCTGGTGGCCGAGTAGATGCTGGAGGATCTGGGCTGGTTCAGTTCCCAGCACCCCCTCTCACTGGTCCCACCCGACTTATTCCAGGTGCCCTTGCATCCCGAAGGCTTTGTGTCCTCCCCCTCAGTTTGGGCCAAGTCCATGCTGCCCCTTTACCAGGAATAATTTCAGCCCTCCCCAACAAAGGCCAGTCTTCTGTGACAACTCAGCATAGTCTTCTGGGAGGTGGTGCTGATCTGGCCCCTCCAGTCCAGTGAGAGACACCCACCTCCCCCACTGAGCATCCAGCACCCACCACCACCCCAGCGTCCACGGCTGCTGCACATCTGTCACTGTCGACGGGTCCCAGGCCCCAGCGTGTGCCAGCATGGAAGGGTGTCCAGTACACGTGTGAACAGACACATGCTTATTGCTTCTCACTTGTGGAACACTTCTAGAAAGGACAAACACATTTGTACGAGAAGGGGGACCTCTTTCCCAGACACCTTGAGCTTCCAATGAGCAGTTCCTCATAGGCACTGCAGAGATGTCCTTCCTTCCTGGAAACTCAGACCTGAGCCTCTCCGAGTGGAGGGGTGAACTCCAGCTTGGGCTCTTGTCTCCTGGGGGGTTCACCTCCCAAAACAGGAAGACTCAGCCACCACTACTGTGAGGTTGGGGCCAGGCGTCTGGGTCTGGCAGACAGGAACGGGGAGGTGGCGGACGTGGCTTCCAGACCCGGCCCAGTAAAACATTCTCGTGACCTATCCTTTCCTTCCACCCGGTCGGCGTGGCCCAGCCTCCATCTGCTTGTAACACAGACATCGTGAAGCCACCGAGTCTGGCAGTCTCTCTGTTACCTGAGCACAGCCCTGTCTGGACTGACAGACTGACGTACTCACTCAGCCCCCGCCTTCCTATAAAGCAGTACAGATCACCTATTGTTGAGAACATCACCTCCTGTCAGATGGCGAGGAAGGGAAAATTCAGGGCGGGCCAGTAACCCACATGCTGAGGTGTGCTTAGGGACACCTGAATGTGCTTGGGGTCAGGCTCAAGGGGTCACACTCCCCCCACCCCTGCCCACAACCTCAGATGCCACGGAAGCCTCTCCGCCAGCTGACTCAGGCACCCCCGCTTGGAGCCCACTGGCCTCCACCTTCCTCACGGTGTCCATGCATTTGAGAAAAGCCAGCCTGGCAACCTGTGCCTGCCACCACCCTCAGCCTGCTACCATCTCTCCTGCCTCCTTCAAAAGCCAGAGAGGAGGTAGAGACTTGGGCAGCTGGAGGCCACACAATCTGGTTTCAGTCTCATTAAGTGTATTCAAAACAAAGGTCAGCTATTTGAATGCCAGCGCTTGGGTCAGACATCATTCCTCAGTTTAATTTCCCCTTTCAAACAAACGAAAGAAATGTGTTGCACAGTTTACTCTGAGTGAGACGGCAGAGTGCCAGCTCCAGAGATGGCAGCCTAAGTATTTCCTGCTGGGCACGGAGCCAGCGTGTCACAGAGGTCCCTGTGTGCACGCACGTGTGCCCTTGGTTGTGCGGCAGGAGGCACGCGAGCAGCACATGTGCAATGGGAGGAGGAGGCCCTGCACGGACAAGGCGCTTCTGACCAGACTGGCTACGCAGTTGCAGACAAAACACAGGAACACGCTTCCCTTCTGAGGTGAGCACCTTTCTCTGGCAGCCTGCCTCGGAGCTGGGAGGGCCTAGCGTGGGCCCTGCATTGAGAAGGGAGGCAGTGGGAAGAGCAGCCGTCACTTGGTGTGGTGGGGACGGTTATAGAGTGTGGGGTGCACATGGGTGGCTGGTGTCTTGCAGGCACCTGTTATGTGATACACATGCGCATGAAGCAGCTCTGGAGCCTAGAAAATCTTGCTTTGGTGGCTGGAGGCAGCTCACCCCATTGTCCAGGGTCGGGAGTGTTTGTGTCGCTCCCTCACTCCTGAGAGACAAGGACAGGCTGACCTCAAAGGCCATGCAGAGACAGGCATTTTATGTACAAAACCGCGCTCTGAATTCTAGAATTCTGTTTTCAGTGGAGCCCTGTGTCCATGGAAGCACTGTCCTCTGAGCGGTGCCTGGGAAAGCTGGGCTAGAGAGAGGAGGGGAGGAGACTAGATTCTTCCTGGGGAGAGGGGGTCCCCTCTTCTGCCTGCCCGAGGCCTCACATTGCTGGCGCCTGCCAGCCCACAGCAGGCATGCACCCGTGGTCTTGCACGCTCATTTTCACGGCAACCCACATGCACACATCCTGGGCTGTGGCTTCTCGGCGTCAAGTCTGGATTCACAGAGGTTGGTGTCCTGGTCCTGCACACAGCCGGGGAAACGGGCTCAGGCCCTCGATTCTGCACCCGCTGTGTGGTAGATGCAGCCCTCTCTCAGGCAGTGGGGACAGGAAAGAGCCACTTTACAGAATTTGGGCAACTTTGAGGAACGGGGTCAGCACAGCATCCCGTCAGGCTCCGGAAGGGCCAAAGTGCTCCTGT
This sequence comes from Hydrochoerus hydrochaeris, assembly GCA_004027455.1. Taxonomy (NCBI): domain Eukaryota; kingdom Metazoa; phylum Chordata; class Mammalia; order Rodentia; family Hydrochaeridae; genus Hydrochoerus; species Hydrochoerus hydrochaeris. The sequence goes on from PVLA01001340.1 coordinate 91,877, forward strand.
GAATGTTTAGGGGCATTGATCTTGCTGCACCCTAGTCTCCAGTTCAGAGCTAATTGCAGATGCCCCTACACAGATAAACCCCCAAACTGAATGATAAGGTTTCTGGCACCCCCAAAGGTCACAGTGTCATACTGACTGGCCTTGGGGAAAATCATGATGTGAAGTCAGCTACATAAAGGTTCAGATGATACATCAGAAACGTCACAGAGGCCACCACCCAGCTGTGTCCATCGACATTGCGTCCCCTGTGAGAGGGGGCTTTTTCCCTTCTGCTGCTCACCTTTGGGGGAGAGGGAAGGCCTGTCTCTGCTATTTCCTCACTCCTGAGAGATGAGGTGCAGACTCCCTAGATGCCTCTCACTCCCCAAGAGCCCTCCAATAGGAGGGTCCCTGACTTGGTTCCTCCAGAAAGGTGCTTCCCGCAGGTTTCCCAGCCATTAGGAGTGGACAGAGGTCAGCGGCTTCTCTGCCTGCAGTCAGATGGGGGCCAAGTCCTCACAGTGGCCAGCATGGCTTGAAGCCAGCACCCCTGGGATTTGTGGGCATGAAAGGAGGGACCAGCTGTTCCCAGAGGCTCTTCTGGCTCCTTTGGAGGACACAGCCAGGAGTTAATGAGCATCAAGCAGAGAAGACAAAGTGGCCTTGGTGCCAACTTTGAGGCATCCTAAAGCCCACACTCTCAGCCACAGTCAGTTCCTCATGTTCTTACCATTTTCCTTCATCACAGAATGAGGAAGAACAACTCTACTTGCCCTCGGCTCCACTGCTGGGATCCAGCAATGTACCCTTGAGCCTCTGCCCACACCTAAGAGCCTTGACCCTGGGTACCAGGCATATTTCTTGGCTCAGGTGGGAACACACAGGCTTGCAACTCAAGACCTGCAAGAGCTGGCAGGTTTCAGGTGGTGGCGAACCATACCTGGTGTCTGATACTGAGATACCCTGGGCTACATAGCTGGGGACTTTGTAGGGTGATCTCACCCTGCGCCATGGGGGCAACACGTTGCCAGGAGGGGAAGCTCATCCTCAGTTAGACATCTGTGGGCCGCCCACCTTGGTGGATGGGCTCCTCCCCATGGCTTAGGGAGCCTCAGCAGCTCATGTGTCCACGGCCTGTGGATTCTTGTGGGCGAGGGGCCAACTAAAGTTCTGACTCAGTCCTGGCATCTGGGCTAAGTCTCTAAATTTCTACCAGCTGGTGACAGGGCTCCCTTCCCGGACACTTGCGAGACACTCGCTAGATATCAGATCAGCAGCCCTGCCACACAGATTTGCCTGGAAACCCTGCAGCATGAATAATTCATCGGTAAATAATTAAGAATTACCATGTACCACAGTGAGTCGGTGTTGTCCGAGCAGGGCGAGAGCCCAGAGAAGGGGGCAGTGTCCACTGGCCCCTGAGACCCTCTGCCCATGAAGAGATGCTGTGCCCATCTCAGGCTCTGGCAGGGCGACTGTGATCTGTACCCAGTGACACGCTGGGCGTTCTGGACGCTGGTGATGGCCCACAGGCATTAACATGCACAGTGTGTACACACTGCACGCAGGATCACAGGTGGCTAATGACCCTTTCCCCGTTCTTATCATTAAGACATGCTGAAGGAGTGGGCTGCCGGCTGTGAGGGCCCGGGAGGCGTGATTAATCCACAGGAAGGCAGGGGAGCCCGCGCTGCTTCCAGACAGGGGAGCCGAGGTGGCTGGCTGAGGAATGAGCCGCGGACGTCCGGGCCAATTGGAAAATAGATGATTGCCTCATTTGGGAGAGACGTGCTGCCAAGTTGACTGGAACAGCCTGTGCCCATCTTTATCGTTTTCCTTCCCTCTCTGCATCTTTTAGCTTTCCTTCTGGAACAAAACACTCTGCAGCAGCCAGAGCACCATCTTGGCAAACATGCCACAAAGGGAGTCTCCGGGGCCTCTGGTGGAGTGGCCTGGACTCTGCGGGGTGTGGCTGTGCTGGGAGTGGGGGATGCCCCTGGGAAAGGCCTCCGCTTCCTAGGGTGGGTGCAGCCCCATCATCCGGAAACTCGCCACCTCACCGCCAGGCCCTGCCCAGTGAGACTCGGTATGCAGACTGCTCAGCCCCAGCTGAAGGGGCTCAGACCAGCCTTTTGGCTTAGTAGCCAGAAGGTTCTAGCAAGACCGGCTGCAAGATCCAGGCTCTGGACTCACTTGAGCAGCCTCTCCCAGGCCCAGCAGGCTGGGGGAAAAGGTACTCGGGCCACTAATCCTCTTAGAAACCAGAGCTGTGACCTCTGACCTCTGCTTCCATTCCTGGGCCCCAGGTGGCATGAACCTTAGTAACAGAGGGCTCTGGGTTATTGTCTTTATTGTGTAAAGAGGACAGGAGCCTGATATCCCTGACCAAAGCTTGGAGACAGACAGCCCAGGGACCTGGATCATTCTTCTCTCCTGGAGGGAAGCAGTCCCCAGGGAATGGGAGGGAGCCCGCGTTAAATGCTCCAAAGTGGACATCAGGACAGTGGGCTGCATCTTTTACCCCTGGCAAGGGTCATATTTTTTCTGGTACTGGTGATCGAACTCATGACCTTGCACTTGCCAGGTAGGTACTGTGCCGCTGAGCTATACACCCGGCAAGGGTCACATTTTTTAAAAAACTGCTTTATTGAGGTATCACTGACAGGCAAAGAGCTGTAGACACTTAACATCCACAACTTGAGGTGTTTGGAGATAAACATGTACCCCAATAACCATCAAACCTCCATCACTATCCATGCCACAGTGTATCTGTCATCTTCCCAAATTCCTTCTGCTTCCCTTCTTTCCCCTTTTGGTGATAAAAGCACTTAAATGTGGAGATGCCGGTCAAAGGTGCAAAGTCTCAGCTATGTGAAAGAAAGAAGATGTGGAGCGCTACAACACAGGGCCATGGCGAGCCGCTGGGCGTTAGCCCCGCGCACGTCTCTGTGTGCTGGGAGGGGAGATTTATGAAAGCGCTCTCACCTCTCCATCCCTTTCAAAGCTGCCACACCAGTGGCTTCATAAGGTCCTAGGGTCATAGTCAGGGAAGCACTGATGCTTGAATTTTACAAGTGAGGAGGATGAAGAGGAGGAAGCCTGGGGCCAGGGACAGTAGCTGTCATTCTTCCTTCTGGAAGGGTGGCCTGGCAGTGTCCCAACACCTGCACTGTTAGAGACTCTCAGGCCTCGCCCAAGCCTGGGAGTCAGAATCTGCATTTTTAACAGCGCTGGATTAGCAGGCGGGGATGGGGCCCTTGGACCAGTCAGTCATCCCGCACTGTGCATGGCCTGGGACACAGGTATTTTTGGGAAAACCCATATTCCGTGATTACAGGGCTTAATACGTGACCTAAAATGACAAATGTTCAAAATGCTTTTCTGATGATAGGTTTCACGAAAAATGCTACCGATTCCTTTTCTGGGCCCAATTTCTCTAGCAAAAAGCAATCTCGTCTTGGAAAGGTGATTCCTGGTGCCCATTTAGATGAGCAGTACTAAAAGAACAGGACCCCCGGTTCCCTCCTTTCCTCTGTGGACCTTTGTGTTCACAGATTCTGTGGGTTTCGATGTGGTGATTTTTTTTTTTCTTCTTCTTCTTCCAAAAAGCACAGGGTTCAGGGACTTTTCTCACGGGACTAATTGATGAGGCTTTTGTGCAATTGCTCCCGGTGTAAATCATTTTAATGACGGTAATGAAAAATAAAAAAGATACTGGAAATGACAGTTGGCAACATAATATCAGCATAAACTGGGGAAGAGCGGAGGCCTGTGTAAGTTAGGTGCCCATAAACAAGGGGATCGTTGAGGGAGCCACGCTGCTTTCGGCTTCATGGCTTAGAGTCGTCATTACGAATAACTGACTAACCGTCTTGGCTGCCCCCGATTCCTTGCTCTTGTAGCTCCAGGGGATGGAAACCCTGAAACCTGAGCCCTGTTCCCTTTCAGTTCTGCAAACCCACGGATCGGATCGAAGTCTTCGGAGCTGGATGTTAGTTTCTTCCCCCTTCAAGGGGTCCCCCCACTCCAGCAGAGCCACCTCTCCAGCATGCCTGATTATTCGGAATCTCACAGAATTGACTAATCCAAGGAGCTCTCTTGCTTCACAGGAAATTGTGTTCCTCAGTGACCCAAGCTGATGAATGAATCCTACCCGGTGCCTGGAGCCAGACCCAGCAGCGAGAGTTGCAAAGAAGAAAGACTGATGCTTGCTCTCTATTTGGCTGCCAAAAATGCTCTTGCAATTTGCTTTCTTCTAGACAAGAGTCTATTCAAAAGTCTATTTGGAAACATTAGGGAACGACCGTCACATGGCCGGCAGATCATACTGCCACTGACAGGATATTATCTTCCTTGGGAGAGACTCGACTGCTCTTTTATTTCACCAAGTAACTAGCATCTGGGCTGATGGCTGCAGAATTGCTCCGAGGGCCGGGGACATTAAAATCCCTGTCCAGAGCAAATGCGGAACCGACAGCCACTTCAGCATGCAGGATTTGTGGAACCTTCACTGGCATCAAGCACGACCGCCCAGCTTTCTTGTCTCATGGGGTTGGGGGCCAGCAGGCCCTCTTGTTTATCTGACTCCCCACTCCAGGAGACCATGATCTAGCTGGTTTTGGCACCTGGGGCTCCATGTCCCTAGACCTAGTGCCCCCTGGCTAACATGTTCTGCCCTTGGCTGGCCAAACTGCAGCAAACATGCCGACTGCCTCCTTCTCCATTATGCCCAGCTCAGGGTGAGACGCAGAGGTGCCAGCAAGAGCAGGGCGCTCTGGCTTCTGCCTTCAGGCAGAGGGTTGCTCAGGACAAGCATGCAGACAGAAGGCAGGAACCACCACAAGGCTGCAGGGAGGGAGCAGCCAGCTGGGGCTGGAGCAATTAGGCAGTTTGGGTGGACTTGGAGACCTTGGGCAGCTTCCTGGGGGCTCCCGTCATTCATTTCAGAGACTGTACAATAGTTAAGGCCTGAGAGGGGAACATGGGCAGAAGCTCAGGGTGGCCAGGCGCTGCCTGCCTGGCCTGCCATCTACTGAGACATCCCCCTCTACGGACCACGTGAAAAAACTTCTGTTCCTTGTCCTGGCTACTGATCTCATTTTATCCACCTTGCTGCTGACCTCAGGACCTGGTGCCAGACTTGTCTGAGACCATGGAGCCATCTCTGTCTCTGCCTTAGAAACTGCCACCCTCTATCTTGATGTACTTGCTGTAGATTTTCATCATCTTGATTCTAGGTCCATGTTTTTAATTTAATTAAAAATTTTAAAAAGCAGCCCAGACCAGAGGGCAGCCTGTTGTGAGGTTGTGTGCTCTATCACCGCCCAAGCATGCAAATGAGGCAGGCTCTGTTGACAAGTTCACATCGCCAGTGTGGAGCTGGCTGTTTGAACAGCTTGTGTGCAGTAATTGAAACATAGATTTTTGTTGCCTTTCTGTTTATTTTTAGATTAACCAAGCAGGGATACTTTGCTTCCAGGCTGCCACTTCCACCCCCATTGGGCAGCCTGGGACCAGTGGCCCCCTGTGTAACCAGCAGGAACCAGCATCATGCTCCCTGGGGTCATCCTTTCCTGGCCTGGCCTGCACTTGATGCTGGGCAGGGTGACCGTCACCATACCTGCAGGGCTTAAGACAGGGATGCTGAGGAGTGCGAGATGCCCCAGGCTCTTTCCCACTGTCCCGAAAGCCTGCCTCTCCACCTTGCTGGACTCCACCTTGCTGGACTCCACCTTGCTGGACTCTGGCGGCAGCTCTGCAAGGCAGGCTGGGCAGGGATCAGTTACAGTTTCCACTGAGGGGGTCACTGAAGCCCAGAGTGTGAGGGCAGAGATGAACTAGAACCCAGGGCTTCCATTCCCAGGGCAAGGCAAGGGCCAGAGGCTCAGAGGATTCAGGTAGGGCCGGTTTTCCACTTCAGACACTTTCAGATAACTATGTTTAGGTAGTACACATTACAACGGGCAGGGGCTGGGCAGTCCCCAGATCGCCATGGTAAGCAACAATGTCCCTTTTCTGTTGTTGCATGCACACTGCTGGTTACTGGGTTCCTGCTCCAGGTCCTCCTCTCTCCAGGACCCCAGAGGCCATAGACGCCACCAGTGGTACTACTGTGGCAATGGGAAAGAGGGGTTGGGGACTCACACACGGGCTTTTCAAGTTTTCACTTGGAAGGGACATGTGTCCTCTCTCCCCTTCTATCCCTGAGCCAGGTTGCCACAGTAACTTAAAGCAGAGGCAAGGAGCAGCAGCCCAACCCTGCGCCCAGGAGGTCAGACAGTTTGGGGGAAGAGATAGCTGTGCGGGTGGCGACCTGGGCTGGGCTGACTCCTCCTCTGAGCCCCACAGTAGCTTCCATTGCAGCCATTGCAGCCTCACTCCGGGACATTCTGATCTTTGTCTTTAATCCCACTGGCTGTCACCATCGGGAAATTGATCATCTCTTGTGCCCAGGACCCCTCTAGGCTCGATGCACAGCCAGGGTCCCCTGAGCTCACTGAGCAGAACTGTCCTGAGAGAGAGGAGGGGTGTGACCAAGGATGTGGCCACGAACAGGTCCCCGGATGCCTTTCCCCACCCACTGGAGCACTAGACCTCTATGGGGCTCGCTCAGTGTCCCGCCTGCTGGAGCCCTCTCAGATCACGGTGCATCATCTCAGCAGCCAGGCCTGCCCTACCCTGCTCTTTGCTTATCACAGAGCCTGTGGAATGTTGTGCAGCCGGACCTGGTGGGACAGCAGCAGCAGCCAGCACCTCTCTTCCCCCTGCCGACTTCTTTCCTCCTAACTCATGCTCTCTGACCCAAACTTCTTTGGGGTGACTTTTGGGTACCACTTCTACCACAGATCCCAGCGGAACATTTACCATGTGTGGCTGTCCGTGCACCAGCTTCCATGCTCAGAGCAAGCGAGGCATGGAGAGGCCTGTGTGGCCTCACAGCCAGGTCCACAAAAGCCAGCTTGATGCCAGTGGGAGAGGAAGGAGCCTCAGCACGGTCGCCTGGTCACTCTCTTCTCAGCCTGTTATTCCCTGTGGTCAGTCTCAAGGTTTCTGCAACAGAGGGGCCGGGGGCTCAGAGGCGCCTGTGCCGGGGTTGCCGGGTTCTCTCTTCAATGGTGGTGGAGTGTGAACCTTCCATGCTGAGCCCTGGGCTCTTCCAGGACTCTCAAGAACAGGAACAGCCTCGTTCAACTTCCTGGTATGGGTCAGTCTGTCACCAGGAAGCCTTCTCAGTGATCCTCCATTACTTCAGGGCCTTCCCCGTGGCGCCGGTGCCTTCTAGCCCTTGTTCTGCAGGGTCCCTTATGCAGGATCATACACCAAGCTCTGAAAGCACACTGCACTGGCCAAACTCACCAGCTCCTGGGGTGGAAGCCCCACTACAGCCATAGTCACAGGGTTGCCCACAGCCCCTGGTGTGCATCATGGGGACCCAGAGCTCAGTCTCAGGGTCTCCTGAGGGCAAGGGACTGGGATCCTGGAGGACAGTTGGGATGAGAGGGTCTGGGCCCCTCCGTGGGTGCCGGAGAGCTATATATATGCATGATCTCGGCTGCAGCAGCCCCCTGGAAGTGGGGAGATGACCATCTGTCCTTGGCTCTACAGGCACAAGCAGTTCATTCATCCTCTGCAGCAGCCCCTGGAGCAGGGCTGAGATCAGTGTCTGTGGTTTCACATAGATATGCAGAGGTCTGAGCTTGGACGGGCATCCAGATTCAGCTGGTATCTGCTGAGGCTGGGAACCCTGGTGTCAGATGCCAGTCTGGCACCATCAGGATGACCTTTTGGAGCTAGAGTAAAAGGAGTCCAGTATTCCTCCTGCCAGAGGTGAGGACCAGCCACACAGGAAGTGTCCTGTCCCCAGGAGCAGCATGTCAGGGTCCACTTGCCCTACTGCCCTAGGGCCTCCCACCTAGAAGGTAGTGCCCGGCGAATCCCACTGTGACATGAAGAATGGACATGCTGCCACCCCCTCTGGCCTCCCATGGTGTGGCACCCTCCTGGCCCTCCACATCCGGGAGCCTGGTGGTCCTGATCCGGGGACTTTTCTGTGCTGTGCTGAACCTCCCTTCCCCAGTGGCAAGGAGACCATGGGGTACAGAGGCAAGGAGCACTTACTGAATGCTTATGGATACTTGCCACCCTGGAAGCCATGCAAATCACCAGATGAGCCAGTGCCACCTCCATTGTACAGAGGAGCAAACTGAGGCTCAGTGATCAGTGCAAGGTCACAGAGGGGCAAGCTTTGATACTGGGGCTGTGTCCACACCTGAGCTCCAACCCCATCAGCAGAGCCCAGTGGTACCTTCACCTCCAGCATGAAGGCTTCTCAGTTTCCAGCCTCATGGCTGACAGAAAAGCATTGCCTCTCATCTCTGTCCTGGCCACTGACACTCCTCACTGGATTCCGCCAGAGCCTCCTGACTCATCTCCGCTTCCTCCTTGCCCTCTTGCAGTGTACTCTCCATCTGGAAGCTCGGGTGATCCTGTTGGAATGCAAGCTAAGGCATCTCACTCAAGGCCTGCAGTGCCTCCCACCCCACTGCAAGAAAAAGTCAGACTCTTGCAAGGCCAGGGAGACCCTGGGGCCCCTGCTCCTCTTTTCTTGACTCCCCTCACTATCTGTGCTTCAGCACACTGGCTCATGGCAGTTCTTCAGGCACTGAAGGCCATCTCCTGCCTAGGACCCTTGCACGTATAAATCCTCTGCTGCTGTCCATGTGGTTTGAATTCTCAGTTTCTTCAGGGCTTTCCTTAAATGTCACCTTCTCTGTGAAGCCTTCATGGACCATCCTATTTTAAAGTAAACAGTGACCTCTTTCCAGGCTTTGTTTTGCACAGCCCTTCTGCTGTTAGACTACATAATTCGCTTAGACTCACCGTCTGCCCTACTCTGGAATGACGCACATGGGCAGTGCATCATAAATATTGATTCACTGAATCCCACAGCGTCTCTCGGGAGGCTAGCATGATGGCTATCTCTGCCTTCCAGATGAGGAAACCATGGCACAGGTAGGTCCAACAACTTGCCCAAAGTCATCCAGCTAGAGTGGTGGAGCCAGGATTTGAGTCAGGCAGTTCAGCTTTCTGGTCCTGAGTCAGCCACCACCGCCCTGGACTGCCAGCTTGCTCCCCGCTGTGTCTCAGCTCAGACAGCCCCAGCCTCTGGAGGGCTCAGCAGACAACGAATGAATGAGTGAACGGATGAATGAATGAATGAATGAATGCGGTGAATGCACAGCAGCCTTCTTCCCTCCAGCTGGAGACATACTAGGCCCGCCTGTCCTGCCCACCAGGCTGCCCTCCTCTGAAGAGAGAAGCAAGGGTCATGCGGTGAAAGGAACAGATCCTCCCTGGGGGAACAGGACCATTCAGGCTGGCTGGACAAAGCGTCTCCCTCTGAACAGTGGTCGGCCCGGCTCCCACTCTGCAGCCCGCAGAGCCCTGGGGAGCTGAGTGGCCTCAGTGTTGCCATGGCCCATACAGGTAGGCAGACCTGATGGGCCCCAGCACCCCATCCAGGAAACATCAGCACAGAGGGCACAGGCCGCTTTTGCCCAAGCGTACATCACCATGCAGCTCCTCTGAGGACCGTGACTCAGGCAACCACGCGTAACCCGCGGCCGTTCCAAAGCGCGCTGAAGCTCCTGCCGTGCCTGACTGGGGCAGCTTCCAGGAACTATCGTTTAATCTGCTGCTCTCTCCCCACATGGAAGGTCTAATGAAATGTTACACAGAGAGGAACATGGAAATAAGGAACTTCAGAGGTGAGGGACATATATTTAATTTCTTGCCTTGGTCTGTTATTTGCATAAACCTCAGGGGAATAACTAGCAGGGGAAAGAGAAGAAAAATAACAATATCGCTGCATCTGCTGCGGGCCAGAGTCATGCTTGAAGAACAATTGCATTACACACTGAACCCTCACGAGCAGGCCCAGAGGGATGCTGTGCTGCTGTCCCTGAGGCAGAGGCCACCAGAGCTCCCAGGCCAGGGCCTTCTTTGTTCTTGAGGACCACAGCTGAACAACACGCTCCACCTTCTTTTGATTTTACCCAGAGCTGTGTTATTGCTAATGTGTGCAGAAGGAGTGTGAAAATGATTTGGGTCCCTTGATGCCTGTCTGGGTCTAGCCCTGAGCGGTGATGAGGGCCAGGTGGCTGGGTCACAGTTTACAGGAGCTCTGCCTGTCTGGCTAGTGGTGCATAAGTGTTTCCCACTGGCCCACTTTAACTTGGACCTGACGAAGAAAGAAGCTTCTAATGGACGAAGCTGCTACGGTCTGTGGTTGTTTGCTCCTGCAGTTGTCCTGCCCTGACTTAGGCAATCTTCCTGATGAAGAATCAGAGGTTCAGAGTTAGAACTGACTTGCCTAAGGTCACAAAGAGGCTGGTGCCAGACCAGCAGATATTATACGGGTGTTCACTGGACCTGGGTCCTCCCTGAGGTGTCCGTAACGCATGACCCAGGCATCTGCTCTGATGCCACCTTCCCAGCTCTGCTCCTTGGGGCTAAGGATTGGTTCCTTCCCTGTCCTTGCCACCCCCATCACAGGAGAGAATCAGGAAAGGCAGAAGCTGGATGCTGGTTCCCTGAGGACTACTCCTTCCAAATACTGACAAGCCCCAAGAACAGACATGCTTTGCGGGAAAGGTCAAGTCCAGAAAGCAAGAGACTCAGCAATTCCCCAAATAGTGCAACCCTGAGAGGCTGCCCCTATCAAGCTGCACACGGCCCATGGACACGGAGTGAGAGAACCAGAGACGCCAAGGAGGGACCTGGCGACAGCCAACAGGCTGATCCCTGCACACGCCATGGCCTCTCATCTGCAGAAGCTGCCCTGGGGGTCCAATCTTCCAGCTGGGCAGGTCTAATGGGACTGAAATAAGTCCTCTAAATGCCTAGATCATTTCTGTCTCTTAATAAACACTTGCACAGAAAAAGATGCAATTAAAGCGAGGATGGAAAAAGGACTAACCAGGAAAGAAAGCAGATTGCCAAATTCTGAGAGGCTATTTTAGACAAGAGATTACAGGGATGGAAATTAAAGCAAAATGAAAAGAAACACTGCCACCATCCTGGTTGCCTGCCTGAGTCCCTTGTTCGCCTTGAAGCTGCCTCCCAAGGCCACGGGTGTGAGGAGGACAACATCACAACAGGCGGGCGGCGGGCCACATCCCAGCACCTCCCAGGAGTGCTAATTACCTCCCAGGATTAATTCTTCAGCTTGCTGGACAGTTCCAGCAGCCGCATCACCATGGCCACTGCTAGAAACAAGAGCTCCTGGAAGGAAGACACACCTACCCGCTCCCGGAATCTGGACTGAGGGCCCAAATCCTCCAATCCTCTCGTGCAGGAAGGCACTAGCTCCCCTGCTGTCCGCTGGGGGCAGCAATTATGCGGTTTTTGTTGGCTTGGACTTTCTGTTGTTGTTTAAGAACATGTTTTCAATGGTGAGGGGCTTGAGTAAAGTATGGTGACTGTGCTCTGCCTGAGACCGGAATCCTGGGAGAGCCGCTGCTGCAGACCCCCACAGCCCCCTACCCTTGCTGGCCAGCTCCCAGTGTCCACTTAAAGTGAAGACACTCAGAGCTGCTGCCAGGCCACCAGAAACTGTCAAAGGCAGGGATGCACTAGGCCAAGGGCTGCCCTTGAGGAGCTGACTGGCCAGCAGGTCTGGACGGTGCTCACACAGACCTGGGCCTAAGACAGTGCACGGCTTCTGCTGGGCAGGCACGAGCCCCTTCAGCTCTGGGGCCTGATTCTCTCCTCTTGCCTTCTCCACAGCTGGGTAGATAACTACCCATCCTTCTGTCCGTCCTCTCACCCAGCCACCCACCGGTTCACGTCTCACCCATTAACACAGATACACACTAGATACTTTGCTAGGCTCTCAGAAGAAGCTGAGAAACGTCCCAGCAGAGCCCAGGCATGAAATCTGTGCCTTCTATCTATCTAACTCCATCCTCTCACTGGCAGTTAGAATCTTTCTTCTCCAAGTGGGTCCCATGAGATAAGACTCAGGAGTGCCGACTGACCATCACGGTGAGTAACACCCCAAGCCAGGTGAGTCAGTGTGTCTTATTGCTCTGGTCTTAATTAGTGATTCTGGCCCATGACCCAAACACACGAATTCCTGAGGTCAGATATGTGAACTCAAAATCTTCTTCCTTAGGGGTCATAAACAGTAAGGATGTTTAGGCTGGGACCACTCCCAGCTGCCTTCCTAGTCACAGAGAGGAAGCAATCTACAGAGCAGAGACGGAGACTTCACACGAACTGCCGAATCCAGCTGTGCTCACGTTACTGTGAGCTTCTCAGTGACAAGACTGGACACTTCTTTCTCTTCCTTTACTGTAGTTTGACTTGGCCTCTTCTCTTAGCAATTTTCTCACTGCTGGTCCAACACCCAAAGTTAAAGGAGGAAAAGTTTATTTGGCTTAGAGTTTGTAGAGGTTTCAGTCCACAGTTGGCTGGCTCCAAAGCAGGGTGGCATTGCAGCAGAGAATACAGCAAAGCAGGGCAGGCAGAGGGTACCCACCAGTGAAGGAGCAATCAGCAAGTGACAAGCCTCTTTCTGACCCTTCTGTCTTATCCAGGGTACAAGGGGACAGGGTAGCACTCACACCCTTAATCCTAGTGCCCTTAGTCCTAGAATTCCACCAGGAATCAATCCCAGCATCACACACTCTAGATCCAGCTGCCTCTGAAGAGCCCCACCTAGGACTGCATGAGGCTTTGGGGGGACTTCTAGACACCATCACAGCTCCCACCCACAGCACCCTGAAGGGCTCCGTGTTCCAGTATTATATCAGAGAAGCACCATGTTTTGAGTTTGGGATGTAAGGACCCGTGTCACCTCTCTTATTCAGAGTGACAGAAGGAAGAGTGACAAGGATTGTCCTGTTGAATTTTCTGTGACGAAGCGCATGCTCTATACCTTGTGTGATTCCCTATGGCAGTTGCTGGTCCATGGAGATGGAGTGCTGATAACAGCTAGTATGGCCAAGGGACTGAATTTAGAGTTTTAAAAACTTGACTAATTTAGGGCAGGGGATTTAGCTCAGCAGCACAAGCACTTGCCTGGCAAGTGCGAGATTGTGAGTTTGATCGTTGGTTAAAAAAAAAAAAAAACCCAATCCCCCCAAAACAACAAAACAAACATCATCATCAACAAGCCCCCCAACCTTTAATTACTTTAAATGTCTGGTTAGTGGCTACTCTGTTGGCCAGTGCAAGTATGGGGCAAGGCCCATGGGAAGAAAGTGTGAGAAAGAGCCCTTCTGAGGGGCTGGGGCAGGCACGAGGGATCTGGGGTACAGAGCGGAAATCTGGAAATGAGGAGACACCGGGACACTGAAGCAAACGGCCCGAGGAGGGCTGACAAGGGACTGCAGCCAGGCAAGCTTCTTGAAGGAAGCTGGGATTGTGAAATTATCAAGCACACAGATGGTGAGCCAGCTCCCAGGGCTGGGGGTGTGTGACCACCCAGGGAAATAAGGTGGCTGGAGAGGATGCAGGCTTGAGAACAAAATGGGGGATCCCGGTTTTGGGTATATGGAAGTTGTGGGATGACACTGGGGCCCGGAGCCCCAAGCTTTTGGAATCACTGGAGTTTAGGCAGGAAGTGACCACACTAAATCCAGAAAGAAGGGTGGAGACAGCATCCACAGTGAGGCTGGTGACCAAGGAAGAAGGAACGGCGAAGAGGACCCTGTGGGAGGTAGGGATGGTGCAGTATCACAGCATCTGCCAGGATTGCCAGTGAAAGCCTCATTTTCTCATGTACAGACGTGCTTCTGAGATAAGTGAAATTTATTTCTTCCCATATCCAATCTTAAAGAACAGAGCATTTCAGTCATTTAAAAGGCAAACTATTCTAAAGTCCACTGAGCACTTCCCAGTATGCAGAACAGAATTTAATGCAACATGGATACAGGAACTGGGGCAGTTAAGCGGCATTCTCCACCCCCAGGACCGAGGGACTCAGCGTCCCCACCCCGAGCTGCTCTGCTTTCAGCTGGTACCTGCTGAGTCTCAGAGTGTCACAGCTGTCTCGCCTCTGATTACTTTTGCTGCGGTGGGTGGGAAGATGGTTGGTCCCCTTCAAAACTCATGTTGAAATCTGCTCTTGGGGTGCAATGATGCCTTTCCTGGGGGGCTGGGTTAGTAAGGCCATGCAGGCTGTGGGAAAGCCACACAGCTCCTTGTGCCTCATCTCCTCTGCTCGGCCCTCTTCCCTTCTGTCTCTCCACTAGGCCGTGACACAGAAGAGGCCTTCGCCAGAAACTGAGAAGAGGCTGGCACTATGCTCGTAGACTTCCCAGCCTCCAGAACCATGGCCAAAACAAACCTTTTTTCTTTATAACTTATCAATCTGTGGTATTTACTTAGAGCAACAGAAAATGGACTGGGACAAGGTGTCAGCAAAGGTTTTGTCTACTGTTACTTTTCAACCCTTCTCCCTACCCTTGGTAGATTAGTAATTTGCAAAATTTGCTTTGAATTTTGAATCTAGATCACCCATCACAGTCAGTTTTTTTTTAATTTAAAAATGCAAAACAGAAAAAAAGGATAGAAATGATACAGAATTTGAAAAGAAATAGGAAATTAACACTAGTTAATATATTGTATATCATTATCTTAGAAGTAGTTGTTCAGGTGATAAGATCTAGGCACAAAAATGATCAAACAATCAAACAATAGCAGCACAAACTGTTCTTTTTGATGAACTAAGAGAAATCAGTAAGATAGTTATCTATCTTGCAATTTTATATTTTTTTAAAATAGCAACTCTGAATTAAAAACTGGAGCATGGATGATGAAGAAACAGGGTTTGGGGAACAGGTATGTGTGGTTCTCACCTGTGCTGCTGGCCTCTCAGAGGTGCCAGTGCCCTTCCCTCCATCAGACTGCACAACTTTGGGAGAGGATGCTAGGTCAGAGAGACCTGGTGGAAAAGGCAGAGGGCCCAAGATCTTGCCCCTGAGCAGACTCTTGCTGTGACGTCGCGCTGTCACAGATATTGAGGATGGACTCTGTACACTGTAATCCTGTTGCAGCCCAGACGCCTCACCGAGTGACATATTTATTCCCCAGTACGGCTCTCCTCACCACCAACGACCACCCCCTCACAAAGCCACACTCACCTAACACAGCTATGAGCTGGGCCCTGCATGTCCGGAATGCACCCTCCAGTTGTGACCATAACTTCCAGCATGCAACAGAGCCTGGTCCCTGGGTAGCAAGGAGCAGACAAAGGGGGACAGGTAGCTAGCTTCCTTGCTGAGAGTCAAGGCTAATTGCTTTCATATGTCTTGCTAAAGAGGTCAAATACAGGAGTGGACCTGGAAGATGCGGTGGAGACACCTGGATTCCAGCCTCACACCAAGGGTGCAGCACTTCCTGGCAGATGAAGTGGACATGGAGGCCCTTTTTATCTCAAATCGTGCTCCTGAGTCCAGTGGGAGCAGCGGTGAGGTGCCCGAGCTGCTCAGGGCTGCAGCATGCTGCCTTCCCTGGCTCACACTACCCTGGAGGTGGCCTAGTGCCACCTCCGCTGTCAGGAGGGACTGGGCCCTGTCCCACCCCTGCCATAAGGGGTGGTGTGAATTTAGCTGCCTCCTGGCCTATCACGTGATTACAACTCTGCCTTCTGAGCACTAACACAGGGGGCACACTTTTGGGCATAGGTGGTTAAACGGGATGCTGGTGTGCGTGCGTGTGCATGCCTAGCCTTGTGTTCTACAGAAACTTTCTGTAGAACACAAGTCTTGATTGGGTAAGTAATGGAGGAGTTACCTGCCCTTCCTGAAGGCCTTTCTATGCCTCCCCTTCACAGCAGTACATGGAGGAAGGAGACGGCGGAGTGCGACCCTCGCCTGTGAAGTCACAGTGTCCAGGGAGGAGCCAGCGGGGATAAATGAATCCAAGGGCCACTGATGACTGAAAGAGAATTTAAAACACATGCCCAGGCAGAAGGGGATGACGACATCCCCAAACGGGCTAGCGTGGGTCAGGAGCAACGTGCCTACACGGCCTCTCTGCAGCCAACGGGCAAACACGGAGAAACGCTGGGTGCAGGGGTCCCTTCCAAGGTGCTGAGGCGGGTGTGCGCATGCGCGCACTTTCTCTTTTTCAGGTTTCATTAGGTAGGAGGAGAAAAACTAGCGGTTTGTTTCAGAATGTTCCTGCCCTTCCTGTCCAGTACGTGGTCTGTATGTATTTACATCCAATCAAAGATAAAGGTGTACTGTCTCTTTCCATAGCACAGGCTCAGGCGTTTTAGACGGACCCTCTTTGTCCTCCTACGAGCCTGGTGGCAGTGAGATTTTATGGAGCAATTCTGGGACTCGAAATCCTAGTTTTATTTTGCAAACACAAAGGTCACAGCCCCCAAGGCCTTCTCTATTCAGAGTACAAAGTATAGGGAGGTGAGGGGCGAAGGTTACACTGTTCCTAGCACACATCAAACGTGGGCCCCGGGCAAAGGTGGGTGAGCTGGCTTCAGTAGACCCTGCACCTGGTGCCTGACGGACCGGCATGGCACTGACAGCACACGGCCCTGGCTCCCCACTGTGACAAGTGCCTGCACGTCACTCTGAATTATAGGCCACAAGCCGTCCTGCCCAGACAACCAGGCTGCTGTGCATAGAATGTGCTCTAATTTTTGCAGCTCGGAGCCCCTGGGGTCTTGAGCATAGGGTCACCCCAATTATGATGCTGGGAGTTGCCGGAGCGATAAAGCAAAATTCACCCCTCGGTTGTCAGGCTGAGGCCGAGTGCTGCTGGAATGCATCGACACGAGCAAATCGAGTTAACCAGTGGCATGACTGTGTGCCTTTGTCTGACAAGGGGACCCTGGGCGCTGAGAAAGGACGCTTGTCATTCCGCACAGGGCGTCGCTCTGATTCTAAGGGAGGGGCTGGAGGCAGGGACAGCCTGTTCCTGCACCTTTGTTTTCAGTGTCAGAAACCGAATCCTCAGCAAGGCAATGCCTCTGACGGGAGACACCGAAATTTACAGGCATCAGAAGGCAGGCCTGAGCTGCAGATTTTTATTGTGGTGAAATAGAACACACAGCGGGCCATCCTGGCCATGGTAAGCATTCCGTCCAGGGGCATTAAACTCACTACTGCATGGCCATCACCACTATCCACCTTCTGAACGCTTACATCTTCACTCATTAAACAGTTACCCCTCCCCTGCCCCCTGGAAAGCAACATTCTACTTTCCATCTCTGACTCTGAATTCGCTATATACCTCACATAAAGTGGGATTGCACAAAATCTGCTCTTCTGTATCCAGACCGTCTCCAAGGGTCACCTGTGTTGTAGATACACTTGTGAATACATGAGCTCCTGTGGATGGGAACGCTGCACAATACTCCACGATCTGTGGCATGTGGGGCCCACAGTGGGTCTGACCTTCCATCTCCCCGAGAATGCTTTCCTGTGCTGGCAGGTGTAAATAATGCTGCTGTGAACATGGGTGCACTCGTCTGTTTAGAGGGGCCTTGGCTTTTACAGTCATCTCAAGTCTCCTCCTCGGGTGGGAGGCAGACTTCACCTACCACTGCTTGATTTGCTTGTGCCTTCAGAGGCAGGCCAGGATGTAGTCTTGGGGTGAGGACGGGGAGGCACCTTTGTATGGAGCCCCAGCTTCAGACTTAAAGGATTACAGTTCCCCAAACACAGAGGCTGCTCTGTCTTTTTCCCGCAGAGCAATCCTGCGACACACTGGATTTAGCCATGCTTCTCAATGCCATCCCACCCACAGCAGGGGCATGAGCAGGGGGCCCGCGGCCAGGCCCGCGGCCAGCCTCTCTGCTGGGGCCACGTGTGCTTGTATTGACTGCTTCATGGAGGCACCGTTTCCATAGAGTAACTGCTCGGGTCTGGATCATACAGATGAGTTCAGTGAGGTCTCACAGACATTTGCATCTGCCGCCCCTTTGCCCTCATCAGGATCCGGACCATTTCCGGTCCAAAGGTTCTTTTGGGCCAGGCTCCATTTCTGCAGCTGTCCTTGTGGTCAGTACCAGCAGGCTGGGGGGCTGAAGTGGCCTGGTGGGGGTGCTGAACTGTGATGTCTAAGATGCCGTCAGCTCCAAGTTCTCACAAAAGGTTCCCCACCCCCATTCTGCAACAGATCTGCCACCCTCAGTGGAGCCCAGGACAGACGGGAGGACCTCAGTGCCACCAAGTCAAAACACATACTCTTCACAGGTCTGCCTGTGCCAGGCACGAGGCTGGGAACTGCTGAGCAGGACAGAGGTGGACACGGCCTTGGTGCAGCTGGGGAGAAGAGGAGGAAGAATGAATGACACCCGGGCTGGACACGAGTTAGCATCCAGTGATGCTTCAAAGCCTCAGCCAAGGCAGGGACATTCAAGCTGGCCCTCTGAAAAGGCTGCATAAGACTTCAACAGAAGGCTCGAGGATACAGTGTGCTAACAACAGCATTAAAACAGACGAGCAATCATGTGCTGAACGCCTGCTAAGTAAGAGACACCAGGCCAGGTGCTGTACAAACCTTGATTAATAAAAATAAAACAAGGAGGGGGTGATCCTGCAGGGGAAGTCCCATCACCACAGTGTGGCCCAGGGACTTCCCAGGGTCAGAGCGTCACCCTTGGGTTTATGCCGGGTCTGGATGTCCCTGCAGCCCTCACTGCTCTGTGGTCTGTGCAGTGCAGTCTAAAACTGAAGTGACAGTGCCGGCTAGCTGGGAAGGGGAGGGCTCTGCAGTCTTGTGGTTGCACTGTACAACATTCTGAACACTGGGGACATTCAGCAACAGGTGGTTTCTTACTTGATTCAAATTGCAATGAAAATAGCGGGAACAATACCATTATACATACAAAAAGAAATGTGTAAGCTCTACATTGTACATATATATATGCAACACAGGAAAATCTCATGTTTTTAAAATAAGGAAAGTTAATTAGCAAATCTTTGTTTTCTGAAAGCAGTCTTATTTATACAAAATAGCCCACACCAGGCTCACCAAGGTTGAGATTATATTTGGCTTGTAATTAGCATCCCAACTATCCCCAGGCGTGGACAGGATGTGACCACAAGGAAATTCGGTTCTCTTTACTTCTGTAAATGCCCTCAGTTCTTATGCCTCCTGCTAGTCTTGGGTGGGTGTGGGGCTCCACGAACTACAGCAAATGCCATCTGAATCCCCTTTGCCCCACCCCAACACCCCCTCCTATCTGGAGCTCCTTCCAGGGTCTCCAAGCCATGCAGAAGCCTCAGCTCTGACCTGCAGCTCCCGGGCCTCCCAGCTGCTGTTCTTGGGAAAGGCTCACACACGTTCTGTGATGCCAAAGGCCATGAGTCCCGGGGGCTGGGTCTCGCTGGCATCTCAGCCAGAGTGTCCCGGCCTCCTCCCTCAGCGCAGAGGGGACATCAGCCCCTCAGGGTCCCTTATGTGAGTCTTTATCATCCCACTGCCTTGAGAGAAGCTTTCAGAAAGACTCTTGATGGGACCTCAACCCACAGCCCCGGGAACAGCGGGCAGGAAGCTGCAGCCCAAGGCGCACACAGACCTGTGTACCCACTGTGTGTTCTCCCACACACTCAGCCCAGCCCCAGCTACACGCCGATTCCCTACTTCCTTCAGCCACCCAGGCCTGCCATGCACAGAGGCCTTTTATTTCCCGTTTCCAGATCGCTGTGTGTGCGGGGGAAGGACTGAGAACCGCTCCCTGTGTTGGCAGAGAATTTCCTGGGCTCCCCAAGGATCACACACGTGGCACCTCATGCACCTCAGCCCTGAGCTAGAGACAACAAGGAGGGGGCTCCCCTGGCTCCCCAGGCCCTCTCCCCACCAGCAGAGACCCTCCTCTCTGCCCACACAGCTGCAGGGCCGCCTCCCTCCTCCACAGAAGTTCATCTTTGTGCAGACAGTCGTCTGGAGCTGGGCCAGAACTCCTCTCCCCGTCTGCAGAGGCCTGCGGTGAGCAGTCCTTCTGCTCTGTCCCTTCTCACTGAACAGGGCTGGGGTGGGTGACACTGGGGACATGTCTCCTCCCAGCTGACACCCATGTGCCAACCCTCAAAACACAGGCCCCTGGTGTTGTTGGATCCCCAGCCCTCGGCCTCTGTTCCAAATTAAGATAACGCTACAGTCTTGTCATCCCTGTGGTACTCTCTTGAAAGAAGTGCTTCTGCTGCAAAGAAAGCAGAATTGAGATTTGAACATCGGGCTGAAGCCGAGTCTAATCTCCATGACGTGCAGGCCTTTGAGGCCCACGGCAGGTTGCAACCTCGCCCCCGACACAAGGTACAGGGTTTTTCCTCTCTGCCCGTGAAAGGCTGCTCTCTGGGTACTGCAGGTGACCGTTACAGGGAGCTCAGAGAGCTGTAGATTTGTTTTTAAATTGGATAATACAGTTCATCAGATTCGGTGCCTGAGCAGAGCTCTCACCTTTAGACCGGGTGGCACATGTCACACTGGCCCTTGGCCACTCCACCCCTGTCCAATGAGGAAAGAGTTACTCTTTAGGGAACTGCCGGGCTTGGCCCAAGAGGGCAGCCTGTGGTCTGTGGGGTGTCCAGCCGTGGTCCCAGGGGAAGGCTATTGATTTGAGATGCCCCGAGCATCTCCCACAGCTGTGGGCTATAGAGCTTGCCATTAACCTTGGTGCCTTGCTGGGAGGTTTTCCAGATCCTCATCTGCAATGGGCCAGGAGTAAGCACCCCGGCCCAGAGGTGGAATCAAGTGGCTTGGCCTGAAGATGAGGGACAGAGGCAAGCACCTCTCTGCTATTTTTCACCCAGAAGGATTTGCTTTAAGAACATGTTCAGCTGAACTTAGGATCATTACTGTAACTTGGGATCAGCTGCCGCCGAATTGGAAATAAGTAAGATTTATGGGGCTATGGTTTTGTGAAGAGTGTCTCGGTTATCAGGACTTGCGGCAGATCTTTCCTGTCACCAACTGCAATCAATCTTGCCTTTTATTAAGCTTTAATAAGTGACTTTGGTTCTAGGGAAAGTTCCGGAACAGTTAGAGGCAGCGAGTAAAATCCTGTTGATCCTAGAACAGGCTGCAATAAAAAAGCTCCCTCCCGGTGGCCCTGACAGTGGTGCTGCCAGCTCACTGAGGACGCAGAGCCCCGCAGGGTGTAGGTCCCCTTGCCCAGCACCTTTGGCAGTAGAGTGCGTGACAGTCAGAGGGCAGCTGCAGCACAGCGACCTTGACCCTAGTGCAAGAAGACCTGCGTTTGGCCCTGGCCAGCTTTTGTGGCATTCAAGGCCATGGGAGCCCAACACACCTGTGCTCAGCTCTCAGCACCCACAGGATGCAGCGCCAGGTCCTGCCGTCTGGCTCCTGTGTGGCTGAGTACAGATTTGTCTTTCCTAGTGACAAGGAAAGAGGCTTCCAGTCAGGGTTCTGTGGGGCCCTGGAAACGGTCCTAGCCCCTCTGTACCTCACCAAGCATCCAGGGGCCAAGCCACGCACTACACTACTTCACCTTTCTTCTCTCTCCCTAGCCAGGGGCTATGTATTCCAGGCTGGCCTCAAACCTGCCACCCTCCCGTCTCAGTCTCCGAGGGCTGGGATCACAGGTGCGCAGTGCTGCATCTGGCTTACTTTTATTTATTTGGTACCTGGGATCGAAATCATGACCTTGTACTTCCCAGGCAGGTGCTTATGCCACTGAGCTAAATCCCCAGCCCCTACACTCTTCTTAAAAGGGACACACTCCATGTAGAAATGAGTCCTTCTTGGAAGCCACGCCTCCCAGGGAACACCTGTACTACTTCTAAGCTCTTGGGGGACTTCTGCCCAAAGTCTGGGTCTGTCTAGATGATGACGCTCGAAGCCCTTACAAGGCATAGCTTCATATCTCCTGCTTCTCGCTTTCTGCAAGTTGCAAAGCTGAGGTGGGTGGAGTATGAACCCTTTCTGGCCCATTTCCGAGCAGATTCAGAAACAGATGCTAAGAACTGGGCCCAGGTGTGATGTGGAGCCAGGTGGGCGGGCGGAGCTGGGCTGGAGGGAAGGGCATCTTAAGGTGATGGGAGTCTTTCTGCATTCCAGGGCTTGCTGGCTTCCAACTTGCTGCTTACTGCATTGAAAAATATTCCACATGGTAGAAGAACTATTTTCCAAAACAAAATACTAGTATTCATCAGGAGGCGCGGGCTGTGCAGTGTGAACAATTCACTTTCGTTAAGTACCATATGGCCGCTGGTAGGAAAACGCTAACATGTTTCAACAGTACAGCTGGGGTAGGGCTCCTTTATTCACCGTGCAGATGGCTCTAATTGACATCTCTCCTAAAACAGGTCTCCAGCATTTCTGCAGAATCATTAGAGTAATTAGTTATTAAATACCATCGCCACTTTTAGAGAGGGGGTCTGAGCCTTGGCAACTTTCCACCGTGGTGGAGCTGACAGGCCAGTTGGGAGGCCAAGCCAGCGGGGGGCCCATGGCGGGGTGAGCTAGCGCCTCCTCCTCAGTGGCCAGGCCAGGGGAAGACAGAGACGATGCTAACTCCAGAACGGCTGCCCCACGGAGCAGCCCCGGTGTGCTCATCCTTGAATGGAGATAATAGCAACTGTCCTCTGGCTCTGCAGAGCCCAGGCAGGAGCACATGCAGAGAACCAGAAAGGCTCCCGGGCTGTAGCTGGCCTGGTCTCGATGGCTGTCGCTCACCTGAACACACCTGAGATGCGGCCCTCTACACTGCCACAACCATGGCTTCCTTGTATTGCTACCAGAGCCAAGTCTACAAATGCTGGCCAGCCAGGCTGTCTCAGGAGGCTGTCCTGACAGGTCAGAGGTCAGCTTGGGGCATGAAGGCCAGCCCTGGACAGTGATCCAGGTAAACCAGAGAACAGCCTGACGTCAGCCCTCGCTTGCAAAATGCACCTCCCTCGTACCAGTGAGGTTCATATGGAGCCTCTGCTGCACTCGGGAGGCGAACACAGCTGAGGTGGGGAGAGGAGGAAGACAGTAGGGGGACTGACCACTACTCTCATGGGGCTGCAAACCAAAGGGCTCCAAAGACCCCATACTCTGCAGCACATGGTGGTGGCAGGAACCCGAGCCCCCTTGAGACTGTGAGGACCCTCAGGCTCCTGTCTGGCTGCAGAGGGGCCTGGTGCCAATGTTTCTTCCTCAGTCCAACAATGGAAGAATTCATGGGTTGAGGGGGTGATGCTGTGCTCGGTGAGTCACTGAGGAAATGGGCTCATGACAAAAAGGGTGAGTTCGGGCCCCCACTCTTTGTTACTCACACTCTTGCTCTGCCATGGGGTACACAGCTTAAGATTCTCACAAAACACTGGTACCCTTCTCCTGGATTTTCCCATCCCCAGAACTGCAAAAGATCAATTTTAATTGTTCGCAGGGTACCTAGTCTGTGATATTTTGTCATACAGCATGAAACACATGAAGATGTCTGACGTTAACCCCAAAGAGAGGTTCTAGCAACAAGGCAGCCAAGGGTAGGCAGGGACCTGTTGGGCCCACGACGGATGTGCTGAGGGCCTGCTGCAGCCAGCTGGGTCCCACACTGGATGTGTTGGCTGCCCCCACCAGGACCACAATAGCCAGCACTGCAAGTCACACGTTGGCAAAAAGAAAGGTGGTCCAGCATGTACACAACGTAGGATTTCTCCAAAAAGGTAATTACATAAATCCAAGGGGTACCATGGATTTAGGAAATAGCCTTCACTTTGAGCTCGTTCCCCATCAATTGAGGGTTAATAGCATGGCATTATTAGTTTAATTTCACAGTCTAATCAGTTTCCTGCTTTATTGATCGAAAGACTAAGAGCAATTGTGATTTTTGTGAGCCTAAATCAGCTAAGGGAACAAAGCCGGTGGCTCTCTGAGCTCAGGGGCCATGTGGCCTGGTCTCCCATCCTGCTCACCAATGCCATGTGACCCAGAGGAACCCCACCAGGCCACACGCACATCTTCCCGCAGAGAGCCGAGGACTCGGCATGTCCTGATCCTGAGACAGCTGGTCACTAACCAGCACCCAAAGGTGGGCTGGCCTCGTGACAGCCCCTCACTGCACAGTCAACCAGGCCCCCGGCCACCCTGCACGCCATTTGGAGCCCCAAACCAGCCAGGGCCTCATTGTTAAGCACCCCCCATCAGCAGGGCCCCATCTGTGCGATGGAATTTTTTTTGTCACTTTTTCAAATCAGAATAGAAACAATTTTTAGTCTATAATTATCATTTCTTTTCTCAACAGACAAATGTTTCCTTTTAAATTGTAGGGCAGAAAAAGCAAAGAACAACATTTTAAACCAAAAAGAAAGACTAAAATTAATTTCCTCTTTACAGAAAAATAAAACAGCCCTAAGAAGCCAGGGGTTTTTCTTTTTCTAAAAGAGCAACGAATGTGGCAGTGCATTCACCGTCGCTGTTACAGTCCATTCATGAGAAGCCGGTCTTGGCAGAAGGCAGGCCCAGGCACCTGGGAGGAGCCTGGGCTGTCCACGATGGCTGGACGAACTGCCTGACGCACTCTGCTGGGAGCTGGCAGTGGAGGTGCAGGCTGGGGCCTATGGAGCCTGGCATGCGAGCTTTCTACCTGAGCCCTTGGTTTCCGCATCTCAAAGATGGGAGAGCCGCTTAGCTTCTAAGGCTGTGGGCCCAAGAAGTCCTGCAAATGTCACCAGTGCTGCATGAAGAGGGCCGTGCCTGGGATCCTCTGCCCTGTCCACACCCAGCAGGACGGGTGCCGACGTCCTCCTCAGGCAGGACGGCATTGCCATCAGGTACATGGTACTAAGGGCAGGGCTGGGGGGGCTGGAGGTGGGCGTAGTGTGTCAGCCCCGGAGCCCCTGAGAGTTCTGTGTGGCTGGGCACATCTGCTCAGTGGATGAGGCAGAAAGCTCAGGGAAGCAACTGCCAGGGTGCCAGGGTCTGTTCCCACCTGCTGGCCTCCTCAGCAGGGCAGCACACACCTTGTATGTCCCCACATGCACTGAGCTGTTCCACGGGGCCAGTACCAGTCCTCAGCATAAAAGCCTCAGGGGCTCCCCATTTCCCAGACTTCTGCTGGGCTCTGGCAATGGCAAGGCCCAAAACACAAGAGAGCTACTCAGGCCCTGATGAGGAGGGGCCTTCCGAAGTCTGTTGCATAAACACTCCCACTGTGGCCCTTTCGAGTCAGCAGCCAATGGCATTGCACACGGAGCCGGGAAGAGAGGCTGATGCCAGCCAGGCCAGGTCAGCCCGGGGTCCCACCGTGAGCTGGGCATCAGGGCTGTCATGTGTGCTGCTGCTGCTCCTGCAAGGTGGCCAGGAGGAACCCAAGACACTGCAGAAGGCAAGAGCAGAGCAGCCACCGGGTATTTCCGCATTGTCCAGACACCTCCATGGGTCGTCAGGGCTCTTCACACCTGGCGTCACCTGGCTCTCCAGCTCCCCTCCCACACCTCTTACAGGCCCCCTGCACCAGCGCTGGGTCTCCTCCATCTCCCGGTTGCACATCAGGCTGTCCCTCCTCCAAAGCAAGCGCAGCTTCTCTGCCCACAGCGTCACCCCTTCCACAGCCCGGATCTCACCTGTGTGTCCCCCATGGCTACACACCGCACCACTGTGCCTGCGAGTCCTCCTGTGGCTGCCAGGGTCTCCCCGTAGGTGTTGGTGAGGGACTCCTCGGCACGGGTAGGCGTGCCCCGGCCTGGAGCAACTTGACTCCACCACCCAGCACTCCGCATGGGGCAGCTCCCGAGTCAAGATCCTTTCTGATTTATCTGTACCTCAGGCGTGGCCTGCCTCTCAAAGAAGCAGAGAGGAGTGAGCACTAGCATCCACCATCTGTGTTTCCCAGGACCAAAGACCCCTGGGCCCAAGCATTGTGGCGACACCACCTTCCACTGCTGGGCAGGGTCTGAGAGATGGTCCAGCTACACCAGGAAGGAGCTGTGTGCTGGCCCCAGGCTGCAGTCAGACTCCAGCAGACAGGCAGGGCCTTGGGTGGACACTGGATCTCTGTAATGAGCCCAGCAGGTGGAAAAGGCAACTGGGCATCTCGTGCACCTGATAGCTTGCTAAAAATAGCTGGGGCGGGGTCTCTCTGTCAGCACAGGGACAGGGTTCAGGGCTCGTGGCTATGTGCCCATGAGTTCCAGGGCAGGGAGGAAGGCCTGGCTCTGCACCTAGTGGACATGGCTGACACTGGGCCTCAGCCGGAAGTGCCAGCTCTGGCCTGGGGCCCGGGGCCCAGTGTGCACCACTCCCCCCCCGCCACGCCTGGCCAGAAGAAACTGTCTGTTGGCTGCTGGTCATGTGGGAGAGGAAGGGAGATGGCATGGGCAGATGCTAGCAGGCTCTGGGCACTGTTTTTTTCTTGGCCAAGGTGCTGGGTACACAGCTATTCTCCTTGGACCAAGGCACTGAGAGCATCCAACAGAAAAGTCATGGTCTAAGGCCACATGACACAGCAGAAAAGAAGAAAAGAGAACTGGACTCTTTTGGGCCAAACCCCACCAGTCCCCTGTGCCCTTGTGACCCTGCAGGACAAGCAATGGGCAACAGAACAAAGGGAAAGTTCTTCTCTTCCAGGGACAGGTCTGGCGCTGGCCTGCTTCCTCGGATTCTTTGCTCCCTCCTATGTGTCTAGACAGGAATACTTCACTCTCAGCACCTTGAAGTCATGTAATTTGGCCCCCTTTCCTAGCTCTAGCACTGAGGCTGCACCTAGGGCATTCAGCTGGCTCAGGGAAAACTTTTAAAAACAAATAACACTCAAAAAAGTCATCGTAGATATTCTTAGGAGCCAGGATGTCAGCCAGTCCTGGAGACCACTAAAGTAATCCAGCAGAGAAACAAAGTCTTAAGAGTTTAGGGGAGAAGTTCCAGGGAGCGAAATGACTTTCATGAGACCTCTAACAAATGTAAACACCCCCACCCCACCCCACCCCACCCCTTGGAGCAAGGCACCCAGTTCTTCTCCTGAGGGGCTGGGAACTGGGGGGCTTCTGTTTTGCTGAGGCATTTTTACCCTAAAAGCACTCTCTTCCTGTGAAGTATTTCAGAAACATTCTGACATTTAAACCTGGCCTTCTCGTTGGAGCCTTGAAAGGGACACATAGTCCGGCTTGTCCTGCAAGAACTGGCAAGGCCGGCAAGGAAATGGAACCCACAGAAGCAGGGAGGTCCCCTCTGCTGTGCCACGCCCCCCATCCTGCCCCTCTCCTAGCTGAAGGCCACCAGCATGCGAGTTCCTGTCTCTCTGCCGTGGGACTGTGCCGAGATCGTGTTGCTGAAATGCGATGCCCGGCTCTCTCCGGCCAGCTGCGTGGCCGCCCTGGCACCAGCCTGAGTGCAGTCACCTACCCGTTAGCCGCGAACATCCATCCGTGGACTTGCAGCTGCTCCTCCCCTCAGCACTTCTTGGGTCCAGGCAGGTCAGAACAGCATCTCACAGCCTCCCTGCCCCGCAGGCCAGGCCCCTGAGCCCTCCTCTGGCCTCCCGCCTGCACCAGGTTTGGTGTAGTGAAAAGAGGAGCAGATGAGAAGCCCAGCCCTACCTTTCGGCGGGCTCTGCCACTCCCTAGCACAAGCAGCGCACATGCCACCTCCTCACCCTGGCGTGGGCTTGCTTTCCTAGGGTCTCCTAGACGTCGGTGCTGGGAAGGGCTTTGGGAGAGGCAGTGTGCGGCAGAAAGCCATTATCCTGACAGAGACGTGTGGTGGAGTCCAGGCGAGCTCCCAACTGAGGCACAAGCCTGCCTCCACCAACCTTCTCCTTATGACACAAGCACTTACTTCACTGTTCCTGTTTCCTCTTTGGTAAAAGCGATCAGAGAAGTGCGCCAAGTCCGAGCAGCACAAACGGCAAATAAGCTCTTGGAAGAGAAGCCTGTTGAAATGAGTTTGCTGGGGACAAGGTCGGCTAGCAGGCTTGGCCTGTAAATCACTGCGCCCTCCTGAGCTTATTGGCTCTGGCAAGGACAGAAACGTGCAGACTTTGACATTTCATAGCTCCCACGACTATTCCTGCACACAGTAGGCGTTTGGTCATTATTTGCAGAGCTGAATATCTGCAAAGACAGCTGAACAGGTGAGGGGGCGAAGCCGGGTCCACTCAAATCAGAGATTTGCTACATGAGGCCAAGGCTAGGCCAGAATCCAAAACAGACCTGCTCCAGGCTGCTGCAGCCCTGCAGCTTGCTCCCGCCAGCCTCGGCTGAAAGGGATTTTGTAGGGGAGCCTGGGGAGGCTAGAATTAACATACTTACTGTATTATGTTGCAGCAGTGATAAGACTAAAATTTTAGGATTTTCTTAATGAGACTCCTACATTCTCTGGTTTTTCTTATCAGCACTGGCAAGAACCCTAGTTCAGCATTTATGTCCTTTGTTTTATAACAGAGAAAGGATCACAAGAGGGGTTGGGAAACCAGCGCTGGAAAGCACCTGTGCTCCCTTTCTGCTCACCCTGTGGGGTGCTGGCCCTCTGCCCCCAACTCACAGGATGTGCTGTGCTGCCAGGGCGACACCAGCAGCGAGTGTTCTGAGTCACTCGTGCTTTGCTGAGCCACGTGCTTGCTGGGTGCTGCTAGAGGAACTAACAGAACTGAGAACGCCAGGCTGCCAGGACACCCCTGTCCCTCCCTGTCGGGGTTCTGGAAGCCACCCTCTTCCCAGCAAGTGTATCTTAACACTGAGCTAAGGGATGAGCAGGGATGTCCACAGAGGGATGAGCTGGAATCCACACAGGTCCACGCGGCTGCATGGGTGCTTGAAACCTTTCAGGAAAGCTTTCCCCATACGAGTTCTGAGAACTTCTAGGGGAAGCACTGTGTGTCCACTGGATGGTAAAGGGACCCTCTGACAGTAGACGACTTTACTACATTCGTAGAGTGGACACTGGACTGAGGAGTAACTAGGTGTCCACATTCAGGGCTTGGGTTGGAGATGAAATCCCATCCCCAGGGGCTGGGGGTTGAGTCTTGGGTTTCTCATCTTGTACTCCCAGTCTTTGGGCCTCTTTGGGGAGAAAAGCCCACTCTATGGGAAGAGAGACTGAGACCCGTCTCACCTTCCCAACACATGGACAACTGTCCCAACACCAAAAGGAATTTTCTTTCAGTTTCAAAATAGTTAAAGTCTCCAATCTGCCCAGAAATAAGAACAGCCATCATGGGGCTGAGGGCGTAGCTTGGTGATAAGAGCACTTGCCTAGCATGTATGGGGACGTGGATTTGATGCCTAGCAATGCAAAGAAAGAAAAAATCATCTTTCCTGTATTCTAAACATAACCAAAATGCAAAAAGCAATCAAAGCCTAGAACAATTGAACCGAAGGGCATCACAGAGCAGAGGCTCACAGCAAAGTCCTAGCATTCTCCGCTGCAGCCCACAGATGCTTCCTTGACACACATTTCTCACAAGCAGGTGTGAGGGGGGATATGGGGGGCATGCTGCTGCTTGAGGCAGGAACAAGGGCCGCAGGAAGCTGATGGGTGAGAGCGAGGTGAGACGCAGAAAGGCTGTAAAGGCAGGTACACACCTTCAGCAGACACAGCCGACTCTGCTCGTTTGGTTCAGGGCAGACTAAGCACCTCTGTGGGATTCCAGGGCACCAGTATGCCACTGACATTATCATCTGGGCATCCTTGGGCAATCTGCTTAAACTCTTTGAACCTGTTTCCACCCAAAGCATGGGGATACAAGTAGTTCCCTTTTGTAGCCATGGAGAAGAAAGAGGCTGCATGTGAGGTGCTTACTGCTGGCGGTGTATCCTTACGCCCAGCATGCTGGAGAGGGGAGCCATCGAGGGAGGCCCCTCCAGACAGATTTACTCAGCATAACTGAAATAATAGCAAGGGCTCTAATAGGAGTAAAACCAACAGGAAAGTGAAGACCCAAAGGAGAAGCCAGAGGCGGTGAGTGTGGGCCTGGGAATGACGGCACCTCCATAAAACAACTCCTGGGGTCCGATCTCACCCCCCAGCCTGCTGCAGTTCTGAGCTCCGTGTTGCACAGAAGTGAAGGCCCTTCTTCAAGGCTACATGGCTCAGAAGTAGGATCCCGACACAGAGCGATCCGCTCCTAAGCAGTTTTCGTTTTTGTCTGTTTGGTGAGGGAGAAGGCATGAAGAGCAGGCTGGACTGCAGCAGACCCGGAGCTCAGGCCTATTCAGTTGGCCGAACGACGCCAAACAGGGCTGAGGGGCCCGATGCTCCTGTAGCTCCACTGTGCCGGGGGTTAGGTCTGGGGTGCTGAGACCCACTGGGCAGCTGAAGCATCCATCCTGCCAGAGGTCTGTGAATGACATATTCGAAGGGGAAGAAAATCTATCTGGAAATGTCCAGTGCATGAACCTCACCTCCAGGGGCTCCATGGAGGAGCCCTCTTTCTGGGGGAGGGCCAGCCAGAAGGGTTGGACCAGAGCCTTTTCCCTGGATTCTTCTGTATGTCACAAGGCAAGTCCCGGGAGCCTTCTAACTCAATCCTCTTGGGTCACCTCACACAAACATCACACTCCAGGTGTTGTATCCCACACTCCAGGGAGAAGTGGGGAAGCAAGAACCTAGGACACTCTGCCACAAATGCTCCTGCTCGCTTCTCACCACTGGGCTGCAGGGGAGCTCGGGGCAGGTGAAGGAAAACAGCTCCCAAGTGGTAAAATCTGGGCAGGCATTGGAGTTTCTATATGGAGAAAAATGACCACTGTTGAAACCCTATAGTATCCTGAACCCTGGTTTATGATAATGAAACATTTTCAGCAATAATATTTAGGGAAGAAAGAGAGATGAAAATGAATTGAGCTTTAATCGGGGATTTCGGTATCATTACTATAGTTCCTTTTACTAAAATGCAGAAATATCTGTAACAAGGTTTTGTGTTGTACTAAGAAGAAATGTATGAAAAAGTGACCTTAAACATGGGGAAATTTTTATATGCTGTAACACCAGAGTGTGTTCCCAGCATGTTGGTGATATCAACAGACTACTGAAGGAAAGTTTTGTGTGATTAATCACCAGCCCCTGCCCCTCCCAGCAGGATCTAGGGGCCTCATGGTCTCAGAGATCAGGAAGCAGAGGTCAAGGCTGTGGCCTGACCTTGGCTGCTGGGGAGGGGCGGGGAATTCCACCAGTCCACTGCTCGCTCAGATTCCGGCTCAAGCAGACAGCGTGCTTTGTTCTCGCTCTCTCCCTCCTCCTGCTTGGAAGGCCTGGTTTCTCTTTTCAGCAGTCCATGAACCCAAAAGGCAGACAGAAAGTTCAGGCTCCTCACCCCGCAACTCTCCCATTGCATGGGTCAACCACTGAGGTTCTGGAAAGCCAAGGTTCTTGCTTCAGATCACAACAAACTATAGCAGCAAAACTAACAGCCCTGCCCTGGCACCCTACTTCCAGGGACTGAGCCTGCTGGGGCTGCAGCCTATTTGACCAGGGCTTCCTCCTCCCCTGGGCATCCCTGACTGTCTTCAATGGGACAGGGAATTCTTCAGCCCCATCCTACTCTCCTTGAGACCCCCCTTCCTGGCTTCTTTCCCCATTGGGTGACACCTTAAAGGGCTCATGTTGGCATCCCCCTGCCAACAGCCCCCAGGGGTAAGACATCCTGGCACAGGGCTTGGGTTGGCTCAGTCAGGGACAGGCTGGGCTGGCAAGGTGGGTGCTACAGCAGCTGCCTGGAGGCCGTGGCACACTGGCCGGCGGGGCATCACCAGATACCAGAGGGCGGCACTCTGGGGCCCAGCCGGCAGGTGGGGGTGTCCAGGAGGAGGAGGAGGAGGTACAGATGGGGGGCTATGGCCAGGCATCCTGGGGGTATCGGAGGCTGGTGAGGTAGTGTCCTGGGTGGGCAGCTGGGGAGTGACAGGCATAGGCCTGAGTGCAGAAAGAAGCAGGCTGCACGGTCAGGGTCAGAATACCTGGAGAGGCCCATGCCTGCTGGGCGGCTGCAGCCCTGATTGTGACCTCTGGGCACAGGCTCCGTGGAGCCTCAGAGCAGCCCTGGGCCTGGGAAGTACACTCGAGGCCAGGCTGTGCGGGAGCCCAGAGATGGTGTGCTCGCCTGGCCGCAGCAGGAGGCCTTGCGAGGCCCACAGGCCGGGCCCTTTCCCAGGCTTGGAGACCACTGAGGGGGGGTCAGGAAACCAAGGAGGCATCCAGAGGAACCAGAGCTGAGCGCAGACAGCCATGCAGGGTGCAGGGAGGTAACCCAGGCCTCGGCGCAGGACACCGCTCCTCAGGAGAGGCATGGCTGGGGTGGAGGAATCGCATAAAGGCTCCCAGAAGGGATGAGGGTCCTGGACTTTGGTGGGATTTCTCAGTTGCCTCTCTGGGCCAACGACGTGGCTTGAGTAGGCGGTGGGGCAGCCAGGCTAGGTGTCGCGGGGCCTTGCAGGAGAAAGGGGGCCTTGTAGCCTCACGTCTGCTTCCTAATCCCCAGGGCAAAGGGGCTGATCGTCCACTGGGGGGTGGTCACTGCACTCTGTCACCGGGCAGCTTGCAGGATGGGGTGGGGTACACCTCTTAGGTCTTTCCTTCCAAGAAAGAAAACTAAAAACGGGCCATAGGGAAACCCTCTGAGATGCTGCACAGCACTTCAAGGGTCCAGACGTTGTGAGAAAGGGTGCCACAGGCTGCCTCCATGGTCCTTCTACTGTGGATCTCACAGAGGGGCAAGGGAAGGGCTCTGTTAGGTCAATGGAAGCTCCTGAAAGTGATGGGTGTGCTAGGGACGAGGGCCCACAGCCTAAAAGCCTGCTTTCCAATAATAATAATAACAACAACAACAACAACTGTATAGCAGCTCATGGAGTCAAGATTTGAACCTACAGCCTGAGGGAAACAAAATACCTCCCTCTCTCTTCCATCTCACCAACCTCACCAGTCTCAGAGCCCAGAAAGCCAAAGTGCATGCAGGGCGAGCAGCCACTGAGCTAGCATACTCTGCAAATGGGGGCTGGGCCAGCCGGCTCCCCACACCGGCAGCAGGTGTGCAGACTCAGGCTTAGATGTGGGGGGCCCTCAGTGGTCATCCTGCCCTGGTATGGGCTCCGATGACACACAGAGACTGGAACATGATATCCCATTAGCACAAAAGCAGAGAACACACAGCAGGCTTGCATAACCACTCTGCTGAAAGGAATAGACAAGATTTTGGAATGGCCAATACTTTGAATTTCATATTAATTAAGTTAAAAATTTTTTTTTTCTATCAAATTGCTTATGTTTCTAAATGTCATGAAAAAAGAAGTCAGCAGATGGCAGGCCCCAGGCTAGAAGGGCACTGCTGTGCAGGGATACTCACTACCCTGCCGGCCACTTCTGCGGGGGCCCGAGAAGTGCTTTCCCATCCGAGTCCTTTCTGGGCTTCACAGTGATAAAAGACTGGCTCTGCCCTTCCTGTGCAACAGGCAGGTTTGGCAGCTGGGCGCCTGCTCCTGGAATGGGGGTCACCAGCCTACCCTATCTCCCCTGCCCAAGGGCCAGCATGCAGCACACAGACTTGGTTCTACATCTGGACCCTGGGGACCCCTCCATGACTGTCCCACCCCTGAGCAGATTGGGAGGGCAAGCTGGGGCCTGTCCACTAATTCCTCCTTGGCCTCCTCAGTGCCCAGAACAGGCCCTGACAGATCACAGAGGATCTATTGACTGGCCAACCAGCCCAAGGGCCCACTTCCCAGGACCCTGCTCATGAGCAGCATGAATTCCAAAGTCTGCCAGGCAGTCAGCTGTCTGTAACTCCAAATGCACTTTCCTGCAGAGATGAAGCTGCCCATGGTCATGGGGTGTCCGGCTGGACTGCACAGGCTGATACAGTCACAATCTAGCTTGCTGAGCCATGGCTTGAAAGCCCAAATTATGTGCATTGTCCCTGGAGGAACTTCAGTGTGGAGAGGAGAGAAGAGGAGAGGAAAGGAGAAGAGAAGAGAAGAGAGGAGAGGAGAGGAGAGGGGAGGGGAGGGGAGGGGAGAGGAGGGGAGCCCCTCCTGTTAGTTGTACTGGCAGGAAGTTTGGCCTGTTTAACATTTCTCTCTCCTCTCTCTCTCCTCTCTCTTGTTGTTCTCTATGTTAAAGGGAAGCTTGTTAAAATCAATGGAGCTGGAAATCACGACCCTTGCTTTGAGAAGCAGAGTTGCTGGTCTGTGTGCAGACTGCCAGCTGACCAACCCTACCCAGTAAGGACTCATGGTCCCCGAGGTGAGGGTCTCCTGGAAGTGGGCTCTTCCTCAGCTTCTCTTTCCACTCCCTTTACTGCTCAGCCAGGTTGGGCTGGGCAGGGGATTCATGTGTCACCCTGAAGCTCAAGCCCAGGAGCCTGAGTGAACCCTTCTGAGCACAGAGGGGACCCTGTTATCCAACTTGGTGTCTAATTAATGCCAGAGCTTGGGCGACTGAACTAGAACCCATAGCTTTTCAATCAGGAACCACCCAATTATCTCTGTGATAAAGCATGTTGCACTAGTCCCGCCATTTGTCCAGGATAAGCACCAATCAGCAAGTCACACCGGGCTCCTCCTGTGCCCACTCACTCAGTGCCCTAGCCACCAGGGCTCAGACACGGGCAGGGGCTGCAACTCCTCGAGCTGAGTCCTTGTTCCCGGTGAGGACTGAGGTCCTTGGGGGACAGGATGGGCTGTGCGAGGTATTACCCCTCCCTGTGTAGAGGGGTGGGTCCGCGGGGAAGCTGTCTATGGACCTTCTCTAAGGCGATAGGAAATAGTGTGCAACGTGGTGCTGCAGTGAGCTCACCACCCTATGTGCTGCTTGAGCTTCAGGATCAGCTCCACTTACTGCAGCATTCTTGGGAGACCCAGAGGCTGGCTGAGTGTGGTGATGGGCACTGGGGGTGTTAAGAAGGACATGCAGCACGTCTGCATTTCGGGTTTGCTAGATTTGTGACGGGTGATTACAGCAAAGCACAGGAGTGGCAGGAGCAATGCCAAGGGCCATCAGTGCAGTCAGCAAAGTTTCCTGAAGGATGAGGCACCTGAGCCAAGTCTCCAAAGAGGGAACATCGGGTGAAGAAGGGTGCAGATGCTCTGGGCCGGGAAGATATCCCTATGACAACAACCAAGGTAGGAATGGTGGGCTCAGGAGCAGGGAGGGGTTCTGGATGAATGAAGCTGTAAGATAGGCAAGGAGAAGAGTGAAGGAGGTGGGTGGGTTTGGGACCAAGATATGATCCCAAATGCCAGGCCTGAAGTACCAGTAGAGACAGTGGCATTGGTGGGCAGTGCAGAGAGGACCTACTGGGAACCAGTATGGATCCTCTTTAGGGCTGGGATATGTAGAGGGACTATTTAGAGAAATACCTAGCAGCTGATATTTCGGTAAGCATTAGCATTTGACCAGCTCTCAATTTCCTTAATTTATTCAACAAATGGTTCCCAAGTGCCTGTGTTCTGGGCTAGCACTAAGTTTGGCAAGGAGATGAAGAAACCTGCCCAAGATGAACTTTGGTTTTTAGGGTTAAGGGACTGTTATAGTTTGTGTCTACACGACCCACCAAAGTCTCAGGCACTTTTAGATGGGGTTTTACAGAGGTAGCTGAATCTAGACTGTGCGGCTGGTTTGGAGTGTATGCTGGGGTTAATGGTGTGAGCATTGCATCCACCCTAGGGTGAGCAGCCTGCATGCAATATAAGGGACCGAAAGAGGCTTATTCTCTCGGTCTCCCTGTCTTTCTCTCTTTTTCTCTCATGCAAAGCCCAGTGCCCTCTTGTCAGGATGAGCTAGAAGCAAAAGCACTTGAAGAAGCATCCAGGGAAACCATCAGCCACCATGGCTGACAGATGCCTGCTCAAACTGCATTCTGCTCCCGAGTCCACACAAGGGCTCTCTGAAAGCATCACCACAGCTCTATGCTCCCTCCTCTTGCCCTCCTCTGCTCAGGCCTCAGAAGGTAGATGGAGGGTTCCAAGAAACAGGAAAGTGGGAACCCTGATGCATAGCTCCTCGGATGAAAAACAGGCAACTGCATTTCACGGTCCTTGGAGGCTCCCCAACCCCGACCCCTGGCAGCATAATTACAGATGCTTCCCTCCTTACAAACCCTTTCTATGCACTGCATAAAGGAATACAATTTCTGGCTGTCCAAATTACAAGAGACCATAATGCACAAAAGCAATAAACACAAGTTCTAACAGCAATCAGATACCACTTATCGTAAACAATGGTTTTTGTGATTTATTGCGTTTAAAGCAGGTTCAGCCTGACTCCTTGGAAGATTTGGTTATTCTTGTTTTCAAGCAGAGTTGCCGGCAGCCAGCTGACGTCAGACAAAATTGCTTGAGTGCAGCAGATTTTAAAAATAGGGCCAATGCGGTGTCGAGATGATAACAGAAAATTTGGGGTGGCGGTAGGCTGTCAGAAAGTCTAAAGACTGGGGCTTCTGGGGTTGCAGGCTCCCCCTTGGAAGCCATGTAAACTCGGTAGATCTTACACCTGGCTCCCCCTCGCTTCCTAATGTCCTGCACTTCCATCTCTCCCCTGGTGCTCCTGTCCCCAGAGTAACTGAGTGAGGAGTGACGTCGGAGGGCTGAGACCAGTAACCAGAGGGAGCCAAGTGACTGCCTGCATCGACACATCCAGTTGCTCAACCTATCCGCTCAGGCCTTGGTTAGCTCGGGCTGTCACACCCCAGGCAAAGGGGAAGTCGAGTTCACTCAGTGCATCTGGGCCAAGAGGTCTGTGGTGAACACTCGGAACGGACCCACCTTGTGCTGGCACAGTGGCCCTTTCTCTCCTGCACCCTGTCCACTGCGCAGGGAACAGAAGCCCAGCAGCAGAGGAGTGGCTCAGACATCTGGGAGGATCTGCAGATGAGAGCTGGAGTTTGGAAACAGGGTTCAGAGAATTCCTGGTCCTGGTTTCCACCAGGGAATTCTGCTTTTATTAATTGTCACTGATAGGTCTCTGTAAGATTCTTTAAGGAAGAAACTGGATCGAAGAACTAACTCTGAAATGGGAGTAAGGAAGTTCTGCCTGCAACCTTTCCTTCTCTCCCAGAGCTCCATGTGTCATTGCAGTTTTAACAGCGCAGACAGAAGGGCGGTCCAGCTCCAGACAGCGTGTGGCCAGACCCAGAGGAGATGCATGCTCCCTGCAGGCCTGAGCCACTGAGCACAGGGTCAGGACAGGGTGCTGACTGCAGCCTGCACCAAGTCACCCTGGCCACACCTGGGCCCTGGGCTTCCAGGTCTGGTCTGAGGGAAAAGCGTGGCAGGATGCAGAGTGCAGCAGGTTTGCCTGTGCAGAGAGAAAGCACAGCATGCTTCCTCCAAGCAAGGGCTGAAAGAGACAGCCTTTACCCAATCAGAAGCTCCCCGGATTGCGAGGAGTAAATGCCACCCTTCAGGGGTGAATGTGTCACTTCAGGCTGGGAGGGGATCTCTTGGTTCTTAGCTTAGAGCAGAGAGTAGAAAGATCACTGAGCTATATAGATCATGATAAGGAAAATGGATTTGTGAGTGACTATCCAGTCCTCTGAGAACATCCAGGATATCTTGTTTGAAGTAATTTCTTAGAACATCACTCATCTAGGTGGAAAAAAAATTGATTGCTAACATTTATCCTAGGCACCGTGCTCAACTCCCTCCATAATTAAATCTATCTAACCCCTTCCATGCTGTGCAATCACTGTTCTTACTGTCACTTCCTTAAAGATGGCACAGAGCATTGAGGTCACTTGCTAAGATCATCCAGCACAGCTCCAAAGCACAGCTCTGAAGTCCACAGGACTTGCTCTGGTTTCTGCCATTTCTGTTCGTGTTCTTTCCCACCTTGAGCCCTGAAGTCCTTCTTCCTGCGCTGTCTCCTGTCAGACATGTCTGTGCTGGCCTGGATCAATACATGTATAGGAAGATGGGTAAGATGAATGCCACTTAAAACACACGAACACTCACTCGCTGGCCTTGGAAGTCGCCAGCAGTGCTCAAACCCTGCCAAAGCTGCTCTCGCCGGCTGGGTCTCACCCCCTGGTCCCGGCTGTCCTCTCCCTCCTAAGATAAATTCCACACCACCACTAACCCACAGAACATCAGAGACCTTCGCATCAGCAGGCCTTTGTGGAGGGTCGATGTGTCAGGCACCGATAGCTCATCCCCAGATGGCAAACAGGAATTTCAGGAAACATAAAATTTGTTTTTTGATAAAGACAAAAGTGATACATGGCTCAAAGATACTCTCAACATGAAAATGAGTGTTTACGCAAATTCTCACATCTCCCAGCAGCCTGCCCTCACATTTTTAACCCTTGGCCAGGAGGAGTCCTTTCTGGCATCATTCCGGGACTTCCTCCCTGACCCCCACTCCTTGGGAGACCTTCTTCCTTCTCCACGTGTCCCAGCACTCTGGTCTCCACCATGCCTCTGGCTGGTCACCCCACTGCATGCTGCCCTGTGCTTCCCCTACTTCTGGCATGCAGAGAGCCCCTGGCAGTGGGCCTGTGCTGCCCCTCTCCTTCCATACACCTCCGTACATACCTGAATCTCCTGGGGAGATCAGGGTTGGCATATATGTCAAGTCCTGGGCCACACTCCTTAAGAATTTGATTCAGTGACTTAGGACTTCACATCTCCATCAAATGCTCTAGAAGCTTCTGAGGCCAGCTGTCTGATAGGCTACAAAAGAGACCAACCTTGTGGACACCTTGACCTTGGACTTTAACCTCCAAAACAGCAATAAAATGCATTTCTGTTGGTTAGGCTGCTACCTGTGCTATTTCGTCGCAGTAGTCCTAGCAAACTACCATGGCACCTGCTACAGATGTTTGTAAATATGTTCTTTTGGTTTAAACTCATCTTTACCAAACTGTTTAGTTGCCCTGAATTTCTCATGGGCATATTCCTACCCTAGGGACAGTGACCTACTGTCTCTCGCCAGCCTGCCAGACCTGACCTGGCAGCCTGGTGCAGGGGCAGAAGAGGGCCTTGGAAGGCATCTTTCGCCAGCCCCACACCTGCCCGACTTGGGACTCAGCCACCGCACTTCTGTCTCCCCGGAGTTCCAAGCTCTCATCGCCATCAGCAGCCACCCACTGTGCTCTGCTGTCTGTGCTGAATGCCGCCCTGTCATGCCAGCTCCTCTAAGAGGGAGTGGCTGCCCTCTCCTCCTGCCCACCAGACAAGCTGGGCATTACCACCCGGGAGGCTTGATTGCTGACAGTTAGGAGCTGGTGGGCAAACCTTTGGGAAAGCAGCACCTCTGCTGGCCTCTGCTGGCCTCTGGGAGATGGCCTGGTTCACAGAGAAGCCCGCTGGAGCTCTGAGGATCGCGGTGGCCCATGGTGACCATAGCCACACACAGCAAGCGACCCTCATCCAGTTCAGACTATCACAACCAGGACCAAGGACTGGAGGGGCTCCTGGACACCACGCAGAGCTGGCCAGGCACCTGATCCAGACTCCTCCCGGTCTGGACAGTTCTGGGTACTCTTCAACTCATCCCCTGCCATGATGACGAGAAATAAGCTTTTTTGAAGGCAAGGTCTCAGCGCACTCTGCTGTCACCAGGCATGTGGTCTCCCACAGAATAAAGGGTGTTTACAGTGCTCTTGGCTCCACCTTCTTCTCATTTCCTCATGCCCTTGATCCTGTTTTCTCCCTGGGGTGTGGGTGACCACGTAGCGGTGATTAACTCCACCGGGACTATAATCTCTGGAAGGAGCAGAATGGAAATCATTTTTGGAATATAAATCAAATAGGATTTCAGTTGAAGTTATTTAAAAGAAATTAATTGACTTGTACTCGCCACAATACACTGATAAGAGTTCACTGCCAAGGCTGTCAGGAGTAATGAAAAAACAGTTAATAAAATTCAGCTGTCAAAAGCAGTGTGTGAGGGCTCTCTGGAGACGTCCCAGAACCCCCAGGGTCACAGGGGCAGAGCGTACCGGTTTGCAGGGGCCAAGCCCAGGCTTTGCTGTATTTTCTCTTGTGTGGGATTATTCCCGTTCTAATACCGTAAGATTCTCAGAGCTGAGACTTTTCCCCAAGCTGCTTTGTATTTCTGTGTAGTACCATGCACATATTAAATCACAACTGAAGGAAGGATGCTGGCGAGATAACGATGCTTCTGCATTCAGTACTACGTTCTCTTTTTCATTTGAAAGGCCTTCTAAGGAGATATTTCTCCTCCCCCTTATTGACTGTAATGACCTTAAGGAGGAGGGAGTGGCGATACTTAATTAAAGACATCATCGGCTCCTCTCCCTTGTTCTCCCAACTCCATGGATGAGAATAAGTTATGGACACACAGGCACATGCACTCACTCATGCACGCACACATGGACACACACGCATGAAGGGTAAATCTCCACCCTGCAATCCAATGCAAGACCTTCTTGGACTTGACAGCTGGCTCCATTTCCCCACCCACGCCACTGTGCCCTGAAGCCCAGGTGGGTGTGATTGGCCTTTGTCATAAAAGATGAGGGTCTTTGCGACACAGAGCCAGAAATTACCTGTATCCCTGGGCTGCCTGCAGCAGCTGCTTTTTGCCTTTCCTCTTCCCTGGGCAGAGTCAGAGCTCTGACTCTCACACGCTCCTGCTCTCGAGCTGATGGACCTTTATTTGTGTAGAAGTTCCCATCTGTTAAGCATCATGCTAGACACGTCCTTAGCCGCATTTCATGCAGAAATGTTTTCCTCATCCGTCTTGTTTTCCTCACCTGTATCCTACAGAGGGGGGGACCAAGGCATGAAGAGCCCAAGTAACTTGTCCAGGGTCACACAGTAAGGGGCAGAGGGGAGAGTGGAACCATCTAGCCCCAGTTGCTCTACCTTCCCTCCCACAGGGATGTGTCCTTTCACAGTGCTAGGCTAGGATTTCTGCAAAAAGGGATGGCTCTTGGAAAGCAGTGTACTGAGTGGCTTGCATTGAGTCCATGGGCCCTGGGGACCCAGGGTGGGGGTCCCCAAGTGATCACACCTGAGGGGTCTGCACAGGATGAATTTGTGAGGCTTCCTGTCAAAGTTATGGGTTTCACCGGCAAGATGGACTGTGGCAGAGGTACCATGTGGCAGGCTGTCATCCCAGGCCCTTCCAGAACCAGCCACTGCCCCTAGCAAAGGCCTAAGGCTAAGTCTATCCTCTCAAATCTAGGAGGGCTTGTGATTCCCTGGGAACTGGTGGGAGAGAGCACAGTGGCAAGGCGTGCTCTCCTGCTGGGTTCTGTCCAGGCCCATGGCATCTGTGAGAGGAACAGAAGAGTGACTTGCACCCTGGATCTGGGGGTTTGCTGTATGTGACAGGAACTGGAACAGATGCCAGTACCCACAGTGTCCCTGGTGCCTGCCACTGGATGTTTCTTCCCCATCCTCTGCATTGGGTCTGAGGGAGGCCTCGGCCAGACCCCTGCTGGGAAACATGAGACTAGGGGCCTGAAGCATGAGACTAGGGACAGACAGATGGACAGTGCTGCAGGAACAAGTGTCAGCTCCAGGAGAAGCCGGCCCCTCCAAGCTCTCTGAATGCACAGTATGCATCTTCACTCTGGGTTTCTCAAGGCCTGAAGAGTGAAGCCACATTCAAAACAGACTTTAAAAATCTAGACCTAAGAGAACTGGGGTGTGTTATGTACATGCACCGACTCCCCCACAAGGGATGCAATTATATAATGCAAACATGGACAAATAAAAAATCAAAACTGGAATAAAAGAGGAAAAAACGAGACTTCAGGACAGCAGCCTCTTCCCTGAGCCCCGTGGGGTGAGAGAGGCTGAGCCCTTGAGGCGCTGAGGCTCCCTGAAAACAAGCAAAGGACACGGGGCAGGGGCAGGAGGGATGGAAGGACATGCATGCGCATCCTGCTGCTTGGAGCCTGGGGCTGGCACCCAGTGTGTGGAGGCGGGGCTAGGAGGTGGGTAACTGTTCTCTGGCGGTCAGCATGTACAAACCGGCCTCAGGTGGGCACGGCTTCCCTGTGGTTCACTGCTTCCTGACCTGAATTGCTCTGAGGGTCTTAGCTACTCTCCTACCACTTATATCATGGGATCCTGATCTGACAATGCCCACAGGCCTAGTTCCTGCACCAAGAAAGCTGCTACTGCATGCCTGGGAGCAAGACAAGAGTGTGCTCATATGCTGCCCACCACAGCCCTGAGAACCACTCGGAACCCTGGGGGCCCCATGCCACAGAAGCTTCCATGTGGCCACAGCTTCTTCGTCTTCCATAAAAAGAATCCAGGTAACCCGAGTATACAAGGTTTTCTGCCACTGGCTTGGCCTTCTCCCTTTCCCAAGTCCTGCTCTGAGAGCACCATGCAGCTCTGGAAGGGGGAGTCTGCCCGCGATGTAGGTCGGGGGCCAGGGCCTGGTGTGGATCCAATAAGCAGGATCAAGAGTGCTTTGCACCCCTCCCTTGCAAGGTCCCCTGAGCAGTGTGGCTGTTCAGCTGTGCCCCTGGGTACTACCACGGTGTCCACACCACAGCCAGACCAAGATAGCAGGAGCCAGAGGCTCCTGGAGGACAGGTGAGTGTGGGGGAGCCAGAGGCCAGGCTGTACAATCTCCACATTTCCCTCTCTGGTCCCCTTTGGGGCTGCTGGTACCACCCTTCCTTCATGCTAGCAGCATTTTGACAGCCACAGAGAAGAGGAAAGGGGCCCCAAAGACCCATGCTTAGGCCAGAGTGGTCAAAAAGAGAGTGCTGTTGTCCTTGCCCTTGACAAGTAGCTGGGGTGAGGAAATTAATGAGTGATTGCTACAGAAGCAGTGGCTCTCGGGAGGCTGGGACAGGGTGAAGGGTCCCGTGCCGTCAGGCTCCACACAGAGACGTGCTCGTCACTGCAGGTTGGGTTGGAGGTATGCAGCGATTTTACCAACAGGGCAGCAAGTGCTTCAGGGAGGCAGATCACGGTGAGGGGCCGAGTTCCAGCGTGTGGCTGAAGGGTCTGGATACAGCCTTTCTGGTCCTTTAATGTCACCAAGAAACACAACTCTGTTGTCTAACAGATTCCCATGAACAAAGGCAAGCTGTCCAGCCTGTTGGGAGTCGAGCAAAATCACATCCATCTGGAATACTTCTGGACCGCCCACCACTCCTGGGAAGTTCGCCTGTTTTCTCATCATTTCCTTAAAAGAGAGGATGAGCGGATTCCAGGGATTCTCAGCCCCAGGTGCTTCCTTTGCAGAGGAGCAGGCGTCAAGCTGAGTAAGGAGGCCAGCGCTCAGCCGCTCAGCCCTCAGCCTGGAGCCGGGTCCTGCTGGTCAGCTGCTGGCTGTGTGTGTGTGTGTGTGTGTGTGTGTGTGTGTGTGTGTGTGTCTGGTAGGGGAGCCGACCTCATTAGCCAGGCCAGGAGCTGCCTGGCAGGCAGTGACAGACGCAGTACCCTCCTGGAGACCTCCAGCCCGAGAACGTGTTCCTGAGCTGGGTCGGGGTCCTCTGAGGCCCGGGATGCGCGGTCCCTGTCACTCTCTGGCCTCTCTTCTAAGCCACACACAGCACTCTGGCTAGGAGGGGTTGAGAGGGAAGCTCCTTCCTCAGGCCACTGAGTCTGTCCATGGGAGCGTCCATCTGTTTTCTAGAGTTTTCTGTAGGTGGTTTTAAGAGGATCTGGGGGGACTGGGGTACAGAGAGCCATGCTGGGGTTCTGATAGCCTGTGCGGTGCAGCTGCAGAGAGAGCCACCAGAGGCGTGCACCTTGAGGGGCAGGGGGATGAAACCAAGTGCGGGCAAGGCGGGGGGAGGGGAGGGAGGAGCAGCAGCCATGTGGCAG
This sequence comes from Hydrochoerus hydrochaeris, assembly GCA_004027455.1. Classification (NCBI taxonomy): domain Eukaryota; kingdom Metazoa; phylum Chordata; class Mammalia; order Rodentia; family Hydrochaeridae; genus Hydrochoerus; species Hydrochoerus hydrochaeris. The sequence continues at coordinate 135,532 of PVLA01001340.1, forward strand.
GAGAGGAGGGAGCCTGGGCCTCAGTTTCTCCACTTGCAAAGGCACCTGGCAGCAGCAGTGGTGGAAGGAAAGTGCTGAATAACACAACCGAAAGGGTGAGAAATGTTCAAGCACAGGTGTGCAAAGCCAGCACAAAGGGAGCAAGGTTCCCTGGCACCAGGGAAGGGACAACAAAGGGCAGTTGTCCTCAGGGAAGACGAAAATGTTCTGAAAGTAATTGTGGGCCTAATGGAACGGATGTGGCACATCCAAGCTGCCCAGTGCACGTGCCTGGGAGGAGATAGGTCAGAGTGACCCTCAGCGTGGCTTCCCAGCCACGTGCTGGCCTGGCCATAGGACAACCCTCTCCTGACAGGGCCAGAACTTGAGAGTCTAACCCCTGCCAGTCAGGCGCTGGAGTCAGGCAGAATCCTAGTCCTAGCTCCAGCTGCAAAAGGGGGCTGGAACCCCTTTCAGGAAAGGCTGGGCCTCTGCCGTGGCCCTCAGCCCCCACCTGCAGCTTCCCTGCACGAAAATGCTGACCTTAACCAGGACCTCTCGCGTGGCCCTGCCTGGAGCTCCAGGAGTCTCATCTTGGGCACTGGAGAGGACAGAAGCAGGGATCCCCACAGGCAGCGGGGGGCTGGCACAGATCTCCGTCCCAGCAGTTCTGCTGGTTGTCTTTCCTTGGGACCTGCTCCTGAAGGCTTCAGCTGATGGCCACAGGGGAACTGGCCTCTGCTCCAACTCCATCCCAATGAGTGAATTTCCACGTTCCTGACCATTTGTCTCTTTGCACTCAATATTTAAAAAAAATTTAAAGAATTTTGTGTGGATAGAAACACTTCTGAAATGTATCCATGCTCGTTGGGGCCTGGTACAGTTACACAGAACAGGGTCTGTCACAGGCCTGGGCCACCCCCATCCTGCCCCCCCAGCACCCAGCTGGGTGTCCCTTGGCCTCCTTGAGCAGCCCCTCACCAGGCCCTCAGGAAACACCAAGGACATGGTGCGGCCCTGTGCTTGGGGCCTCTGGTTGGTGGGTGGGTCTAAGAGTGCTTTTCTGTGGGCCTCCCCACCTCCTGGGCTGCGGGATGCAGCATGGCACCTTCTCCAGTCTGCGCGGTCTGTAGACAGAGCTGGGAATGCGGGGAGGCCCCGAGTGGAGATACGGACGTGGGGCTGGATGTGGATATCTCGTACCATTTTTCTTCTCCTTGGCTGGGAGCCGCTCTCTTTTCTCTTGCAGTTTTATTTTATCCACCTGGGGCTGGGTGGGAGCCAGGGTGTGGGTAGGGACAGCCCCTGTCAAAGCCAGCACGGAGGTCTCGGCCAAGGTGCTCACCCTGGATAACTGAGGCGGTGGCTCCCTTGGCTTGGCTCTCACTGGACAGTGGCAGTGACGCTGGGATGAGAGTCATATGCCACCAATGGAGCAATGCTAACATCTATGGTCTTTTCTGTATCTTCCAGTCTGAGTGTCCAAAACCTACTAAACATTTCCAGTCTGATTGGCAGTGATCACAGAAAATATACAGGTATCAATAACATCGAACAGGATTGTCAAGCAGGAAGTCACCTTCCAGCCTGACTCCCTTGGTCAGATGGGGAAACTGATGCACAGGCAAGAGAATGTTCTGTCAACACTCCAACCACACCAGAGACAGGCTGAGGGCCAGGCCCAGGCCACCTGCAGCCTCAGCCCAGGCTGGAAGCTGGCAGGGAGGTGCAGTCCCCCTCTGATCCCTCCTCCCCTACTGCAGTCCCTGGCACCACAATTGCTTATGCTTCCTTCTCATGCCTGGGGGTAATTTTCACAAAGGACACAAATGTGACATTTAAACAAAGCACACATATTCTCAGGCTATTTTTTTCTGATTTAAATCTTTGTGAGGAAAGAGGAAAATACAATTGCAGGTAAAAGAAGCATAAAGGACAAAAAAAGAGAGAAGGAAAAAAGAAATGTTCTGAGCGTGACCACCCTGCACAGAACTGAGGAATCCTGGTGCAATTTTAACTGAAGCAAAGAGAGAACAGCTTGGGTCACACCAAGGGGAGAGACCCGGGGGGTCCTGACCACACGGCACCACCGGGATTCATGGTGCCCAACACAGCTCGGCTGACAACGCCCTCACACAGGAATGGACTGGGGGTGCAGCGGGTGCCGCCCAAGTGGGAACGTGGGTGACTGTTAGCATCACTGGAAGGAGACTCACACTACCTCTAAAGGGACAAGTCCAGGGCTGGACGGTTCCCTGAGCACGCTGTCCACGGACCCTGAGGCTGCTGACCCATGCCCAAAGGGCTAAACAGACGGGGGCCCACAGGCTGCTCAGACAGGTGGGTCTGCAGGAATTTTACTGCAGAGCCATGTCAGCCAGGCACCAGGCCCTGCGAGTGACCCCCTCCTCCAGAGCCAGAAGTCTGGGGCCCAGAGAAAGGAGGTGGTAGGTGTGAGGGGAGTTGCTGACAAATCTGACACCCTCCCCCAGCGGGCCACGGAGCGCACAGCAGCACCGGGAACACACTATTCTCTTTGCTGGGGCAGAAATCTGTTCAGTGCTGATTATGCAGGCCGATGAGTTGGCCTCTCGCACACGCCCTCTAATCTGGAGTCCTGCTCAGCACAGCCCAGTGAATGCAAGTGATCTGGGGAAAAGCAGAGTGGCTTTCCTTGCTCTCCTTTGTTCCCCAGGTTTTGGACATGTCTGGAAGTCCAGATGTGGGGGCGCATAGCTGGCCAGACTTCAGACGCCCCAAGTCTGAACCAGGACCCTGTGACCTGGGAAGAGTCGCCGTGGCTTGACCACACCAGGCACCCTGGCACCAGCCTCTCTCTCGGAGGAGGGGGACTCTTTCCTGTTTCAAAATGCAAGTGATGTTTTAAAAGATCTCACCCTATGAAAATGCATATTAGAAACAAACCATTCAGGGGCTGCTTGTGGACTTGGGATGGTTGGGAAGGGGGTGGGGTGATAGGAATGCGCTATTTCCAATAGGGGTGTGGGGTACACAGGTCTGCCTAGGTCTGTGCAAACCTGATGGAGCCACACCCTGGGACTGGGACATTTCGTTGTATAGTGGGCACAGGAAAATGCTGTTTAGGGAGCAGCGCCAGGCTGTCGGAAGTGGTGAGGAACACAGGATCAACGTTTCCAGAGAAGGTCAGCAAGTTTAAAAAGCATTTCAGCTCTGCTGTTCTGAAAGAACCCCGAGGCGCTGCACTGTTCGAGGGCTTCCTAAGCAAGGAGCACCGAGCTGTTTGAACTGCCCCCTGAGCTCTGGGACCCACACGGTGATGCTCAGCCCAAGGGACAATGAGGTTAAGGGTTCGGATTCAAAAGTCTTGCCCTGGGCTCCCGCAGTGTAAGGCTTTTTCCTGACTGTCTTGAGGTGTGGCCTCCGTCCCCTCCTCAGGGACTCTGCCCAGGCCTGTACGGCCTCTGCCCCACTGCGAGCTATGGCTACAGTGATCTCAGGTCCCATGCAGCTCCCATGAGCTCCCACAGCTGCACTGGAGGAGTACACAGCCTAGGAGAGAAGGACGGGGACTCCGGACCTGGACCAGCAGGGAAGCCGGCCCATAAGACCGGACAAAGAGGAGCTGGGAATCGTGGCCCAAGTCCACACCATCAGCACCTGAGGCTCAGAGTGGCTCCTGTGCCCCAGATCCTTGGGATGACCCAGTTCATCCCAGGACAGCTGCCCCCAAACGACCGAAGTAATTTCTGCTCATCAAGACTCTCATCAGCTCTCCAGGCTGGGCCACCACCGTTCCAGACAGCACGCCCAGGCCTGGAGACGTCGCACAGCAGGCAAACAGATGCTGGTCCCACTTCTGTCCTCACTAAACAGTAGCATAATCATGATTTATCAAAATATTCCAATCCCGAAAAGCATGTCAAAGTGCACCCTCACAAACTGAACTAAAAAAAACAAACCAAAATTCCACTTCGTGATTTGAAATCCCAATCTCTTTTTTTTTTTTTAAGTTGACTCAAAGGGGATATAAATTTGGGGAGACTAATCAGGTTTATAAAAATCGTTTCTTGGAAAAAGAAAATTGTGTTTCCAAAGCTGTCTAGGTGTTTTTTTTTTTTTCCATAAAAACCTAGATTTTAATTTCCAAAGTGTCAAAAAGGCCTTTAAATCAGGGAAATTGTGTTTAAAATGGCTTCTGAGTCACAGTGGCTGTCCATCTGAACACCAGGTCACTGCTGTCACGAGCTAATGTCCCCGGCTTGCTGCTGCTGGGGGGAGGCCAGGCAATGCCTGAGGGGCCTCTGTGGTATCAGGGCAGAACCTGCTAACACGGGTCCTGACTGTCAGAAACACAAAACCAGGGTCTAATAGGAGGAAACCGAGGGGACGGAAGTTTAAATGTGGCCAATATACATAAAATAAGTGGAAAACATAGTAATAACGTGTTCTTTGTTTTTTTTTTCCTCTATCTGTCTTTGTTTTATGGAAGACCCCTCTGCACTCTTTCTAGACTTTTTTTTTTGGACCAGAGATCAAACTCAGGACCTTGCATTTGCCAGGCAGGCACTTAGGCTGCTGAGCTATATCCCTGGCCTGTCTAGACTTCTGAGGCCCACTGTTCATCTCAAGTTTCTCCCTCTTCCATGAAGCCCTCCTGGACTCCCTGCCTCTGCCCTGTCCGCCCAGGACATGCCACCCTCTTCCCCTCTTTGCAGACACAATGTCTGAAATCTCCTCTTCCCTCGCTCTCAATCACTGCCACCCTGCTGGTGGGCGGCTCAGGGTCTGCCTCCCACGTGGGCAGTCACATGTATCTGAGGATGCCAGCAGAGTACTGCATAAACTCCCAAAGCAACCCCCAAAGCAAATGTACTCCGACAAACTGCAAGCCATTGATCCCAGCGAAGACTTGTCCTCGCGTAGAGGTGCCCCATCTCAGTCGGTGGACAGGGACTCTTTTTCAAGAATGAACCTCAAAAACTAAAGTTTAAGAACTGAAAGCCAGCCGATGGAGTGGCACACACCTGTAATCCCAGTACCTTGGAAGGCTGAGGCAAGAGGACACAAGTTCAAACCCAGCCTGCGTAAATTAACGATTTTGTGAAACCCTATGTTAAAATAAAAAAAAAAAAAGGACTGGAAGGTCCTGAGTTCAGTCCCAAGTACTGAATTAAAAAAGAATGCAAAGCAGTGCATGGAGAAAGATAAGGCCCAAACTGGAGATTACCAGGCCACTTCTCTGCTCTTCCTTTGTCTCCTAAGAGATTACACCAAAGCCTGGAGACTCCAGGTCTCTGAGTTTCAACTGACCTTCCCTGAGCTGGGGGTGACCTGAGGACAGACAAGTGCTGCCCTAAGCTCCCAAGGAATAGAGATCTGGTTCTCTCTTCCTGGCTCTGACTTGCTCCAGCCATCCATTTCTTCCCTGGCATCCTGGCCCACCTCTGAGAAGTTTGCTTGCTGAAAGTGGATGGTGATTCCAATAACCCTAGATCCAGGACACAGTACTGTACTTCAAATCACCAAAACCCAGCCACTGCTGGCAGATGGCAAGAAAATAAACAGCCATCTCAGCAGTCCTGAGGCCCAGAGAAGCCAGGTGTTTTCACTGGAGTGCCTATCAAATCGCCCCAGCGCCCCATTTCCTGTGATTGCTGCCCCTGGTGTCCCCAAGTTGCCCAGAGGAAGAGAAAGATGGGGCAGTTCCAAATGGGCCATGGTTTGGTCCTGAGTGATCCCACCAATCTGGGATGGAACAAGCCCTGAGCAGTCAGAAATCAAACAAAATAGGTAGCCAGGCATGGCTTCAGCAAATACACTAAAAATCTGAACAGAATAAAGGCTTCTAAAGCATTCCTGCAGACAGCCACAGTGGAGAGAACTCCATGTGGCAGGAGAGGGGGCGTTGGGCGAAGCCTGGCAGGGCCTCCTCCTCTGCCTCATGCAAGTCCCACAACCACCGACTGAAATGTGCTGGGTCGCAGGGTCCTCTGCAAGCTAACTCAGTCTGATTTTCAAGATATTTCTCTGAGAGTTCTTGTATGCTCTGTTACCATCAGCAACAGAAAGAGACACAATGAAAGATCTACTAGAGCCTTGGGAGGCCCCGGGCAGCTTCATTTGGGTGCTGCCCCAGTCTTCCAGGGTGATTCTGCCTAACATGGTATCTGCTAGCCAATGTAAGTATTTCAATTACCGCTAATTCTGTTTAAATGGCATTTGAAATTCAGCTCCCCAGTCACACAAGCTACATCCTAAGTGCTCAGTAGCACAACAGTGAACATCTTTATTACTGTAGAGGCCTCTGGGCTGTGGACAGAGTTGTTCCAAGAAGTCCCTGACTTTCTGAATTTCCTGACAGAGGCCCCGAGACAGCGGTGCCCGTCAGCATAGGGCCGCGTTCTCCACACACTCTGCTCCCTGGCCCTGCAGCCCTCCACACTAAAGGCTGCTCTGCAGGGCCGGCAGTGGAGAGACCCTGGGGGAGGCAGTGTCCTGCCAGGTTGGGGTTTGCCTGGATTTGCCACGGCTACCCGGATATCTCTGCACTTCATCAGCACCCCAGCTCCCCACCCCACGGCACTGAGGCTGCTTGGGGATTTCAGAGGGAGGAGATTTACCACTGTCCAAATCCCAGATCTACTTTTCATGGAAATCCTTGCCTGTTTTCTTAGTGATAACTTTTACATCCAAAACCAACCAACCAACCCATCTTGCCCAATTTTGAGATTGAGAGCTCACAGCCAATCTGTAGCTATTACACTGCGTACTAGAATTTTGCTAAGAGAGCTGATTTTTAGTGCTCTTCTACACACACAGAAGGCTAACTATGGGAGATCATGGAGATGTCTGCTTGTCTGCAATAACCAATCATCTCGCCGTGTCCATGTATATAAAAACACCATGCTGCACACCTCAAGTTTAAAAAAAAGAAATCCTAGCATTCGGGCCTTGACTCCTGAGTTAGCCGTTCCCACAGTCCTGGACCAATCTCATCCCCAAATGTTCTTTGCTCGTGCTCCATAATGCAGGTGTCCCTGTGGTGAGTTCCTCGACTTTTGTGCTGAGGAAACAACCCAGACCCTCACTTCTGACCACTGTGTGCTCCCAATCCAGGGCCTGCTCTGTCACATGCACATGGCAACCTCACTCCAGCCACTCTCTGGCCAGTGGAATCTTCATCTTTCTCCATGGAGTCCAAGGTCGCATGCTCTGGGGCCCAGGAGACATCCATGACACCCCAGCTCTCTTTCTGTGTCCCTGCGGCACCTGGCAGCCTGGCTGAGCACTCTAGGTAGAGGTGAGGAAGTGGGTTCCCTCTGTCTCTGTCATCTGGGCACAGGAAGGCTCGTCTTGGCTGAGAAGTGAAAGCAGTTCCCTAAGTCCTGCACACCGGAAATGCGGGTGTGGGGGGTGGTCAGAGCAAGGCAGGCTCAAGCCCGTATGCACTGCCCAGGGGCTGGGCAACCACCGGGCTCCACAAAACCCCAGCTCCCTGCCTTGGTGCTCCAGGGGATGAATTCTGAACCTAGCAAGGGCACGAGTGACCGAGGGAGGAGAACCAATGGACAGCGCCACCCGAGAGGCAAAACACTGCAAGCCTGGCAGGGAGAAAACAGAGAACTACTTTCGTTCTGGGTTCAAAAAATTGCAGCTGCCAAGAAAGAAACAGGCCTGGCTGGAATACCCAAGGCTGAAGGGAGTAAAACATTTCATACCAAGAGAAACAGCACAGCTGGGCAGAGGTGGCTGTGATTGGGCACTAAGTCATTCTAAAGGGCTTATAGTTCTTTTTCTCCTATCCTGTAAGAAATTCATGATTCTTAGAAGGTTGCAGAACAAATATAACTTGTGACTTATGTTTCCCTGTTTTCAGAGCTGATTTCATGCACTTCTGACAGGAATATAGTATTTCCAACAATCGCAATTCTTCCTGATGCTGGAGTGTTTGGAGGACAAATGTCCCATCGGCCACACTCCCTGATTTGTTTGTCGGGGGGCCTCCCCAGCAGGAAAGTCACAGTGACAGAATTACCAATGGTGGCATGGAGGGACGCAGAAGCCTGAGTCCCTGTGTCTGCAGTCAGTGAATAACTGCCCCCGGACATTGCCCAGAAAGTCATGGGGAGATGCCAGAGAAACTCAGAAAGGAGAAAGCCCCCTCATCTTACGCCAGTGGTCCCAGACTCCTAGAACAATGATGGTGAATGTGCACTATGTGTGCCACAGTGGGCCACGTGCATGGTGGGTCCCCATCGCTGCCTAGGGTGATCCTGGCCTCTGCTGCAGGTCTGGAGCCTCCTGACTCCTGAAGAGAGAGGTGGTGCTGGCAGGCCCTGAGGTCACAGTGTCTGACCGTCAGATGGGGGAAAGATGAGTGGGGTAAGAGGGGTCCAGGTCTGTGCTGCCTATGTGGCCCTTTCCACATTTAGGAGAACCTGCAAAGAACAGAGCAGGAAAGGAGGTAATTCCAGAACGTGGTGATATTCTGGGCCTTTGACTCAGAGGTAACATGGGTTCATGTACCTGTTATGTTAGAAAAATGTGTATAAATATTGCATGGATTGTTTCGAATATATCTAGTTATCTAGGGATGCAAAAGCAAATTTCTGAGATGAGTCTGGCTCTGAGGATTGCTCCTACACAGCTCTTAGCACACCGGATACAATGAATTCCTCCTTGGAAATGAGGGTTCCCTTGTTCACCCAGGGACCTGGCAGCACTGCCCAGGCACCAAGGACACAGGCAGCCAGGAGGAAGGATAACTTGCCTGAGGTCACATTGCAGGTGTCTGGCTGCAGCTTGGGCAGAGGGAGGACCGAGGCCAGCAGAATCGGCAGCAGTGCTAGGATTTGGTTTATAAGTAAAAACAAGCAGTGGGGGAAGAACAGCTGGTGTTGAGTCTGGTGCTAGGATTAGTCTGCAACGCTAATCACAAGAAGTGGAAAAAATTAGGAGGTCCTTCCTGCCAAGGAGGTTTTCAAACATGCGTGTACGGCAGTTGTGGTGGGATTAGATTCTCCCGGTGCCAACGAAGTAGGCACCCAGAGCCACCAGCCAGAGCCTGCTCCCAGGTGTCACTACTGCACGATTTGAGAAGGGCTGCCACCCCACTGGAACTCTGGGGACAGTGGAGATGGTGCATGGCATGGGCCAGACTTCCGGTACTCCTCTGTGATGTCCCAGAAGGCACTGGGACCAGGAAAGAGTAGGAGAGACAAGATCCCTGGTCCCAGGAGACACAGCAGACATGTCTGGTACATCCACTGCCACTTGGGGCAGAAGATGAGGACTGTGCAGGCTTCCTGCACACTTCCGGTGACTCACGAAGGCGGAAGGGAAGCCTGTGCTGACCACAGAAGGCAGTCATAGCACCTCGGCAGCAGCACTGTGACCGACAGTCCCCGGTGCACCAGTGATGACCTGGACCCGCCCTTGGCAACTAGCACAGCGTGGGGATCACCTTCACTGCCCCCGCCATGCCCCTCACAGCCTTTAACAATGAGTTTCCTTCCAATATAGCCAGTGAGGAGGGAGGAGGGAGGTCTCTGGGTAAACAGAATGAGCCAGGTCAGTGGGACACAGTCCAGGCCTAATGGGAGCTGCCCAGGAGGAAGCTGGACATGGAGGGAGGACCATGTGAAGAGGAAAGGCAGGTGACAGGTCACCGGGATTCAGGATGGGTGGAGGAGCGGTGGGGGAGGCCAGTGATTCCCCAGCTACAGGGCTGCCATAGGGGTGACTCACTCCACAGCCGGGCCATGATGAGGGGTGCTCACGCTGCGGCTGAGTCGTTGGGAAGGAATCAGCCGCACTGGTGGGGTGCTCTGGAGAGGATGGTCTCTTGGAAGGCCCCTCTACTTCTCTATCTCGGACAGGTGTCTGAAGGTATCCATGACAAGGCACACGCTCTTACGGCAGCCTGCATCGGGCTCGCTTCAATATGGCCCACATGGGGCCGCTGCAAAGGATGCCAGCCGTGGGGAGCCTGCTCCCAAGAAGCTCCCCGGTGCGGTTCCGGGGAAGCATTTCCCCAAGGAGCGGCTGGGACAGATGTTCCCAAGGTCTTTCTCCGCCCGTCCTGGCTCCTCCAAACCCTCATTTTGGTGTTGCTATTTGCTTCAACAAAATGTGGGGCTTTTCAAAAGACATTTGGTTTCCTTTGTTGCTATTCAGTTGCCATAGTCAATTAAAATCTATCAATGCCTCTGAATAAATTTGTGCTAGGTGAAGAAAGAGCCTCAGCACAATCTCTCGACATGATCTCTATTACCTTATGTTACTTTAATAGCTAGAGTAATAGTTTGTTATTAATGGAATTAAGCAATTTAGTTCAAGCTTCCCAGAGGTCTTATAAGACAACTATTATAATTTGTATTCTCAGATTTTCCATTGAGTAGATGCCATGTGTTTTACATTACTTGCTAATGTTTCGAGAGATAGCAGTAGTATATTTAATATCTGGCTTTGTTTAATGATTCTAAACCTCTTTCAGTGTAGGTAAGTGCTGCTGGAATTTTGAGCAGTTAAAAAGTCTACATTGTACAAAATAATTATCTTGAATATTATTCAGCCCAGTTTCAATTTGTACTTCCACTTTGCCATCTATCCATGCTAAAGATTTGACCCGAAATGTGTTTTTCCCGTTTCCTCACCACAGAACTACCTCCTGTTCCTCCAGATGAGGCAGGAAACGCCATACATGCTTCAAGTGACCACCAGACACCGTGCACGGGTGCGTGAGTGCACACATGCGCTGCTCATACCAGTTTTGCCTATTTGAAGAGCCGTATTTAAACAAAGATTTCAAACCTGTTTTTGATAGTTGTGAAACCTGTTTTTAGAAGAAATAAATGTATTCACTGCATTATGAAACAGCTTGAGAAAACAAGATCTTACAATGTACACCATCTCTGTATTTAAATAGTTTCATTTCTATTCATGAGCTCCCTGATTAGATACAGGGAAAATATCATCAGTAAAATATGAATAATTCTGACAAATTAATAGTCGATTTTTAAAAAATGAAAATATGTGTAAGCATCTCATTCTCATTAGAAAAAGCTGCCATTGGGGGTGTATGAGACTCACGGCCTGCCCAGCCACGGCCCTAAGCTCTCTTAAACAGCAGGCAGCCAACAAAGGGAGTCCCGGACACCAGCAATGGCAGTGCTGTTTGCGAGACCAGGCTGGGTTTATGTCGGTCCATGAGGGAGGCAGGCCAAGGAGGACCAAGCCGAGAGATGTCGGCGTCAGGAAGGACTTTGGAGACTGTCTTGTCCGACAGCCCATTACTTCTTGGACTATTTCCACTGTTGCAGATGAGGGAGAGATGAAAGAAATTCGCTCAAGGTTACACACTGCATCCGAGAGAGGTGGCTTTGGACTCAAGATCCAATTTTTTTTTTTCTATGAGATGCACTGAGATGAAACACACCCAGCAAACAGCTGAGTGCCTACATCATGTCGGGGGCTGTGCCAGCCAAGGAGGACGGGTACACTGGCCGGTGAGACACAGCCGCTGGCTCTGGGAGGCAGGATGTGGCACAGGAGGCAGAAGTGCTGAGCAAGCCTGTTTGCTTTGGATGAGACAGGCTGGTCTCCTCACCTGGTGACCTCCAGCATGCTACCAGACGTTTGTGAACCTCAGGTGACACCTTTGTGAGAATGGGAGTGATTCCTACTTGTCAGGATCACTATGAGGCACTCAAAGGGAAATCAAGTCACTACGAGGCACTCAAAGGGAAATCAAGTCCAGCTCCTTGGGAGGCTGAGGCAGAAAGATCAAAATTCAAAGGCCAGCCTGGGCAACTTAGCAAGACCCTGTCTCCAAACAAAAGGGCTGAGGATATAGCTCAGGGGTAGAATATTTAACTGGCATGTGTGAGGTCCTGGGTTCAATCCCTAGCACTGAAAAAAAAAGCCATACTGTTTAGAGTTCTCTTGGTTTCACTAAGGAGAGCCTGTTCGCACCACTCACACTACAGGGGGAAAACTGTAAGGCCATGGTGAGACCCGAAGGAGCTCAGGCAAGAGGCAACAGGGGAGCTTCAGGGGCCAGCTGTGCACCCCTTCCCTGAGGCTGGTTCCTTTCCTTCTCCTGCCTTTCCCATCAGACTTTGAGACTCAGTCCTTTATACGCAGAAACCCAGAATGGTTACCCAAGTCTTGTACCTGCTTTGGCACAGGCTAAAGCACCAGGCCCAAAGGGACCGGCTGGTTATCCCACTTCCCTAGCTCACATTCCAGAGGCGAGAGATCCAATTGTTCCAACTTATTTGTTAGGGGTACTTGGTCCTGTGTTGCTGGCCAGACAACCGAAGGGCACCCCTGAACTGAGGTGTCTGCCCCTGAGGCTGGGTTGCACCCACTGCTGTCAGACAGCAGGGTAGTACTGGGTGGGTGCAGATGAGAAGGCTGGGGGCAAGGTGGGCACCCCAGTGCTAACACAGGAGGCCTTCAAAGGCACATTCCCTGTCCTGCACTGGACGGAAGCCGAGGGAGCAGGTGAGGTGGGTGATGAGAAGACAGACCGGGCGGAGGTGCCGTGGAGAAGGACAGAATGTGATGGGGCAGTGCGCCCTCAGCATCTGCTGCCCTTCAGCCCAAGGGACTAGGGACACCAGCAGTGGGACTGGGGGCTACTGGGCAAGGTGGCCTGGAAGCGGGCAGGGAGACCTCGGTGGTCGTCAGCATAGAACTCGTGAGGGGCTGCTGAACAAAGTCAAGAGCAGTGGAAACGAGAGGAAAGATGCAGGAGGGAGAACCAGGAAGTGGCCCGGAACCTGGATGTGGGGTGCAGAGAGCTGGCAAGGGGGCTGGAGAGCTTCCAGGTGGCTTGAGACTGGGGTGAGGGGCAGCTGTTCCTGGACTGGGGGCGGCACAGAAGAGTGGGTTTGAGGACAGACGGGTGCAGAGAGGTCTTGCGGCACCTGAGGGGCATCCTGGTGCACGTGCCGGACAGGACCCTGGGGACAGATCAGCTTAGAGGTGAGGGACAGGAGATCAATAGCACCTGCAGGGCTGGAGAGTGGTGAGGGATGAAAGAGGCAGCCACCTGAGAATAACAGGATTAGGGGCCTGCCTGACGGCCTGGCTGGTGAGCTATCAACACTAAGGCTGGAGACCGGAGACTTTCCCAGCCCCCTCAGTCATGCATGGCTGCTTAGGGACCTGCCACCCCCTTTCCAGAGAGCCCTGCACTTCTCCTGAGCAGCACAAAAGGCTGGCTGCAGAAACTCTTCTGGAGCCCACAGCCACACTGAAGTGCCTTCAGGAGAGACCAGTCCTTCTGAGCTCTGGGGCTGAGAAGACATGGCTCTACAGCTGTGGTTTGCCCATATGTGCACTGCAGCATGGAGGGGAGGGGCTGAGGCAGGCAGAGAACTCTTTAGGCTACCAGGGCCATCTGTCCTATTGGAGCAACGGGCCCATAGCACAGGTGGTGAAAGTTGTGGTTTTCCCAGGCACTGGGCCCCTGATTTTCACCCGGGCCTGATATGAAGGAGAGCAGTTGAGGTTTCAGCAGGGATCCCTGTGGCCCAGCGGCTAGCTTGGGGGCTAGGCCAGGAAGCCATGCACTTAACCAGCCCTGAGGGGGAGATGGTGCACACACAGCATCAATACTGAATGACTGCCACTTGTTTACTTTCAGAAGTCCCAACTTCCCATAAATCCAAGTCGGAATCAATCATCTTTCATGGAAGATATTAATGGCAATTCTATTATTTATATCCAATCAATGCAACCTCCTCCCCCCGCCACTGTACTGGAGCCAAGAAGTTTGGAGGGGGCTTTTGTTCAAGGGCTGGAAAAAGGAAGTCAAATGACCTTGCTCACATCTCAATACTGCTGTTAGATAATCGCTTAGGAAAAAGGGATTTGGTTTCTCTCCATTTCGCCCATGAAGTGGGAAGGTTTTAATTCCACTGGCCTAGGAAAAATAAAAATTCTTCTCTTGCATTCATGATGCACTGTCCGAGTGCTGTCGGGTGCTCAATGTCACTGCTTTTTTTAAACTCAGTAACTTAGCTGCTGGGATCCACGGCTTCCTGATCAAAAAAAAATTTTTTTTTTAAGTTATGAACTCTTCCAGGAACTGGCTTCAATGCCTACAAAATAGCTAATCTTTAGCAGAAACAAGTGGGGGTTATTTGTTCCCAGAAGTAAAAAGGCACAAAAACAAGACAGAAATTATATGCTCTGGGAGACGAAGAGGCCATCAGAAATCTCCAAAGAGAACACACATCTGCCTGGTCCTCTTGTTCACAGTGGACCCTTCCCAGATGCTCACTATGATGGAATGAAGTATGGGGTGCAGGACCGATTCACCATCAGCTGCTGCAGGATGAAAAGGTCCCACTGAAGCACTAGAACACAGGGGTGCTTCTCAAACCCAAACATGGGGCCTGGAGAGACGCGTGTTCTGTTACCACTCGAGAGGTCCTACTTCCTCTTCCTCGGTGACTCCCTCCTTCCTTCAAGAAGTGCCAGCCCCTAACTCTGTGCTGCTCTGTGCCCTTACCTGTCTCCCACCCTGGTAGGGGGCTATGTCCTTTCTCAGGGGCCACCTCCACCATGTGTTCCCTGGAGAGACCCTGCCATAGCCACGTGGTCTCTTGGAATGGAGCCTTATCTCTAGTACCATCGTGAAAGCTGTTCTCGTGGGAGGCTTCCTTGGGGACGAGATGAACAGGACAGGACTCTGAGGGGGCTTCAGCATGGCAGGAGGTGGAGAGGACTTCTGACTCACCCTGCCTTCAGAGGCAGCTGGGGACTAGCTGTACTGGCTGTTCTCTATTATCAAAACAAAACACGGGAAAATGGGCTTAAATTGCAGCAAGGGAGATTTAGGTCAGATAGAAGAAAAGCCTGCAGGAGCCACCGGAACGGGGCCACGGGGAGTTGATGGAATTTCTTTCCCTCGGGATCTTTGGGAAGAGGCTTTAGTGTCAGGGATGATCCATCCCCAGGGCTTAGTGCTGAAGGAGGAGGAAGACAGGCAGCCTAGCACCAGGCCTAAGTCTGCCATGGCTTCTCCTCCAAGAACATCCTTTAGCAGCCTGCAGCACCCTCTCTAAGCACAAGAAGGAACATGCCTACCAGCACACGCGTCACCCAGTATCCTTTCTCAAGACTGTCAGAGGTTGTGACTTCTGTCTGTTATGGACCATGGAGATGCCACGCTGTCTTCCTTGTGACAAAAGCCTTTTTCTTTCACTCTGTGGTTGGAGCTTGAGAATGACATACCTCACCTTGCCTAAATAATAGCACAGTCCTCTATCACTCTATCCACAACAAAGGCCTGCAAAGTCTCTGCAAGAGCAGGATTAAGTGGCCTGGAGATGGGAGCTCCCTGACCTTAGGACCTGCCTGCAGAGCAAGACCTTGTATATGTTTTGGAATGTGGCTCCCTCTTCTTTGGAACAAGAAGAATGGATGGCTGAATGTGAGTAAGCAGAATCCCAACGCAATTCCTAGGAGTGGCCAAGGTCAGGAGCACTGCCAAGCCTGGGGGCAGATTTGTGGCTGCCTGGAGCCCTGGTGTGGGGCTTCCCAGATGTAATTTCATATAGGAGATACTTTCCTCGCCCACACTTGCTCTCACTCCTACTTTCACTTACCAAGTCTTACTGTATTCTCTGAAGTTCCCTGCAGTCCCTCCTGAAGCCAGGCAAGGGAAGAACCAGAGAACAGAAGCTCCATGTGCTTCCCAGGCTGAGCCCAGCCCCTGCCCCATCCTGGCCTCCCTGCTTGCTCTCCAGCCCCAGGAGCTGAGCAGATCTGTTCCTGAAGCCCCATGATGGGAACCTGAAGCCAGCTCTGCCAAGAGCCCTCCAGGACCATGCAGCGGAGGGAGTCATGGCACGTTCCCAGCCTCTGGGGGAGGCTGGCGGTGGCTAGAGGTGGTCACCAGAGTGCTGCTCATGCAAGACAAGGGTTGGCTGGGCCCCTTCTCTGCTGTCCAGTTCTGCTGCCCTGAGCCACATGTCCAGCAGTGGGCAGAGCTGGCTGCCAGAAGGCAGCAGATGCCCCAGGGTGGATCTTCCCCCATGCTGAAAGCAAGGAGGCAGGACAGGGTGAGGGAAGTATTACTGGGGAAGTGTGATGTGTAAGTTGGGGGCCAGCACCTCCCGTGAGGCAATTTTGCTCAGAGGAGATGGGAGAGCTCCAGCGGTTTCAAGCAATTAGAAACAGGAGTGACACATTCCCCTGGCTTTGCTCTGGCAAGTCCCGGCCACCCTGCTGCCTGCTGGAGGGGAAGTTAAAAGGCCAGAAGGGGCCTTATCTGGTGCTGGTTACTGTGGTCAATGAGAAATGAGCATGCATGGGAACCACTGTGGTCCCTGATACCACACAGGCTGGCCGCAGAGGTTTGTGCAACATACCAGATGTGTGACAGTTACAGGGCCCAGCCCCCAGTATCCCCACCCTGCTCCTCAGGGCTCCCAACCCCGTGCAGCTCTGGCAGCCAGAGAAAAGTAACAGGGACTTTTCATGACTCCAGGCCTTGGGGAGGCTGGGGGCAGTATGGATGCTGACCACATCTAGTGTCCTCCAGGGGGAGGACTGGGGACTCTGAGCTATGAGGATGGGCCAGCCCCCTTCTGGCCTGGGGGCCTGGGGCCAGTCCTCCGGAGTGGTCCTGCAGGCAGAGCAGGTGCTGGCCCTGAGGGTAGGGTCACAGCACGGGTATGAGGAGGTGCTTGGTAGAGCTAGCTTAGTCCTGCACACTCGGCATGGGTTTCCCTCGGGAGCAGGGCCGGAGACCAGCAGAAATGAACAGGACTGGAAATTCAGGTCCAGTGTCCTGAAGACATCCCCTCCTGCCCTCCACCCGTGCCCTTGGCTTGGCCTCCAAACACCACAAAGGAACCTCACCACACACCTGACTGCAGCCAGCAAGGGAAGACTCTGGAGTGAGGCCAGAGCATGACCTGGCCTCCACTGCTCACCACTGGTGGGGAGGCACAGGTCACGCGGTTAAGGGCCGGACAAGTGAGGATCAAGGTCAGAGCAGGAGAGAGTGGGACATTCTGGCCAAGAGTGACAGCACTCACACTGCACCAGCTGGAATTCCGGACCCAAGACTTTCTAAAGAAATGTCAAGTGGCAAGTCCCTGTCAACCTCGGAGTGCTCTATGCAGAGAGGGACAAGAGGGTCCGCAGCCACAGGTGGCAGGGAGAATGGGGAGAAGCCATGTCCATACTGCTCAGTGCAGCCCCAGGTACTGCTGGCTGTGGTCACAGACTCACTCCTGCCTGGGCAGGGTGTCTGTGGCCGGGTGGGACAGGGAGGCTGCCTCCCAAGGCCAGGCCCAGCAGGGCTCTCAGGATAGGCTGAGCTGTCACCAGGGGTCAGCCGGATACTGCATCATCCGGGTGGACCTCGACCCTACAAAGCCTGATTCTAAATGGGTGATTGTTTATTGGCGGCTTATTCCATCTCTCGGGTTATGAATTATTTACCTGATAATGACTTCATAATTGTTAATGAGAGATGCCCCAAGGACATGCTGACATACCTTCTAAAGCCACAGTGCTAACTTGGTAGAGACCCAGAACCTCCCACGTGGTCATATGCAGCGTCACTCCAAGGGACAGAGCCTGATGGGACCTTGGGAATCAGCCAGGAATTCAATTCAGATAAAGAGGACAGGACCCAGCCAAGGACAAGGACATACCTCTAGCTCTCAGGGCCAGTCAGTGGCTTCCTCGGACTGGGATAAGCCCTCAAAGTGGCTGTGACCCTGTGGGTTACACTGTGTACTGAGCAGGTCTGGTTCCCACAGGGAGTGTGGGTAAATGGAATGCATGTGGTGGGTGCTTGGAGATCTCCCTCCATGCAGAACAAGGGCCTCCAGACCTTCTGCTACAGTGGCCTGTGGGGGACCTGGGACACAGTGCAGCCCAGGGGCTGCCTGGCATGCTTGTGGAGGAGGCCACCTCCCTGAGTACAGAGACCCTGGACTCCAGGGAGAGCTCTGAGCTAGGTAGCTGGTGTCCCCAAGGGGCAGGGGCCCTGGGAGAGCACGTCAGCACACTGTCCCACTGCCATGTGGCACTTGGCTGTGAGCTGCTCTCATGGTGTGGCTGGTCCCTGAGTACACGCGTATTACACAGGTTAAATGAGCCACTTCCAGTCACTCGTCCACCCCAGAAACAGCTGAAAGCCGTTTTTGTATGAGGTCTTGAGGAGGGACCCAGAGGGTGAGTCCCAGCCTGTGCTTTGAAGGGAGTTCTGTGGTGGGGCTGAGGGTCCGGGAGGGAGCACAGGCAAGCCAGGGACCGGCTCTGCCTCTCCTTACTCCTCTTGTGCGCAGGGCCGTGCTGGGCCCCAGAGCACCCATGGTGAGAGCAGGGCCGGCTGCACACTGCACAGCGATGGAATCGCACCGGCCCAAGAACTCTGCTAGGAGGGGCCAGGTGAGCAGAGTACTGGGCAGCGCTGTGGCGAGGGAATGCCCAGGGAGCTCCCTCCAGGGAGTGACCAACAGGATTGGGAGGGGCTGTTCCCAGAGACCTGGCATAGCCAGACTCCCTACTTCACAGCGGGGTGCAAAAGTGGGCCAAGCAAACCTCAGAGTCAGCCTGCAGGGGAGCAGAGGCTGCCCAGGTGGCATGGGCAGAGCTGCTCTATCTGATGCATGCCCATCAGCGAGTACCTGGGCAAGACAGAGAACACTCGGAGTGCACACCAGGAAGCCTTGAACCGGTGCTAAGCGAACATCACACTGCTTATTCTGGGACGGAGAGGCCAGGTACCCCACTCTGCTGAGGCTCTCAGGCTGCCGGGGGTGGGGCTGCTTTGTTCACATCCCTGTGCGTGGGCTCCAGAAGAGACCTCTGCAGAAGCTCTCTGTGTCTTCTCATTTCCCACATCCAGCACCTGCCTGGGTACCTGGGAGGGGTTAACTGTTACCGCCCACGCTGTTACTAGGTTACTCTGTAAAGGCAGAAATAGGCTTTTAGTGATTTTTGTTGTTATTGTTGCTGCTACCTTTCGAGCCAGACGCTTTTATCTAAATGAGTTGCTACAAATCAAAGGAAGCGCCCATGAGGGTTGCTAGGCTGCGTCTGTCTTACACGGTCGAGCTCCGGCTCTGGGGATGAGGCCGAAGGGTCCCCCGCCCTCAGCCTCTAGCTCGCTTACCAACCGGTACGGACGCGCGTCGGCAGCTGTAACGGATGAGCTCCGGCTGGACTGGACGAGAGGACACGGGAGCAGGAGGAGCGGCCTCCATGCTGTGATGGGGAAATTCTGCTGGTGCCTCCTGCAGCGCGAGCTTTGGGAAGGCGCCGCTGCCTTGTACGCTGCAGCAGAATTCTCAGCCGGAGAGTAGGTGCCGAGGAAATCTGTTGGGCAAACGGATGCCCTTCCACGGCAGGTTGTATCGAGTCTTCTCGTGTCACACCTTATTATAAGGATGTGCTTAGTTGTTGGTCTTCCTACTGGCCTGGGACTCCTTGAAAGACTGGGCTTTTGTCTGAGGTCTCTGACCCTGGACCTAAAATAATGTACAATGTGGCTGCTGGTCAGTACTCGAAGGAACGGATGGATGAGTATCAAGATACCTTTTTTCCTCTCCATTTGCTGGTTTTTCCTCATGCAGTTCCTGTTTCTCCTAGTACTACCAGTGTCTGTCCCAGGAGGGGTAGGGGGAGAAATTTATGAGCGGAAGACCAAAGCCTGGAGTGTTTTTCAGACACTTTTGAATGTAAGTAAATGAGATCATTTAGAGGGACAGAATTCCACAAATTGAGGATCATGGTCACTTAAAATAATGTACCCAATCATTTCCATGAGCAGGGTGCCGGCAGAGTGGCTTCTAGCTTAGCCACTGATCTGTGCGAATTAGGAGGAGGTGCCTCTCCCTGGCAAAGCTCACACAGCCTAGGCTGGGAGTCTGCCCCGTATTTCCTTAATCAGGGGTCTTCCCACAGGGCATAAATCCACATCTGTGCCTGGTGCCTATGGCTACTGGGGCAGGTGCAAGGTAAGGAAGGAGACAGGCCACTTGGAAAATCAAACTATGCCACAAAAATAGACTCCGAGGCTTGTGGATAAGCTATTTCTAGCTCAGGTGCCAAACCAGATTCTGCAGCCAAAATGAACTGCTGCATCACCTTCCCTGTGCCCCATAGCACCTGGCTGTCAGCTAAGCAGAGCTGCCCATGTGACACTGTCCTGCCCCCTTGCTTTCAGCATGGGGGAAGATCCGCCCTGGGGCTCTGCTGCCTTCTGGCAGCCAGCTATGCCCACTGCTGGACATGTGGCTCAGGGCAGCAGAACTGGACAGCAGAGAAGGGGCCCAGCCAACCCTTGTCTTGCATGAGCAGCACTCTGGTGACCACCTCTAGCCACCGCCAGCCTCCCCCAGAGGCTGGGAACGTGCCATGACTCCCTCCGCTGCATGGTCCTGGAGGGCTCTTGGCAGAGCTGGCTTCAGGTTCCCATCATGGGGCTTCAGGAGCAGATTTGCTCAGCTCCGGGGGCTGGAGAGCAAGTGGGGAGGCCAGGATGGGGCAGGGGCAGGGCAGGGGCTGGGCTCAGCCTGGGAAGCACATGGAGCTTCTGTTCTCTGGTTCTTCCCTTGCCTGGCTTCAGGAGGGACTGCAGGGAACTTCAGAGAATACAGTAAGACTTGGTAAGTGAAAGTAGGAGTGAGAGCAAGTGTGGGCGAGGAAAGTATTTCCTATATGAAATTATATCTGGGAAGCTCCACACCAGGGCTCCAGGCAGCCACAAATCTGCCCCTAGGCTTGGCAGTGCTCCTGACCTTGTCTACCCCTGGGGATCCCCTGCTTGGGCCCCCTCCTGGAGCTTCTGATTTAACAGAACCGAGATGCAGCCTGGTTTGGGGATTTTCCAAGTCTCCATAGGTGATTTTAGTATGCAGCCCACAAAGAGGGCCAATGTGTAGAGAAGTCAGAAGGGACACACAGAATTGGATCCGTTTTAGTGCGATTCTCGGGCCTGTGCAATACTTCCAGCCAGGGGTTTGGGAGATCAGGTCTGTGGTGAAATCAGAGACACATCACAAGATCCTAATGAAGGTGCCACACATGATGGGACAATCAGGAACTGTCACGATCTGCAGGGCTGCAGATGACGACAGAACAGCCCACAGAGCTCATGGGAATGCACGCTGGTGGGGCTGCGTGACCAGGGCCAGTAGCAGGGCGCAGTCATCGGGGACCAGACCCAGTGGCAGATTTGAGAGTGTCTGACAGGATGTGTGAGCCACACAGGAAGATTGCTTCGCTAAATCTCCTAACTTCTGTCTCAATCCTCAAGGCAGAAAACGCTGGCATTTGGTAACACTGAGTCAGAGGAGTGGCTGACGTCTGACAACCAGTCCTGTGAGAGTGCTAAGTTGGAGCTCCCAGGAGAAGGTGCTGGGCTTCTCTAGATTTTAAAGTTTTCCAGGTGACTCTTAGGTGCACGGAGAGCCAAGCACTGCTGAGCCAAGTGTAAAGCTGGTCTCTAAATCTCCTTTCCCCTTGGTCTCTCTTTTCCGGAGAGGCAGAAAGGTCAGTGTGGTTCCCATTACAGCTGAGAGCCAGGCTCCGGAAGTTCTGTGGCCTTGCCCAGCGCTACAGGAAGATCTGGTATTAGAAACCAGGGGACCTGCCTCCCCACCTGAGATTGCCAGAGGGGAAACAGTCCTCTCAAGTGTGTGCATGGGTCAGGCCTGAGGAAGAGAAAAGACGGTCCCTGTCCTTGGGGAGCTGATGGTCAGGGAAGGAAGAGGAATCCAGACTCACAGCCAAGGGCGGCAGAGGTCAAGGCATCCTTTGAAAAAGGCTCCATGGGAGCCGGCAATTAAGCAGCCTTGTCTTAGGCTGAGGCTGAGACAGAATCGGACTGGCAGGCAGATACACAGGGACGGAGCAGCTGCCTGCAAGGACCAGGGACTGCCAAGGCAGGGGAAGTAGGGGACCCCGGAGAGACGGGAAGCTGCAGGAAGCCTGGGAGCAGAAGCAGTGTCTCTCATAGGTGGGAGGAAGAGGAGGAACCAGAGCGTTGCAGCCCACAAGACCAGAGTGGGGTGTGCACCACGCCATGAACTGGGAGCAGGCCATTTGCTAACGCAGAAGTGGACAGGGCTTGAGGCCTCGGCGACATTTCTGTGGCACGGTAAACAGAGCGCAGGGCAGGGAGTGGGCCAGCAACCACAAAAGCTAGGGCCCCACTGAAGGACGGTGCCCGGCCAGTGTCGTGGGCATTGGGCACATGGCACTTTTGGGCAGGAGTACCTGTGTACCTGGTGAAAGAGAGGGCCGTGGAGGTTGCCAGGGAGGTCTCAGAAAGGCAACAACAGTTGAAGGACAACGAGTGACCAAGTACATATGGTGTCCAGAGCAGTACTGAGATGACTGTGTGGCCCGTCCTTGGGGTGGGCGCCAGAGGCCAAGTAGAGATGGACAAGGAGGCAGCAGTGAGAGGAGGGAAGAGCTCTCAGTAGACCCTGGGAGCTGGTGAGCAAGACGGGAAGCAGGCCGAGGGTGAGAGTGTGGTCAGAGGTCAATGCAAGGGACATGAGGCTGGGCTGAGCGTGGACACTGGGGACACAGCACAGGGAATCGCTCCAAGTCCCGTTAGCTCTGGAGACGGGGCCACGTCCTCTGAGGTCAGAGTATTTTGTTTGCTGGGGCAGCAGCAAAGGACCTAGCTGGGCAGTACCGACATGGTTTCAGAGTCCCAGGGACTGAGGAAGGGGGTGCTGCCCAGCATGGCTCCTCAGTCTCAAGAAAGTCAAGTGAGCCCTCAGCTCAATCCCCCCCACCCCCCGCAGGGCAGGTATCAGATTGCACCCTGCTCTTCCTTCGGGACCTTCTTGGTTACCTGGGTGATGCTCATCAAACTGCTGAAAAACACACAGCAGTGCTTCACCTTTAGCTCCTGAACTGGCCTGTTCTGTAGCAGGGCACACAGGGTCCAGGGACTGGCCCTGTTTCCCCAGCAAGTTGGGAGCCTCTTCTCTGGGTCACTAGAGCCATGGTGGACCGAAGCACCTCCTCTTCCTCTCAGGAGCCAGTGGGAGTCCTTCCTAAGGGCCATGGGCATGGGTGCCCTTTGGGTCAGTCCTGGCACTGTTTAGGGATGAGTTTCTTGGAAGCCCAGAAAGTGCTAGTGGGATTGTGGAGGGGCAGGATACAGAGATCCCCAGATGTGATTCACCAAGGGGCAGGAAAGACACACAAACTCCCTGTGGAGATGCCAGTCAGGGGCACTCAGAGACTACCATCCATAGAAGGCATTCATTACCAGAGATGGCTGAGGTCACCAGCAGGACCCCCATCCTGATCCATGCTTGTCCAAGGTTGGGTAAATGAGAGCCATGAGCCACCCCGCATCAGTGGCAGAGAATAAAAACTCCCAAAATAAGGGTCATCACTTCCTGCCACACTCGCAATTGCCAGCTTACAGGAGCACAGCTGCCTTCTGGGAAGAGTGCCCCCCGGATCTCTTCTCAGCCACTCACTCTTCCCTGCCCCTGTCCCTCTGGGAGCTGGGCAGGTGACGGTCACCAGACCCAAGCTTCACTGTCTCATCTTCACTCCCCTTAGGCTCTGACCTGTCAGTCATAGAAGCAGACGGGTCCCAGGGTCTGAGATAACACAAAAGGACAGCTGCCCCTGTCAGTGCCACCATCAGACTCATGCCAGCAGCCTAGCAGCTGGGCCAGGAACCCGTCCACCGTCCAGCCTCCTCTGCTGTCCCCACAGGGCTCCTGGGTGGCAGCGGGCTGGAGGCACAGCCGGGTGACGGGGGCTCTTTCATCTGAGCAGCTGATCCAGCCTGGAGCCTTCTCCCACTTCCAGCCAACAACCAGGGCTTCCAGAGACTTAGAGCCACATTTTCTGTCCTCTGTGCAAGGCTTCTGGGAGTGGCAGGCCGCTCTCAGCCCCACTGTCTCTGAATGCAAAGAACAGGCTTTCTGACAGGCAGAGAACCTCCACACGCGGGAGCCTTCTTGTCCTGCTATACTGTTCCTGGTGCAGAGGGAAGCCAGGGTTAGATCAGAAGCAGGGCCGAAGTCAGACCACGAGGCTCCTGGTTAGAGACACCAGGGTGGGTGCTGCCGAGCACTTGGCTCCTTGGGGCTGCTAGGACCTGTGCTCACCCAGCACCAATGCATCACTGCAGACTGAGGTTGGCCCATGGAAGGCCCAATACGATGTGGACAGGAGGAGCTGGGCCAGCTTGGCCTCCACTGTCCCAAACCCCAGCACCCAGGCCCTACGCCCCGACCTGTTGCATCCCAGGTGCCATCCCTTCCCCCGAGCAGCAGAGGAGGTGAGAGTTGCTGGCACTTGCAGCAGGCCCTGCTGCTTCTGTGGGCGCATCCCGGGCGGCTGGTATAGATCAGAGCAGTGGAGCAGCTCGGCTTCCTAAGAGTCATGGTCTCACAAGGCGGGCCACCTTCCCCCCACTCCTCTGGCTGCCTGATCCCGAGCAAAGAATCCAGAATCAAACATTACGCCAGACCTGTGTAAGTCTAACCTGAGGAAGTAATCAAGCGACTACACAAAGTGCGTGCGCCAAAATGTTTGTGGTGGCGGCGGGATTTGTACAATGAAATGCTCAAACTGTGTTAGAAGTCCATTAGTTAGGGCACCGGGTAAATTAGGTGAGTACTAAATCCACATGATATGAGGCCTGGAGAAACGACGATATAGATTTCTGTGCACTGACATGAAACCGTTCTGTACCACTGTTGAATCAAAGTAACATTTCACCAAATCGTATATATAGTAGGGTCCCCTGTATGGGCACTTGATGTATACGCATAAGAAAAAAGGCTGGAAAGAGACATTAAAGTGGCTGTTTCTGGGGCATGTGACTATAAATCACATATGTAATTTGAGTTTTTGCTTTGGTGTTGGGATCAGATGCGGGGCCTTCCGTATGCAAGGAAGAGGCTTGGCCAGTAAATGACACTCCTGGCCCTTGGGTACTATCTTTTAAAATCTTTTTATAATGAACAAATAATATTTTCATGGTATAGGGTCACCTATTTTAATAGTTAAAGTGTTATAATGATCATCATTAAAGAGCTTCATGGTCTTCTAGCTGTGGGCCACTCCTGGACCCGCCCCCCCAGGAAACCTAGCCCTGGGGAGCCGGAAGAGAGGCTGATGGGGACCCAGGTGACAGTACACGCGGACCACATGGCTGCAGTAAAAATCTCAGCAGCAGGGGGGATCAGGAGCAGCTCTAGCCCTGCTTCCCCAGGCCCGGAGAGTGAGAGGAGACAGCTGCTGCGTCCAAGCCCAGGCCCCCAGGCCCCCAAGCCCCCAGGCCCCCAGGGCAGATGCCCTGCTTACCCCAGCCCAGCTGCACCTACCTTGCGCCGCCCGTCTCTGGCAAGTTCAGGATTCGTCCCCAGGATGCAAAAACTTTGGTGGCCACTAATGCTTAGCAGAGTGCGAGCATCACGGGGAAGCCAGACAGTCTGGAAAGAAAAGGGAGAAGGGTGGGGTTGAGGTGGGAAAAATACATTTTTTTTTCAAAATATCTATTTCCCACTCCAGCATCTTAGATGACCCCCACTCTAAATGGATTTGAGTCTCAGCCTCTGGCTTTTTCCAGACTCCGAGCAGCCTGCTGAGGACCATCTCAGGAGGGGTGTGCAGACTCCAAGCAAACACGCTCAGATAATGGGTGCAGCGGGCAGCAGAGGACCCAGAGCTGCACAGGAGAGGTACCCCCATTCCATCTCTCCAACCGCCAGCACTAATCCTCACTGCCGAGCCAATAATGCTGAATAAGAGAGAGAACAATGGCATTGTCTTCCACCTAATCCAAACAAAGAAACCCCAGTGATGGGGAAAAATAAGAAATTCAAGTCTCTAATCTAATGCTGAAAAGGACACAAACTCTAGAATTGCAAAAACAAATCATTATTGCTTTTAGACAACAGGAAGAGAAGACCTTGAGGAGGCACAGGATGGGTTCCTTGGAGAGAATTTTTTTAAAAAAATACAGATTTCATACCTAGTAGAAAGAGGCTATCTATTACGGGGAGGCAGGGCTAATTCTCATTTGCTCTTTCAAATGCAATATATGAGAAAGCCATCGCCATGACGGGAAACGCCATCCTCCCCTGCAAATGTTTGCGACTGTCATTACCTGGGAATCAATATATTTTTTAAATGGAATATATCATTATCAATTGATTTCCCTTTTTCTTCTTAGCACTCCAGGGTCCCAGGTAGCAGGGGAAAGCTTTCATGTGATAGGAAGGATTTGGACAGGTAAATAAGTTATTGTAAACTAATTTCACCTCATGGCCAACTTCCCTCTGACAGCATGATGGTCTTTCTCAGATCCTCTCCCTAAGCTTTTTCATCTGCCACTGACAGAGACACCCTGAGAGCCTATCAAATAGTCATTTGAAAGCTGAAGGTGGCAAAAATACTATTTTTCCCAAGGACAGCGTGTTCTCTTTATGATTAAGACATAACCTCTGTGGGGAGGCAAAGTAAGCCAAGGTCACCATTTAATTTTGACACAGAGCCAAAGTTGTGACTACATTTCCTCTACCGGGCCCACATGACATGCACAGAAACATTGATCACTTTGGCCACAAGGTATTGGCCATACTCGTGATTAGAAGTTCAATGTATTTCTGGGAAGGATCCTCAGTAGATATATGGCGGAGAAGAGAGAGGTTTAGAAGACGTGGTCAAGTCACTTTTAGGTTCTTGATAAACTCATTCATTCATTCGCTGTGTGAGTGCCTGCTGTGTATCAAGCCATGTCCTAGGCACTGGGAACACAAGAACAAATGAAGGAAGAAATATCCCTGCTGTCATGGAGCTCAGACTCTAGCGGGTAAAAACATAATGAAACAATAAATTTAGGAATAAGTGAGCATTGTAGGGTACACCAGAAAGTAGTAAACAGTAAGAGTGATTTGTAGAGACCAAATAGAGCAGGGTAGGAGATGTGTGCTGAGGACTATGGTGAAGTTTAAACAGAGTGGATGGAACAAGGAAGGGGTCATGTGGGGCAATGGGAGAGCCAGTGCAAATGCCTTGGGGTGGGACATGATTCCAAGTTCCAGGACCAGCAAGGAGCCTCCTGGGCCTGGGCCAGGGAGATTCCGGAAGACGAAGCTGGAGAAGTGAGTATCCAGGCCGTGGAGGGCCTTGGAGGCCACCAAAAAGGTTTCTCACTGAGAACCCAAAGCTCTCAGCCATTGTTGTTAGAAGGGTCTCTCAGTCTCCTGAGATAACACTCTCAAGTCAGGGTCAGGTTAATCTGCTTTCCTTCTTTTCAACCAAGATGGCTTGGCTGTCGGGGGGAGCTAAAGCCCACACCCCAGGCTGTAATCAGGATATGCTGGGTGGACACAGCACAGGCCAGGCAGGAGCTCAAAGAGGGACGGCAGTGGGAGGCAGGAAGGGGCTGTGCACACCTGGGTCTGATGACAGTGTCGGAGCCCCTTCGAGTCTGTGCTGCCAGAGGCCACTCTGAGCAGTGATGACTGAATCAGTCCCGAACAAAACTAAACCCCACGGGAAGGTGGGTTCTCCGTGACTACTTTGCCCCATGTGCTAATGCGAAGGTCCTTGTAGGAACCGACAGGTTAGCTACTACTGGCTGAGTGGGATACATCTGGTTTACCTAGGTCTCTTCCCACCCGCCCACCCTGTTCTGTGTCCTGGATGCCCACTGCCTGGCACGGAGGCATGCCTGGGGCTCTGGGCCCTCGAACTACTCGTTAGGGTCAACTCATAGGAGACTAGGACTGGTTAATCCCTTCACTCCCCTTCCTCCCTGCTGGGTCTCCATGGGCTGACTGTGTCCTTCCTGTGGCCTGAAGGCCACAGTTCTAGGTGGGGAAAAAGGCACTCCACGTGGCTGGCTCTCTCTACTCCAGAAACAGGGGAGTTCCCTTCCCTTGACCCCTTAGGCTTCTAAGCAGTAATTACCCCATCCCCACTTTTAGCCCTGCATACTGCACTGTTATGGTTTCTTTATACTGTGCCTATACTTGTGTAGCTTTCTTTTACTTAACTCTCTTCGAATTACACATTTGGGTGTGTCTATTTCTTTTCAAGACTTCTGTGTATCTATGTGCAGAGAGAGTTAAACATAAGGCTCTGGAACCAGACAGATTAGCACTAGAGTGCTAACAACACTGCCACTTAGTTTATGATACTTGGTAAGGTATTTAATGTCTATGAACCCTTTTTTCGCACTCTTAGAACTGGAGAAGTTGGTCCATGAGTCTTCCTGGTCCTCCTCAGCAGCATCACCCCCTTCAGTATCATTTAAATATTGCTGCCACCTACCCACGGAGCCCTGCTCCATGATACCTTGGCCCTCACCAAGCAGAAATTCCTTTAAGATTTCTGATTGTTCTTAGCTCACTTTCAGCCTTAGCTTATATCTCAGTGTATAAGCTTATATTTCAGTGTGTTTATTTTCCCCCATCTTTCCTTTGTTGTTCTTTTCCCTCTTGCCCAGCCTCTACTTAGATTCATCAGATTCCGGGCTGAGAATAGGCAGATTCGTTGGTCCACATCACCCATCACAAGCTGGTGTGGAATGGATCCATGACTCATTAACTTGTCTTCGGAGGCCTGTGTGCTGCAGACAACACACCTAAACATCTTCCCCTTCATGAGATGCACAGTATGGTATGCATAGTATGTAAAGTAATTTTACATGAGTAGAAATCGATTTCTAGTAATAATTTTTATTTCCAAATTAACAGTGTAAAACCTAAAATTTCCTGGGAAAATGAATCTCAGGAAGGAGAAATCATGGGGAGCTAGATTAGCTCTTGCCGAGATGGTAAGAATACCTCAAGACTGGATTCTGACATCTCTAGTCAAACTGATCCTCTCCCTTTCACTAATTTCACCATCACGGTAAACTTACATTCTTTGGAAAGCCAAAGGACAGGACACTCTTTATCAGTAGGCGATCAGTCACTGCTGGTGAAAGGGGTCTTCTGACCTTCATGTGCTCAAGGTCCCTAAGAGATGCTGACTGATCTAACAGGGCATCAAGACTAATATGGAAGTGACACCTCTGAACGGGCCGTTGGGGTTAAATGTTAGGAGAGCTTCAAAACAGAACTCAAAAAAAAAAAAAAATCTGAGACGCATTCTAACTCCAAATCTGGGATGATGGCTCCTGACATGAACCAAATTGACTGCCAAGAGAATTATGAACAAGGGCCCCAGGATTCTTTTTATGTCACTATAAAAGACACCAATTTTTGGAGAGAAACTACCTACAGAGAGGACAAGCCAATAAAGGAGTCTCCAATTTGATACAGGATGAGAAAGCAGCCCTGTTCGATTTTGTAATGCTCCCCCATTATGATTCTAACACCTGGGATCTCAGCACCACCCTGATTAAGATTCTAACACCCAGGATTTCAGCACCACCCTGCAGGAGGCTGGGAGGTGCAGTTTCTTTCTTCCTCTGGACACAGGAGCAAAGGAACCGAGGCTGTGCTCTGCAGTGAGCAAGCCAGCCCCTTGCCTGTGCTTGGGTCAGCTTGGGGACCAGGGTTCTGCAGTGGCCTGAGCACTGGGCTCAGAGGTCTGCTCCAAATGCATCCTGCACGAGAACACTCATTCATACTGCCTTTCTTTTAAGAAGACAGAAGAACAGGCCTTCCATTAATAACATCAACCACGGGTTCACCAAAGCTTGCAGGCATCTTGCCAACACGAAAAAAAACATGCTCTGAGGGTTTATCCATCAGGTTCTCGACAGTTCAAGAGCCAGAGAGTCCGGAAGGCCTGGCTTTTAAAAGGGGAGAATGAAAACGTAAAGATGGAACACAGGGAGCACCCACCCGGCACACTGAAAGGTGGAGAGTTCCTATTTCCATTAAGGGCCAGAACTGGGCACGGATGCTATCCATTACTATTTTTTTCAACTGCTAGGGCTGCACCTTCTGGCAAGCTTTATTGTGGGGACACAGGCATCAAAGTGAGATCGTGTCTGCACAGGCCGCAATGCCTGACAGAAAAATGGTAGCAAAAAGGCAGTGCTAGTCAGAATTTACAAAGCCACATTTGCCACTCCAGTGAGTTGCTTACTTTTATGATCCCCAAGCTATAGATGAAAAAATGGAGGCTCTCAGCAAGTAAGAGCTGTCCAGATGACACAGGAAGTCAACAAGGGTGGTAGAGCTCTAGACCTGGAACTCTAGATTTTGAGCCTCCCATTCCATACCTTTGTTC
Source organism: Hydrochoerus hydrochaeris (assembly GCA_004027455.1). NCBI lineage: Eukaryota > Metazoa > Chordata > Mammalia > Rodentia > Hydrochaeridae > Hydrochoerus > Hydrochoerus hydrochaeris. The sequence goes on from PVLA01001340.1 coordinate 165,718, forward strand.
AGGATCACTGGGGGCTCTATGTTCCAGGGCCCCTGTCAATGAGGAGAGCTGTCCTGTTCACTCTGCAGCCACCAGCCTTGGGCTGAGTAAAGGCTTGGGAACCCAGCTGCCTTTCTGCTTCCCGGCTGTCCTCAGCTGCCCTGTGGGGGTCGAGCTTCCAAGCAGCCCTTCCTGCTGCACAAGTCTCTTGCAGCCCAGCAGCTCCAAAGTGCCCTGCTTCCTACTTGCCACTCTGTCAACAGCGAGGCGATGCTAAAGGGTTCCCCATCTCTACCAACGCCATGCTTCCCAACTTGCCCCATGATCACTCCTACCCCACAAGAGGAAAAGTGATTTCAACGACACTGAAATCCTCCCCATCAAGGGAAATTAAGCTTACGGAGTAAAATTTTGTCAGAGAGCTTTGGATGGTCTTAAACCATGCCATAGCTAGGATCCTCCCTCCCCCTTCCTCCGGCTCTAGGAGCCAATTCTCCCTCCCCTTGGGGTAACTCCCTGCCTTGTACCCCACATCAGGACTGTAGGAATGAACTGCTAGGTCTCGCCTTCAAATCTGCTACTTCTAGAGCCTTATCTTGGGTTATAGCCCTGCCATCTACCTCTCATTAAAACCCGAATTCCTCTTCCTTTCACCTCTGCCACACAAAGAACACTGTTCAGAAAACTGAGCAGATTTATTAGTTCTAATTTTACTCTCAGGTTGGATTTCATTACCTCTCATCTTGCTGTATAGACTGAATTGTGCAACCCCTCCCCCTGAAATTCTTATGTTGCAGTTGGGCTGTATATTAATAGGGACTTTATGGCAGAAACTAAGTTTAACTGGGGTCAGGAGAGGGAGCCCTGACCTACTAGAATGATTAGATTTGTGTAACCATAACAGTGGAAAAGATAGCAGATTGCTCTCTTCTCTCTCTTTGGAGGACAAGAAGAGAGCCTAGTCCTGCTGGACTATGCACCCCCTGAACTGTGACAAGACCAATTCCTGATGCTGAGGGCACCTAGCCTGTGATATTTTGGGATGGTGATCTGAGCCAACTCACACCTGTATCACAGCCTCCAGTCTCTGAGTAGGGGCCAGCTCCCCAAATGGCCTCATTGCTACTAGAGAGACTCTGCTAGACCACATCATTCTCCCAGACAGAATACATCTGTGACCCCCAGGACTCAAGAGAACTCCAGCAAGGCAGGCTCTCCCCAGGGGCTTGTTCTCCTTTGCTGCTGTGACTTGTCACACCCAGGCCCTAGACCACAACTAGGGTGAGTACTGGGTTTTCTTAAGGCTGCACAATGAGGAGCCAGTGAATGAGCCACCTGGACCTATCAGCCTGACTCACCCATGGTGACATGGAAGACGTCAGCATAGTGCACACAGCTGGCATGTGGTAGACGCTCAGGAAAGCTCTGCTGAAAGAAGGAAAATGCCCACAAGATGCACTCATCTTTACAATTTTTCTTTGAACATCTGGAAGATATTCACACCATAGTTTCATGACTGGAATACAAACTAGTTTTTTAAAAAAATCAGACAGCGCTTCCAGATTTTGCTCTTATAAACAGGCCTGCATCCTCCCTTTAAATTGCAATAATTCCTTCCCAGATGTTGCTTCTCCTTCAGACCCATAAATTTAAGCTTTTCATGATGACGCTTCACATTTGCTGGGTGCTGCCGGCTGTGTGGAGCATTCCTGCATCTCCCCTGCCTCATTAGACTGCCTTGTGGGCCCTGAGAGGCAGGACAGCACCAATGTCCCTAATTCACTGACAGGCCAGCTGCTGCTCTACGGAGTGAGGCCAGGCAGAGTGTGGGTTCCCCTCTCTCCTGGTGTGGGAGACACATAGCACCCCTTCTCGGGTCCTTACAGGCTCCACAAAGGGTGGTTCAGAAGGCCCACCCCACTACCTCTTCTAGAACCCAGACACAAGTGTGGGCACACTTCTCCCTGGGATCTCTGTGACACTCCTGGAGCCAGGTGACAGCATTTAAACAAGAGACGAACAGCAGGCCAAGACAGAGGAGGCTACGGAAAGAAAGCAATGCATAGCTAGGATTCTCACCACCTCAGCATCAACTCCAGGAAAATCCTCGCCAAGGCAAGAGCCTGCTTCCTGTCCAGACCCTACAAGTAGAACCGAGACAACAGGACTTCCCTTCTACTTTTGCTACTACGGTTTGTTGTCTGAGGTCTGTCTCTTCCCTGTGACTGTCTGATTCTTCAGTGAAGCCTGGGACCTACACCTCAAGTGCTCATGGGGCACTGGGAGCCCTCTATGTGGACCACGGCTGTATGCAGCAGGGGGTTGGCGATGGTGTGGGACAGGAGGGACAGCCTCACTCCAGCCCACCCTCAGGGTCTGGCATTGGCCTGCCTGGCTGATGGCCATTGCTGTGAATGCTCGGGGTCTCTTGGCATCCTGCACCTCTGAGCCTTGGTCTAAAAGCTCTAAAGAGAAGTGCTGGTGGGAAAGTAGTTTCCCAGGTTGTCACCAGGTAGACCGTTAGCCTCTGTGTGGTTCTGGTGCCCCAAAGAGGCCCAGAGAACCCAGCCCTTCTGACTTTTGGCCCCTGGATCATGGCCTGCCTGGCACAGCCAGAGCTTCCTTCCCCTTGGATTTCTATGCCTTGGACACATTGATGGCCACAGGACCCAGGAGACTGTAATCTGAGAACCTGCTCTCTACACCTTGATAGCAAAGTGACCACATCTGTCCACTTCCACTCCCACCTCTTGCATCAGTCTCCTCACCTATATGGCAGGGATGATTCAGAGTAAGAAATATACACAGTCTTCAGTTTCTGCCTTTACCAGGCTGCTGTGCAAGCCCACATCCCCCCAGAAAAAGGTAACCCAGGCCCCAGGCCCCTGGCAGGGTCTGCTGTGGTTTCTATTCCTGTGGGTCCCTTCGCCTCAGAGCCCATCTTTCAGGCCGGAAGCTGCAAACCCCTCCTGGCCCTGAGTGCATTTCCAAGGCACTGCTCCCTCACCCAGCAAGGAGTGATTTTATCTGAATGGAGCTAAGGCTGCTTCTGCATTCACAGAGGGAAAAAAATTGTGAAAGAAAGTCTATGTAGATTAGAGGACTTTCTCCCGAGATCTGATGAGTTATCCATTTAAAAATAAACCACAGACGGGCATGTTTCTCCAGACTCCAGCAGAAAGCAGTTATTACCAGAAATTTCTGTAAGTACTCTGCTTTTCTTGGCCAATGTAGAAACAACCTAGGAACTGAAAACAGAATGGGAAGCTCACTTGGTTTTCCCGGTCTCTGCCAGTATGTGCAGGTAAGAGGCTTTGCCACACACTGGCTTCACCTCTGATCCAAAAGCTCTGAACCCCTGGGCTGGAGGTGCAGCTCACTGGTAGAGCATGTGCCCGGCACGTACAAGGCTCTGGGCTTTATCCCCCCAGCATCACAAAACCCTGCTTGCCAACCTGCTGCTTGACCAGAGGTCTGGACGTGGGCAGGGAAACCAACAGCACAAGCGGGCATGTGGCCAGCTCAAGGTCACACAGCCAGCCAGCAGCAGAGATAGGACAAGAGCCAGGTTCCCAGCTACCTGGCCACTGTCATTTCTTTCTTCTAATGATCTTCTACCTTGAATTGTCACTAAAAGACTTCCGGGAAAGTGCCCCAGAAAGGTCAGATAACTTATCCCAGCCCAGCCCTCTCTTCCTTCCTACAGAAAATCCTTCTCTAGTGAGCATTAAATCAAAGCCTCCTGGCTGCATGACTTTTCAAGCTTGATGTTTCTAATTCCAAAGACATCTATAAATAATACATACTCACTTATATGTACATTTAAAAGGTTAAAAAAAAAAAAAAGAACCCATAACAAAGATACCTGGAGATTCTCATGAATACTAATGGCCTATTCGAAACATGGCGGAAGTGAATGGCTGAATAACACAGGTGGTAACCACGCTTACAACTTTCCCTCTGCTCCCTCGGGCCTGACCGGCTCTGTTCTCCACTACTTCCCATGGTCACACTTAGCCACCTGCTTCTTCTTTTATATGTGAGACTGTGTATTTTCCCCCTCTTCAGTTTTATATGAAACATTTAGCAATGAAGTAGCAAATAAAAATATAACGTATCATCTAGAATTCCTATAAAATTGTTCTTGGCTTTAATGGCTCTAAAGGTTGACAAAAAGAAACTCATAGATGCTTCTTAAAGGCCTATTTCTATTTTATTGCATGTTACACACATTGCACGCCATCGAGAAAATGCAGAGGCCGATGGGGTTCTCTGCGTGGCGTGCTGGCCTGGCGACGATCACCACATTAGACAGTATTGTTCCGGGGAAGGAGACGCACTCTCCTCCTGGCTACCCCGCTGACGGAAACGGAGCTGGCCATCAGCACTCTCATTAGTCTTTGGAAGCAGGAGTACTTCTTCCCCTTCAAAGAGGGCACTCTGGGCACTGTCTGACTGCTGCCTTCCATCCTGCTTGAGGCTGCCAGCCTTCACTCCAAAATGAGCGCCCGGATGTTGCAGCTTTTCTCTGAGACAAACACACAAATGGGCTGGAAGCAGCTGCGCTGGCCGAGTCAGGTCTGCCCTGAGCTTGGACAGTAGTCCAGGAGGAGAGGTCTGGGCTGGAGAGGCTCAAGGGCTTCAGGACAGCACAGGGTATAAGCTGGCACCTGGGGATAAGCTGCTGGAAGACTGGCATGTGGGCACCTGTCTTAGTCGGGTTTCCCCCCAGAGCAGATCCTCAGAATGTAAGCAGTTTCTTTGGGAGTTGATCCAGGATACCCTGCGAAGAGGGCTCAGTCCTGCTGACCCCTTCTGAGAGGCTGCAGACACCTGCAGACCCGCGTCACCAAGAGACAAGGGGCGGGGGAATTTTCTCATTGTCTCCTCCCTCTGGTGGGTGCAGAGGGGCTCTGGGGCTCTCAACTCCCTCACACCTCCAGCCAGCCCTGTGACAGCCCGGGCCTGTTCACACAGACAGCAGTGGGGACTCCCATAAGCCCTAGGGTACCACCGGGGATGACTTCAGTGCCCGCTCCACCATCCCAAGGGGAGGGAGGCACACACTGCTTGCCTCAGTAGGAGACAGGGTGTGTGTGTGGGGGGGTGTCGACTGTCCCTATAGAAGAGACCACGTCACAAGTGTTTGTACTGGGATCATCTGCAATCTGTCAGCCAGGCGACAACCACGTATGAAAAATAACATTGAAGAGCAAATTAAGTGAACCGTCTGCAAGCAGCCTGTGTAGATGAGGAAGTGCTGCTGTTGACAGATCTATTAAAATTATCCATAAATTACCTAAGAGCACATAGATACATGTTTAGAACGAGGGCATTGATTATGGGCACTTTAAATACAGCCTGGATTAAATCATCTTGTCTCACTTGGATGGAGTACTGATGTTTAAGGAAAGAGGTGGGAAAAATAAATTATGCTCGCCACCTTCCTGACCAAAAGGAATGTTTAGACTTTTCGGTTTTCAGGAGGATGATGTAAGCCACTACGACTGCTGGGTATGGCCAAGGTCCTCTACAGAGGGGCTCCCAGACACAGGCATTCAGAGACGCCATCGGAAACAGAGAGGGAGGCCAGGAGGCCAGGTGTGCTTCTCTTGCCAAGTGCAGCCTGCATGAGGACTTGAGGTAAGCGAATTATTGCATGGTTATTCCAGAAGTTCAGGTAGGTGGACTGGGGGCATGAGCCACAAGGTGGCTGGAACTGAGGTGGACTGCCCTGAGTGGACAGGGCATCTGAGTGGGCAGTCGGGCCACTTCCATGGGGGCCTTTGGGAGGGATAGAGGAGCACAACCAAGGTCTGTCCGGCCCGAGGGATGAGGAAGTCAGACTGTTTCTCTGCCGATTCCCTTCTGTTGCTGGCTGAGGACTGCTGTCAGGGAGCTACCTCCCTGGCCCTTCTGGTCAGCTCCAAGTGGTCAAGAGAGGCTGGGAGGTCCCTGGAGAGATAAACCTCCAATGAGTACAAACACACTGTTCTGCAAATCTGTAACTTCTGATTACTTGGATGGGATTCAATTTGCTACTTTTAAAAGTCTAACAGAAACAGACTCCTCCCCACCCCAGGTAATCGTGGAATAATATTATAATAATTTTGCATGGAAATTGCATTCTTTCCCTGATGGAAGCATAGGCTTTGAACCTCTCAGGGCCTCACCTGCTATATTACTTTTCAAAGTATGAAGTAGCATGTTCCAATTATCTGAAAAATATTTAAAACAGTAACGCCACAATACATAGCATGCTCCAGATGGAGAGAACACACATTTTCCAGGACAGGCACCTTGATTAGTGACTATGATTGTTAAACACATTTCGGGTAATATAGTGATAATGGACATTAATAGTAGCAATAGTGGTGAAGTGCTGAAATATAATCATTTCTGATTATACTACTATTTCCTTTTGTGCAACACAGTGCATATTTCCAAATGACTCTACACTCATTAAGCTACACAAGAGCCCAGCAGCAGATCGGCAGAAAGGTGGTCAGAAGGTGCTCATAGCTCCTGGTGTTTGGAACATGGGGAAAAGAGGGTACGAGTTCTTGGCTGTCTGTCACCTGACTCCCTCTGAGACCTCTGTGTATACTCACCAACACTGGTGACCAAGTGGCCAGTAAAAAATACCCCTAGGTGCAAAACAACAAGCTGATGAGTTTTAAATGAGAACTTTGCATATTCCCATTTTTTGTCTATGCACAGATGCGTAGCCATTTGTCTCCTATCCCTTCATTATTCCTCAAAAAAAGGTTAATGCCCTATATCCAATATAGCCAACAGATCACTATGTCAGTAAAAGAGACTATTGAACATAGTGAACACAGATGCAGTGCTTTACTCTCTGGATTATGATGTCACAGTTTTAGAGTCTGGATGTTGTTGTAAACAGAGTTGTAAAAATCAACCCAACCAATGCTTAACTGCTGTAAGAGACTGAACATTCACCACGGTAGGCAAATGAGAAAATAAAACCCCAAACAACTGCTTCAACTATGGAACAGGACCTCTCTGTGGCATGGGATAAACTTTTCAAGGAAGGCCTAATCCTCAGATTCACAAAGTGCTCTCTCAAAAACTTAGAAAAAAGTGAGGATCATGAAGCTTTGGAAAATTGTCAGAGGACTCAAAAAGCTGTGCTGGTAATAAAACATGAGCACAGACACACACACGCACACTAGAGGTGAGGCTGCACAGGATGAGTGTGAACAGTAACTCACAAAATGTAAGTGGAAAAGGCAATATTTATAAATTAACATTTATACAATTTGTAATTTTAAGCATATGTAAATAAAGTAATTAAACAGTACAAACAGCTTTGCAATTGTATTTTTAAAAACTCATATATTCAGCTAAAGTTTTTAAGAAACTCTTCGTTGGGAAAGTGTGTTTGTGTGTTATCTTATATTCAGGCGTAAAACTTTCTTTACGCTGCAGGTGGGCAGTTGGCATTATGATCCACAGGTCAAAGCACTAGAGGGGCTAGAAGGCCTTAGTCCAACAACCCTTTCGTTTTGTAGGTGGGGAAAATGAAGTCCAGAGAATTCTGCCCTCCCAAGGAATCACTGTAGGAAGAGGTGAAACACAGCAGAAAGCCTAGAACTCACTTAGGGCTTCTCTCACGAACACCCCAGTGACTGGGGCTGTGGCTGGGGGCTCCTTGCCTGTCTGGCAGGGTTAATTCGGGGCCGTAAACTCACAGGTGAACGATGCACTGCCAGAATAGGCCTGCAGTGGGTTTCATCAGCCATCAGTACCCCCCAGGGCCTCCTTCTCTTTGGAAGAGTACTTCCTCCAGGTCACAGACCAAGCAGAAGACCCTGCCAGAGCCCCACCCCTGCCTAAAAAAGAGCAAGACACTTTTAAGGGCCTGCACAAACACAAAAATATGTCTCAGCCTTTCTTTCCCAATAAGACGTGTGCTGTGGAATTTTCCAGGTGGGATTATCTTCTGGTCCCATCTGCCAATCCCCTCTTGCCTCCTTGAACAGAGGAGACTCAGGCTAAAATCCCATTTTCCCCTTGGCCCTGCTGAACCCTTCTACTTGCAAGCCTTGGCCTCTTGTACATTTTAGGGTTTGCCAATCCTGGGCAAGGAGGGGCTGTCACACATCCAAGCAGGGCCTCATACCCCCTCCCCAACTGCTAGAAAGCAGGATATAAGTTGGTTATTAACTCAACTTTTGAAGCTCTTGGCCTCCTTTAAATTTTACTAGTCACGCAAAGCCCCTTTCCTCCACCAGCAAAGTTAGAGGACAAGGGGCATATTTGGTAGTGGGAGGGGGTGTGATTACAAAGAAGGCCATGAGAGCAGCCCAAGCTACAGGAGTCATAGGAGGTCACCAAGTCCTCTTACAGGGCCCGGGCAGCAAATGGTGAATTTGATGTTTAACTAACACATTTCCCTCAAAGGCATCTCTGTTGATGGCCAGAGTGCCTGAAGAATTAACAGCTCCATGAGAACTTCTCATCAGGAATAATTACAGTGGCTGCCTTGAGGTCGCACTCTGTAAGACTGGGGACGTGCAATTTTTGGAGCAGCAACAGGAACTTCCGGAACACAAGAATTATGAATCGAGGCCTTGTGGATGCTCAAATGTGGTCCCAGAGCCAGATTCAAAAGGAGAGGCAGAATCTGGTAGAGTCAGGCTTGGTTAAGAGTCAAGTCCTGGCTTCCTCAGCTAGTCAGTAAATGATGGGCAGCAAACTACTTGGCTCTTCTGCCTCAGTATCCTCAGATGTCAAATGGCAATAATAAGAGCACCACAGGGCCACTGGGCGATTAAACGAGGTAATAAAATACTCTAAGAAGTGCCCCAGTCCAAGGTAGGGCCTCAGTAAGTGTTACTGATTACTGCTTGATCTTGTCTGCCACAAAAAGGATCTTCCTATGGCACAACTATAATTTCCTCTTATTTGGTCCCCGTTAGCCAGCTTCCCACTGAATAAACCCGAGACACCTGACACGGTTTCTACAGCTGCAGCCCTAGTGTAGCAACTTCCGCTCTGACAGCTCCGAGCTCGGAAAGCCCTGAGCTAGTGCATACTACTGCATAACTGCTTCCATTGTCTGGCCTGGCCTGGCCTGGCTGTTCACTCTTTGTCTTCTGCTTGGCCAAGTGCCTGCCCTCAGAGCTCCTGAACTCATGCTTTAGACAGAGCAGGCGATTCTTTGTTGTGAGGACTGCCTTGTGCAGTGTTTGGCAGCATTTCTGGCCTCTACCCACTAGATGCCAGTAGTACCCCTTCTCTAAATCAGGATAATCAAAAATATCCCCCGACACTGCCCAATGTCTCTAAGGAGGACAAGGGGATAAATCATCTCCGATTGAGAATCAATGCACTAGACCAAAGTGTAAGCCCCTGAACCTACAGACTATGCCTTTCTCATTCTCTATCACTGGGACTTGGCTTAGCAGTTGTCATATACTAAGTGCTCAATAAATGCCTGTTGGTAAGGAAAGAAGGAACCTAGATAAAACAAATTTAGCCTTATAATAAATACTCCACTTGTGTTGGATCAAATAATGAATAAACGGATGAGATGTACCGTGTCTGCTAAATGCGTGAACACACAGTAGGTATATTGGATAAATAAAAGAGTACTGTGGTACTCAGGGGTCCAAGGAGAACAATTACGTACAGGACACAGAATTTATAGTATTATTTATAATGGTCACCCAAGGAGTCAAACACAATGAAAATGCAAGAAATCTGTCCACATACTAAAGACCTAGGAAATCCAGCTGAGGCCTGGATCCCACGGCAAGAACCTGCATGAGCTCAGCTGAAGACCCGGAGCCCACACCAATGACCCGTGCCAGTCTATCCCACAAATCTGCGCTGGGAAGGTCCAAAGGTCAGCAGTGGAAGCTAGGAAGTCTAAGCGGGGTGAAGGAGCTGTGCCAGTAGGGTGAGGGTTCTGCACTGGAGCAAAGAAGCCACACTCAAAATAAGGACCAGGGCTCCCTGAAAAAGAACCAGAGCCATCCTTAGTGACAATGAGGTCCCGAGCTCTGCTGCTGCTGCTAACAGCTGAGTTCATATCAGGAAGCCAGAGTGACAAACTTCGCCTGGAGATTAAACAGCACACACCTTCCCCTCTGGAGCCAGGAAGCGATGCTCAAAGTAAGAACCAGGGCTCCCCCAAAGTGAACCCCCACCATTCTCAGCAGCAAGGTCCTGAGCTCCTCCACAGTCATGTCAGGGGAGCCTGCATGACAAGCTCCTGCAGAAGAACCGACAGCTTCAAACAGCGACACTCAGGAGAACCCACAGCGCTACCCTTCCTCTCCAGGTCTCCTTTCCACGCGGGCACCTTCCTTAGGCGGGCCATCCACGCTCAGTGCCGCGCTCCACTACAAGTACCTTTCCTCATTCTAATCCTTAAGGAAAGACTTCAACCCCAGGTCATCTTCCAGCTCCTACTTAGCTCTTCCGTGTCACAGCGAGGAAGCTGAAGGGTGGCCTGGGCCTCCTGCCTGCTTCCTCACCACCATTCACTCCCCAGCCCACAAGGGCCAACCCGAGTCCTCTGGCCAAGATCCCTGCTGGTCCCCAAACTGCTGAAGCCAGTAGATGTTTGCATTTCTCCATCTAGTTTGCTGCCTGATCCTCCAGCACCGACTGCCATTCGTGGAAGCAGGCACTGTGACCAAGATGTTTGCTGACTGCCATGGACTGGGCATGTTCACCAGTCAGAAGAGCTGCTGGGGACCTGAGACGGACGAGTCCCACTGTGTGGCACACAGGCTGGGCTCAGGTCTTGCCTGAGACACTTTCTTCCTTTGGCTTCCACTGCACAGCTCCCTCTGGCTTTTTCTCAGTGATTATTTCCCAGTCAATTTTGCAGAATCAGCCTTCCTACTCTGGTGATTAAATAACAGAGCTCACTGAGGGTGTTTTCCTAGGTGTCCTCTTAAAAAAAACTGTTCTCTTCCCCTAGGTCAGTGACGGCAAACCTTTAGACACTGAGTGCCCAAACTGTAACCCAAACCCACTTATTGCGAAGAGCCAACGCTGCAATCAAACCCAAATACTTGGCTGCTAAGGTGACACTGGACGACTGGGCTTGCGTGTTGATGGGGGGGAGCTCTGCGTGCCCATGGTGGCACGTGTGCCATAGGTTCGCCACCCCTGCTCTGGGTGCTCTAATCTCTGCTCAAGGTTTCAGTCACCCCTACAGGGTGTCCACTCCTGCTTTTCCTCCGAGCTCCAGATCTGTACACCTCACCCCTAAGTGGATACTGCAAAGGCAAATCCAACTCATTATGGCCCTTTCTCTGACCTAAGCTCATCAAAACACAGACACAGGGGCTTTCCCAGGACTTCTGTCTCCCAGATGGCACCCCCATCCAATGCACAACACTGACACCCGGGAGCTGCCTGGCCCGTGGGCTCTCAGTCCTGCCCCGCTCCCACCCCCAAGCCCCTTGACATAGCTTCTTCCCGCCACTGCTACTGCCACTTCCCTGTCTTGCAAGTCCTTTACTTGTTTCTTCCGCTTCCTCACTTGCTCTTCCCCAATCTGCTGTCATATTACAGCCAGAGATTTTTTTCCCCAAAATGCAAATCTCATCCAGTTTCTTCTCTGCGTTAAGCTGCCCCGTGAGGCTCTGGTGGAGCCCAGCACGGCACTCAGTGTGGACACACAGCCCACTCCTGCCACATCTTGTGCCCTTTCTGTTGCTCCTCTGCACCCTTTCGATCCCCTAATGTTCCACTCTCATGCCTCAGGGCCTTTCCACGTGCTGGCTGCTGTCTCTCTTTTCCTGGTTTCACTGATTCAGAGCGCCACTCAGTCATCGACACCTGTCTTTTCAGGGCCCTTTAGCACCTCTGCAACCAGCCTGAGTGCACCAGGAAAGCGGCGTCCGCCCGGCGTGCTGAGGGGCGCAGTCTATGAGGGCCACTTGTGGAGCTACCATCCTGGGAAATGTTCAGAGGCAGAAAGCAGCCACCCCTTTCCTCCTTTTTCTGATGGGAGGAAGGCTCCAGAACCCTAACACTCATAAATAGGTTGTCAACAATCCCCCCAGCAGTGGCAAAGTGGCACCAGGCTGCAGTGTTCAATGTGGCAGGAACAAAAAATGCAACTCGAGCATTTATAGCAAAGCGCAAATCACCTGCAGCCTGAAGAGCTGGCATGGTGGCTGTTTCCGGCTCCTCACTCCGGGTGCTAGACGCACGCGTCATGCGGCTTTACCCAAGAAAGTGTCAGATTGAGTCCTTGAATGTTTTCTTAGAATCCACAGAAGACACAAAGAACACACGAGGTCAGGGTTGGTGAACCTTTTAGAGATCCAGTGTCAAACTGCAACCCACAGCCCACTTATTTATCGCAAAATGCCAACACTGCAATTACACCTGAATATGGAGGTTTTAGTTTAGAAAAAACAACTCTGCATTATCCTTTTTGTCTTGAAAGAAAAACACAACAACACTCGTGCCCTAGGTTCAACACTGCTGCTGAGGAGCAAAGCGGAGTCCCAGCTCCCAGGACTCCCAGACAGACTCTTGCCTGCACCCGCCAGGCAAGACATAGCTCTGGACACTTGGCTGCTTGGCGACTGAGCGGGCTCTGTGGAGGTGGCTCCCGCTTAGCCCTGTCACTGTCACTGCCCACCTGCGACAAGGGCCTGCAGTTTTCTCTGTCTTGGCCTCTTCAGCTAAGGAAATGGGGAAGGTTCAGGTCCCCAGAATGTGCTTAGAAGAAAAATGTTCTGCAGAGAGGTGCTATGGTTGCATTAGTTTGCACCGGCTGCTGTAACCAAATGCTACAGGCTTCAAGGTTTAAACAACAGAAGTTGATTTTCTCAAAATTCCAAAGGCGGAAGTCCAAGATCAAAGTGTCAGGAGCTTTGTTACTGACTCCATAAGAGACTGAAGTCAACATCTCTAATGGGAGAAGCTGACCCAAGGGCAGAGAGCATTGCAGAAGCACCCAAAGACAGTCTTATTCATCATCTGTTTGGTTCCAGAAACTTCAAACTTATTGCACAGAGGTTAGTGACATGAGAAAAAAAAAATACAGGTTTTCCCTCCCCAGCTGTTGTTTTTACAAGGTGTCAAACTCAGTACAGTGCCCTCTGCCTTCTCTAATCTTAAATCTCTGTGCTATTTGATGCCAAGAGTCAAGGGTGGCCAGTGCTGTACCATCCATCCTCTGTCCCCAGCGCTACAGTGTCTGCCGGGCAGGAGGCAACCAGAAAGCTTTGTTGTATGGAGGTTAGGCAAATCCTCACCTGGAAGTGGTCTGAACAAAAGGGGGAGATTAGAAGAACATGCAGGAGAGAAGGATTGCAAACATTACTGAGAACCTGTGGCAGAGCTTTCTGGCAGTCATGAGACTGTGCAAATGAAATAACTAAATCATTACCCTGCTTTCTGATATGATTATACAAGGAAACAGAAAAAGCTGACTAAATAAGTGCTTTAAAATGTATAATCTGCATCTTTTTAAAAATAAAACCAGGATTTTGCAAGGAATGTATATCAAGGTTATACAAAACATCAAGACTATACATTTTCTAGACGAATTTAAACGGAGTCTGCCTGGAGATTTATATAAAATCCATCCTGCTAAGCATAAAAATAAGACTCTTTTTAAAAACAATTACTATATGAAATACAGAATAAACATACTAGTTTAATCTTCTCCTAAGCTCATCCTACAACATAATCCACTAAGTCTGCCCATGACGGGGATGGGATGGGAGGAGCACCGAGGAGACCGAGCTGACAGCTAACGAGAAAGGCTAGAGCCAGCGCCACGGGGCCTGGTGCCCTGGTGCGAGGCTGTGGGTCCAGGACTCCCTCCTCCGGCAAGGGGGAGCCGACAGAGGTCTTAAAGGGAGAGTGGATTTGATCCCAGCCGTATTTCAAAAGATGACGCACAGGTTAAAAGTCCCTCATGAAAACAGAAGCCATCAGCTGAAAAAAAAAAAATGAAAAGATCAGAACTGGGCTCCTTACCTGCCCTGTTGTGTGGGCCTTCAGCAGTGAGTGGACCTTGGACCCTCATGCATGGCTCACTGCCCTGGTTTCAAACACTGTTCAAGCCCTTGACATTGAAGTTCTCAAATGCAGTGCAAAGCAGCTTCCTTAAATGTAGGTTAAATAACAAGTGCCTGGGTTTGGCAGTTGTAAGTTACCAGCAGGCCTGACTTTTCTTCTTTAAAGGAAAAAAAAAAAGGCACCAAAAATACCAAGTCCTTCTTATTTTATGATCTTGTTTTTTTCTAAATATTCATATAAGCTGACCTTTTCAAGGCACAGGCTGCAATGGAAAACATGCTGGTAATAAATCGTACTTCTCTGGCTTAATTGAAGCAGTGTCTTCACCATGAGCCAGGGACTCAGGGCACTGAGGGAAGCAGAGCTCAGCCAGCACCCAGGGGGGAGGTCCCCCCACATTCCAGGCAAGGACACCTCTGCTTAGCAGGCTCCTTCCCCAGAAAGAGGGAGGGAGATGCTGTTTGCTCTTCACATTGCTATTTTCGATGTGGGAAATGCACTATCGGTCTCGGAGTGGAGGGAGCTCCTGCCTCTCAGCCCACGCTGGCTGCAGTGACATTCTGTCACATCATGCAGCGTAGGAAGTCCGGGGTGAGCACCTCAAAGCCTGAACCTCCTTGGGGTTGTGTCAGCCGGCTGAGAGAGGGGCCAGGAGTGCTTGTCAGACAATTTCCAGAGACATGATGCGGACCCACAAGTCAATAAAAGAACACGGTGGGCATAAACATTTCTTAAAAATTTACTTTTACTTAAATGTTATAAAACACAAACTCCCACGCAAGGAGACAACACAGTTCTTGTTCTGGAGACATTTACAGTCTCTCCGGGGAGGCAGACCCAGACGTGGAAAAGACATAAAAACGTACAAAGAAACCACAGTCCTAGTATAAATGCAGCGGTTACTCAGAAGCGTGGTTCTGGTGCTCAGGGTGTGTGTGTGTGTGTGTGTGTGTGTGTGTGTGTGTGTGCGCATGCGCGTGAGCATGTGCATGTTCAGTTCTATCCACCTAAAAGTGGGGGGGAGAATACTCCAAAAGGGAGCCAGTGAGCATGCTGAGATTGGGAGGGGTCTTTTCTTTCTCCTGTACAGTGACCCTCGTGAATGTGTGTCATTTTTATCACTGATAATTCTAATGTTAATGTATCACTGTTCTTGAGTACAGAGACCTTTCTAAAAAAAAGAGCCATAGTGACAATGACTCCTTTCAGTGAGGGCCACGGTTATACTCAGGCATCCCCAACTTGAGAGTAAAAATGCTGGAGGATGCAGAGGGATGGCTGATGACACAAGAGCATCAGGAAGTCACCTCCCAGCTGGTGCTCTTGGACTACTTCAGGTGCAAGTGTCACTTTTCTTAGCGGCCCATGGGCTAGTGGCCAGTTTTCTGGGTTAGCAGCATTCCTTCTGCTCTTCCTGTGGATGCAACAAAGCCTGAGGAGTAAAATAGACTAATGAGCTACATCAAAACCCTGCTGCTCTCACCTGGAGATAACAAATGTAGGCAGTCAGTTGCCACCAAGAGCAGCCCGTGGGCCGAGGCACAGAAACAGTTGCTTCCACTGAGCAAAATGTCTTACTCTCCATTACAGTTCACATCTAAAATATCCCCACGAAGGCTCATATTTTGGAGGGCTGATCTCTGATGCAGCAGTGTTAGAGGTGGGGCTTCTGGAAAGTTATGAGGGCTTCAGTGTCACTGGAGGATTCATCCTCTGATGGATTTGCCTTTACTGGCATTCTGGAGGGGTGATGTGAACTCAGGAGGAGGGACCTGGTTGAAGACAGTGGGTCCTGAGTGCACACCCTTGAGGACTATAGTTTGTTCCTGGCCTCTTTCTTTCTCCTTCCTGGCTGGCGTGAAGCGATCAGCTTTTCTCTGCCATGACCTTGCACTGTGATGTTTCTGCCTCACACATTGCAGCCAGCTGACCATGGACTAAAACCTCTGAAATCAGGAGCCTGCAACCAAAATAAATCTTTTCTTCATTAAGTTGTTTATGTCAGGTGTTTTGTTACAGTGATGGAAGGCCGACACCTTGGAGCCCAGAGGGTGGTCACAAGGCTGCCTGGAGAAAGGGGATGGAAATAGAAGGCTCCAGACTTGGGTGAGAATTTGCAGGCACATGCAGGGTTCCCCAGGGCCTAGCGTATGGTCAAGCCATATGGGAAAAGCTGCATAAATGCAGGACAGATTTGCTGAGGAGATAAAAACAGAGAGGCAGGGCCCTGCAAGCAGGCTAAAAAGAGTTCCAAAGAAGGAAGTGACCAGAAAGATTCCTGGGCCCTTGCTGCACAATAGGCTCCCCTCTATGTGTGAACCCAAATAAGCACGGAATGGGCTCCCTATCAGGATGGGGAAAAGGCACAGAGAAATTAAGTCATTTGCCTACAACCGGTTGGCTACGAAGCCAGGATTCATACCAAGGCACTTGCCTTGAAGACTTTTACTTATGTTAGGCGAAAGTAAAGAATTCAGTCACCAAAGACAATCTACTGAATGATTCCATAGAGGTCCCCTGGATTGGGGAAGAAGAAATGGGTGACTGTTAATACATGAGTTTCTTTTTGAAGTGATGAAAGTGTTCTAATATTGGGCACAGTGATATTGTAACATATCTGTAAACTCTGAGAGGTATGTTTTAAATGGTTGAATTATATTGCAATAAAGGGGTCGTGCTTATTTTTTGCTGAAAAACCAATCTCCTAAGAAGTCATCCAGGTCATACACAGCTCTGCTTGCTCTGGAGAACTGTGGGACATCTCCACTTTGCTTTAAAGGGAAATGGATCCAAATGTTAAGCTAGAAGGGCTGCTGGTTTTCATTGGAGTCTTCCAATATTAGAACTGCTAACTGACCCTGCAGGCCTGGAGCCTTGGAGACAGCTTCTCAAGCTGTGCAGAAGAGAGATCAAGCCCCAGAAGAACCTAGGATCTTGGCTGTGCAGGGGACCTTAGCTTCTTGATCTGTCTTGCAGCACAGCTACCACAGGGCACAGCTTGGTTATTAAATATGAATTAAGAAAAAGTAAGATGCATAGGCCAAAAACTAAGCTACAGAAAAGCAGCCCCGATCCCTCACATGATCCTGTGAAGCTGGGCAAACTCTGCCAGCCCGGTGGCAGCACATCTCACCCAGCCAAGCAGTGATGTGACCCAGGAAATCTTGGGAGAATCATGTTCTGTCTTGCCCAGAGGCGGACGAAAGCTCCAGTACAAGGCTGGTACTGAAGTCAGCATTAACTTCCTTCATGTTCCCCTACTTGTGTTCTGCATCGTAGAGTTGTTTTGCCTGGTATTTGTCACATTGAAGACACAGGCCTTTTAATTGGTGATCAAGCGTGCCACTTGAGATGTCAAAAAGACTGTCTTTGTTGAGAAGTGGCTCTGTGAAGCAGAGGCTCTGAGAACTGATGCTGTATCCTGAGTCAGCCCGGGAGCCCTGGGTTGAACCGACCTGGCCATAGGAACAGTGCTTTTCTAGGTAGCCCCTGGGCCCTGAATACTGCATAAAACCTATGTGCTTCTACAAGTGTGGCCCTGTTATCTACTCAAGCAATGCTTTCTAAGGTGCTCAAGTATGCAGCTCATTTGAGATGCTGAAGACTGTGCCTAGGGTCCCCCAAAGTGGCAGAATGCTTACACTGCCCCTACTCATGGCCTCCTGCACCAGGCCCTGCCCTTTAGAACCCTTTCCACTACAACCCTGAGCATCACAATTTGACTTGCCTTGGCAAAATGCATGTGCTCTGCTATTTCCTCTTTTGTCTCTCAGAAAATGCTTTTAAGAACATGCTGGCCAGGCTCGCTTCAGGAGAGGAGACTGGCCTACCCAGTAAAGATCAACCAGCTACCCCAAATTATGAGAGAGACCCTAGCCAAGACAGCAGAGTCATCTAAGTGACTCGAAACTGACTACATGTATGAAGAAACCAAGAGAGAACAGAAGACCCAACAGACTGGGTGGAAGATGAGCAGTATCACGTGTCTGCTGTTCAAACCAGTGAGTTTTGGAGTAGCATATTATGCAGCACCATTATCAATAGGTAACTGATACACTCAGCCAGTAGGTGTTCTGTGGAGATCAGTAGTCCCAGCCCCAAAGACACGCAGAATCTAGCTCTAATCACCGCACAGACAGACATATGGACCAGCTGCAGACCTCCCGAAGGGACACACGAGGGAAAAGATTCGCATGCCATGCATGAGCTCACAGGGGAAGAGAGGTAGGACACAGAGCACAGACTGAACCCAAACAGGCCACCTTCACATTCGGATTCAATCACTCTCTGTGTAATCTTTGGGAACGTATTTAATGTGTGGGGCTGCACACCGGCTTAATCAACACCCACTGAACCTTCTTCCCAGAGCGCCTTCCTGCATTTTCAAGTTGAGAAAGCAACAATGGCCTATTCTCTTGTACCTCCAGTTTCTACATGTGTTTTAGATTCTACCAAGCAGATGTGCTTGTACATGATTTAATGGGCCAAGGAAATGAGATGGAGGCCACATGGCTATAGATTCTACTGGCAAGCAGAGGCAAAGAGATCCATCATTATTTAACAGATGTGCTGAAAATCAGGGTACAAGGCAGCAGAAGTGTAGTACTTGGGAAACAACACAGTCTCCAGGCGTTGGACATTTCTGTGCAGGAACTATGTTGGCAGTCAGATGTAGTGAACCAACAGGCAAGTTAAGCTTCTGGTTTTCTACAGGACCCAAATTCCTCATTCCAGATCTTGGGACAAGATCTGTTTTAGAATTCAGAATATGGATGCCATTCTGTACCCCAGAATCAACACACTATTTCTGTAGCAAAAGTGGTATTTTCACATTTGCTGGGATAGATAGAAACTATACCTGGCCT
This sequence comes from Hydrochoerus hydrochaeris, assembly GCA_004027455.1. Taxonomy (NCBI): domain Eukaryota; kingdom Metazoa; phylum Chordata; class Mammalia; order Rodentia; family Hydrochaeridae; genus Hydrochoerus; species Hydrochoerus hydrochaeris. Next base: position 184,593 of record PVLA01001340.1, read on the forward strand.
TGTGTCACCTTAGGTTGGCTTCTGTTGCCAAATAATTTTGTTTCCAGAGTTTATTTGATTTCTGAGTTTTGGCTAAGGGATATGGGTCCTCTGGACAAGGGACAATGACATGACAATAGCCTAAGTGCTGAGACACAGGGAGCAGGAATAGCCATGAAGAGTCATGTGGTACAAGCTGCTGCTGTGGTCAGAGTTGGGAAGACACACAGTGTTGATCTGTGCAGAGATTTTTCTTACATTTTCAGTGATGCCTGGCCAAATGCAATGCATGTAGGGCCTCGCATAGCAATGAGAAGGGTACAGGGGAATTTATAAAGCAGGGAAGCAAGGGGCAACTCAGCCATAATCAGGGCCCAGGGCTGGGAGAGGGAAGGAAAGGTAGCTTGAAGGAAAAGGTAAGCAATGTTTCCTTGAGCTGCTGTGGTCCCTGCATAGGTGAGAACAGTTGGTAGCCCACAGAAGCACCCACGAGGAAGGAGACACACACCGGGTGCAGATGGATGGATTGCAGTGACTTCCACATGGGGTGGGCCACAGTGTGGATGTATTCAACCAAGTCAGAAACAGATGCCGCAAGCAGACTGTGGTCCCTAAAGCGCTGATCTGAACTTGTGCCAGCTTTTACCACCCTTCTGCATTTGTTTTTATTTGATCTACAATAGTTAAATTTAAAGGCTGAAACCTGTTTGACCTGGAACCAAGTGTTTTTCTGCACTCGATAAACTTGTTCAAGAGGAGCGTCTTTGAAGAGTACAGTACATCTAGCCTGAAACCAAGAGTGTACACTGTTAACCTATCTCAGCAGCTCAAAGCCATCAGTCTTGTGTGATTCCCTTCCTTTCCTCCTCTTTCAAGAATATATCCCTCTACTCCCAAACAACTTGCAGAGATGCATATAAATAAAAAAGATAAAAAAGAAAAAGTAATGCCAGAAAATCAGGACAAATACAGGAAAAATAAGCTGTAATCAAGAGTGAGGGAATGATCTAATAAATTCTCAACTCCCTTGATCCTCACAGGGTTTTTCCCCAGCACATCTCTCAGTGTAGAACCCCAGCCTGTCACTACACTGTTGTTCATCAAAAGCAGATCCACAGGGGCCCAAAATAGAGTAGACTGGCTCCAGGTACCCCAAAAGCCCAGTACAACCTAGGAAGAGCTCGGAGGGTATCTGCCACTAAAGCGCTAGTAGACCCCAGACTTTCTAAAGATATTAGTGCTCTTAACAAAGCAGTTGGCAGGACTGGGGTAAGGAGAGCCTGATATCACGTCAGTTACAGGTCTAACACTACGGACCGAATCCACTCTGTGCTGTAGGCTAGGTGCTCAGTTACAGGCTTTACTCGTCTGAGGCTGGGTTGACTCTGAACTACAGAAGAACATAACAGGGATGCTCTGTCCTGCCACCAGTGATAGGTTGAGGTTATCTTCAAGATCTTGCGTTTGACAGATCAATGGAACAGAACAGGAAGTTGGCAAACAGACTCAAGTGCATTATAAATTTGGCATCTTAGACCTTTGCGAAAGGGTATATGGCCTTTCTGGAAAACATTAGATTGAATCCTAGTATGCCATTCACCAGGAAAAATTCCAAATGGATTCGATACAGAAATCAATAATGAAGACAATCACGTGCTAGAAGAAAACACAGGCAAATTCCTCAGCAGCCTTTGCATAGAAAAGCCTTTCTAATAACCCAAAATACAAGACTGATAAAGCTGTGTAAATAAAAATAAAATAAAATGCATATATGGCAAAAACTTAAGAAAAGTCACAAGACAAATAAAAAACTAAGGAAATCATCTGTAATTTATATCAAAGATCTAACCTCTCTGATATTAGAGAAAACTCTCATAATTGAGAAAAAGGCTAAAAGTGTAATAGAAAAAGGGGAATAAAAGATGTAAATGGTTTATAGAAAGAAAAAGGGAAATGGCCCTTACATGTATGATGCAAGCACAGACTTATGTAAAATAAATGTAAGTCAAAACTGTCCAAAATGCCATTTCTCACTTATACTGACAGTTGTGGTTTGTTTAATGTTCCCCCAAAGCCTCATACAGTCATGGAGGCGACTGAGTCTAGGGTTTGTGATTGATTTGTTGTGTAGTGCTGGGATTGGAGGTGTGATTGCTGTCCCCGCCCAGGGGTGGGGAGCCCACATACAATGCAGGGGAGGGAAGGAGGCGTGCTTTCCCCTTTTATGCCCTTTTTGCTCTTGCTGTTTGTGGCCACCGTGAACAGTTGCCCCTTGGCCACACCACCCTGCCTTGGAACCAGCTGGACTGAAACCTCCGAGCTAAACAAACCTTCCCTCCCCTAATTTTGAGCGTCAGGTAAGGTATTTGGTCTCAACAATGAGAAAAAAGTAACCAAGATACTGACAAAGAGTCAAAAGTCTGACCAGCGTTTTGTGCTAAGGCTATGGAAATCCAGGTCTGTGCCCATCTTCCAGAGGTTGGGGAACATAAAATGGCAAAAGTCCTGGAGGGGAGAATTGAGCAGTCCCTACCGAAACTACATCTGGTTTCACCTTTCCACCCATCCATCCCACCTGAGGATACACCTTCCCAGGTAGGAAATGACATGATACTAGAGGTTGCTTCATTTGAAAATGAAAGAGTGGAAACACCCATGAGCCAGCTGACAGGCAACTGGCTCAGTCTACTTGAGCATAGCCACTTAGTGGAGTATTACACACCAAAGACAAAGGAGAGAGCCTGGCAGGCTGGAAAGGAGGCTGTACTTAAAAATGGGCAGTGTAAAGAAAAGAACACCCAGAATGTGCTGTTCCCATCTAAGAAATAAAAACCAACATGATTTCTCCTTGTTTTACTAAAGGCTGGATGGGAAGATAAATCACATACTCGTGAAACAGTTACCCATGTAGGAGAATGGAATGGAAAAATCAGGCATAGGATTCAGACTCCTATGAAGTTATCTGACTATGTAATTTTGACTTCTAAATCATGTATATGTTTTACACGGTTCAAAAATAAAAATTAATTTGAGGGGCACCTACTTATCCACAACAAATATAAACAAATTAATTTGTTTATCAAATTGACTATAATCACATGAAGAAAAGAATGACTTCAAATGGTTTTTAAGCACAGTACTCTGACCTTGGGATATATTACATGGACAAAAATAAATTACAAAAGAAGAGGAGGAAGAGGAGAAGGAGGAAGAGGAAGAAAAAGCTGGACGTGGTGGTATATACCTCTCATCACAGCAAGAAGATCACAAGCTGAAGCTCAGTCTGGGCAACTGAGTGACGTAGAGAGATCATGTCTCGAAAAAATAAAAAGGATGGAGAATGTAAACCAGGACAAAAAGCTCTGGATTCAATAAAGTATCACACAGACAAACTCATCAGTAGTTTTACTGTTAGTAATAACACCAGTATAATATGGATACATGTATATTACATACAGATAGGTAAACATGTCCATGTATAGGAGTAAAAATTCAGTTTGAGAAGAAACAAGTATTTCAAGAGTCTTGGAGCAGGGTTGGGGGTGCATGCCTGTAATGCCAGCACTTGGGAGGCTGAGGCAGGAGGATTGCCATGAGTTTGAGGCCAACCTGGGCTACACAGTGAGTTCAAAGACAGCCTGAATTACATAGTGAGACCCTGTCTAAAAAAAAAAAAGAGTCTAAAAAGGGAAAACCTTATGTATTAAATTTGAATTGGAAATACCAATTTGAACCCAAAGTTTATTAAATTTGTTTTCCAACTCTGGCCACTAAATGGCCCTAGAATCATTACCTGTAGGGCAGTGCTTAGATTTTGGTTGTAAATTCTTCACTAAGAAAAACCAGGACTCCTCAGAAAAATGACTTGACTCTAGGTCCAAGGCTATGGAAATACAAGTTCTGTCTTGGACATATTGTTCCTAAAAGCAAGACAGGAATTACAGAGGAGAATGAACTCTTCTTTGCAAAAAACTGCCATTAACAAAAGTAGAAAGGATAAAATTACAAACCATCTTACACACTCCTTCTCGGGATTATCAAAGGCTGCAAAATCCAGCAGGTTGAAAGTTATAGGAAAAGAGCATATGTGACACACATTAAATTATAATCCCCCACTCTTCCAACCATTTGCTAGTTTCAGAAGAAAAAAAATCTACCTTCACAATGCTGCGACTCATGGTCATGGCTTTAACCCAGTGACTAAATAATGTCACCAGTAGGAGCCTGCTACTCTGTCCTCCGGATGTAATGGCCATGGCAGTCTCTATGAGACTTCCTCCCCAAAGGGGCACAACTGCAGCCCATCTGGCCTTTATATATAACTTTGGGGGCTGGGGATTTAGCTCAGTGGTGTAAGCACCTGCCTGGCAAGTGCAAGGTCATGAGTTTGATCCCCAGTACCCAAATATATAACTTTGGTTTTACTGGAGATGCAAGGACAGAGGGCAAAGCAGACACTGCTGCAGGGGAAAGCTTGGCAGACTGAGTACCAGGGATGTCTCAAGACAAATGAGTGGCTGAATCTCTGCAAAACTTCAGTGTCATACAAAGGGAAAACAAGGAGGAGGGTTCCTTTAAGAGTAAGGGATGAGAGAGATAATAATAACTAAATAACAGAAGATTAGAAAAAAATGTAGAAAATATTCTTGGCCATGGGAAATTTGAGTACAAATACAATGCTAGATGATTGTGGGAAATTATTAATTTTCTTAGGTGCAGGTGTAATAACAGCACTGTGGCAATGCAGGTGGATGTTTCTATATAGGTAGGACACACATGCTAAAGACTTTAGGGGTAAAGTGTTTGATATCTGAAGCTTTCAACTAGTTGAATGATTCATGTACACAGAACCACATGTGGTTAATTTACATGTATGAATTTAAACAAATGACATATGAACTAAGGAAATGACATAGTATTAATAACTATTATGTCCAGAAATAAGCACACAGATATTCACTGTACCATTCTTGTTTTATTTTTGAAAATGTTTTCATAACAAAAATGGGGGAAGCAAATTAGAGTGGCTTCAACACAAAGGCAGAAAGTGGCATTATGTGCCACCTGGAAGTACCAATTTTAGGACAGAGAACTCTAAAGCATAGATAAATACATGTCCACCTGGACCTAAAACATTCTAAGGCAACCATAAAATATTTAATATTGGGCAAAATGATTTCCTGAAGAAATCTCCATGATATTCTGGCTTGGATGTCAAACTATGTCTTTGGTGACCACCCCCATCCCCACCAATAAAACAAGGTCCCCACATTTGCGCCTTGTATATGAACCCTTCCACACTAACACTGGGTTGACCATGGGCATAAGTCTTCTACTGCTGCTGTAATAAATTGCCATAAACTCAGTGGCTTAAAACAATACTAATTTATTGTATTATGGCTCCAGCATTAGAAATATGAAATGAGTCTCATGGGACCAAAATCAAAAGCAGCAGGATACTCTTCTGGAATGTCAAGGAGAGAGTATGTTTTCTTACCTTTCCAAGCCTCTAAAGGCCATCTAAATTCCTTTCTTAGGGCTCCTTCCTTCATCTTCAAAGCCAAGTACCCTCTACGTCTACCATCTTATCTTTTCTCTGATTCTCCTGTCTCCTTCAATTGTAAGGACCCCTGCGGTTGCACAGGACCTTCCCACATAACCCAGGATAATGTCTCCATCTCGAGATTCTTAATTCCATCTGTAAACTCTGTTTCCACATATGGTAAGCTGCCTAACATTTGGGCAGTGTGAGGATGTGACATCCTTGGAGGTCACTGTGGTGCTTGCCATACCATGTGACTGTGCTGACCAGTGAGATACAAGCAAGTATGAGGCAAGCAGAGACTCAGTAAGTGCTGGCACAGTGGAGCTTGCTCTCTTAGGATCTTTTGTCTCACAATCTAGCCATTGTGCTGTGAAAAAGGGGAGGCCACAGGGACAGAAGAGAGGCCAAGGTCAATAGCCTCAGCTGGGCTCCAGCCAACAGCTAGTTCAGCTCGCCAGTCATGTGAACGTGCCAATTTGGACGTGCATCTTCCAGGCTTGGTCAAGCCATGGCAGAGGATATCATGAAAGCAGCAATGAACCATCCTTGCTAAGCCCTGCCCAAAATGCAGCATCCTGAACAAATAAATGGCCACTGTTCCTTTAAGCTGCTAAATAATGAAGTGAATTTTTTTTAAAGCAATGTATAAGCTGAGAAATATAGTTTGGCACAGGCCAGTTAACTGCTAGTGTTGACTTTGGGCTTAATTATTCAGCAGTCCTTATTTACGGTAATAATTACACAGTGGAGCTTTTGTCTATGTAGCCCTTTCTGAATCTGTAAAAACAAAACCCAGTCACCTGCCTTTCTTTCTCTTCTCTTTTAGCAAGAGGAATGGCTCCAACAAATCTACGAGGGGGTTAGATCATTACAGACCACATCAAAATGAAGGAGGGCCGGAATATCACAGAAGTTGTAATTTCATGTACCAAGAAGTCAATATCAGTTTTGTGCACCAAATGAGGTTCTGGGAGATGAAGTCCTGACCTGGATGAGGCAGACTAGGATGATGGTTGATTCCATCTGTCTGTGAAGTACAGCCCAGGTGCTGGCTTGCAAAGACCTGGCCTATTACCTATATATACTCTGCTGAACTGAATCTTTCACTAGTCTGGGCAGCAGGTAAACCGCAGCCTAGGGGACTGATTTTCAGAGCTTTGATCTCACATGAGCTTTTGCTATACCAGGTGGAAACCAGTTACTTTTTGCCTTGAGGGGATTTGTTTGTGGTTTCATTACTCCTGGAAAATACTCTTAAAATCATTCCACTTCCATTGCCTTCTTTCTACTCTACAATGCTCCTAGCAACTGCAAGAGAATAAGCAGACCTGGCTACTAGTCAGAGACACAGCACCCAAGTATAAAGCACCTTTTTAATTTATAGCTCCGGGTATAAAAACATTGACCTAGCAAGACATGGGCTTAAATGATGCCCAGTGGCGAGCAGGACAAATCATTCTCTCTTCCTCCACGGTTCCAGAAGCCTGGCTGCGTCGCCAAAGCATTTTCAGGTCTCCATGTAACTAACTTGACCCGAGACCTGCCCCATCCTCCAGGCTCCTCTTTTGGCCTCGCAGTGCGGAATGCACACCTGTGGCTTTGTACTCCTAACAACAAGAGCCTCCCAGCGGATCTGCACCTGTGACTCATTGGCTTTTATCTGCGCTGTACTCAGGGCCTAAATCCACACAGACAATGAGGAAAAGCGGCTATTTGGATCCTGGAGCTCAGGCTTCCAGGCAACATCTTCAGCTGCGGCCCTATAACTAATAACCACATTTCAGGGAAGAAAAACCGGCTCCTGAATACGGCTTTGCAACACCAGCTTCCAAGGGACAAAAGGTAAACTCTTGGTAAGGAGGAAAATAAACGAAAGGCGATTTACACCATCAACATTACCAAGTGTGGAGGCTGCTCTGCAGCACTGTGGGTAAACCCAAAGGATGCAAAAGGCCCCCACCCGCTCAGAGCCACCCTCTGAAGAAAGGCTGTGAAGGTGGAAGGGCCTAGGAGAAGCCCGGAAAGAGCCAGCACAATGGCCATGCAGCTTAAGAGTTGCAGATTTGAAAAGCATGGGGCGGAAGGTTAGAAATAGGAGTATGAAAGTCCTGAAAGCTTCACAAGAAATGGCAGCTGACAAAAAGAAGGGCAGAGGAGGGAAGAGGAGAGAGGGAAGCAACAGCCAAGGGCCTTAGGCCCGTCAGTGTTGGGGAGGCTGAGGGCAAAGAGACCCCAACATCCGCATGCGCTTCAGGCGTCTGGCAGCAAGGACAGTTAGACTGTCCACAGCAGTGTCCCACCCAACTGTGCTTCTCCTGCATTCTACTGCCATTGTTTAAAAAGGCAGAGGGTGATGCTCAGCGGTCAGCATTTAGAAAGCTCCCCAGCCAAAGAGTTAATTTAGGTTTGGGCTCTTAAATGAATAAACTTAGTGGAGTAGAAAATTGATTTACGTACCACAGCAGCTCATTCCCCAAACTTGGCACTTGAACTTGACTTCCCCTTCACCATGTCACCCCAACTGCTTCTCGGGGCCTGTTGGCTCATGGTTAGGCTCACTATGACTGTCCTATTTAGGGGAGTCATGTCCAGCTGGACACTGGGGCTTCCAAAAGCCTGGTCCCGCCTGGCTTCAGCCGCTCCTTGACCGCAGCGTCCCTAAGGTATGCCAGTTATCCACGGTTCATGACCACAGAACCCCACGATAACGCACTGTAGCCTGAAGGAGCTACACTTTAGGCAGCCTTCAAGATGACTCGACATCTGCCTCAGTTTACCTTCCAGTGTCATCTCCTAACACCCCTAACCTCCTGCTACCACCGAGTTTCACGTCTCCATCTGTCACTGGCCATTCAGTTCCTGCTTACTGAATGCGCCTCACCCATCTGCCATAGCTTACCTGCCCTCCCCTGAAAACTACGCTCCAATATTTTTCTCAGTGAATTTTCCTCATTTCTCCATTACCGTACATGCTTCACACTCTTCTAAGTAGAGCTAGGAGGTAACTTTCCATCGGTTCTGTGAGGGCACAGATGCATCTTGTTAACACCAATGTCCTGAGGTGAGGTCTTCTCCTTACTTTCCAGAACCTTCCCTGCCCTGTGCCTTGGCCACACAATGCCAGGATGTAGTTAGCACTCAGCTCACAGCTGGACCCATAGCAATGGGCTGAGGAGCATAAGGACTGAGTCCCAGTAATGGCTCAGTGTAGGCAGCTCACCCCACTGTGGACGACTGTTCTGGCCTCCTGCAAAGCCACTTCATCTGACCCAAATATTTGTCCTTTTGTAGAAAATGTATATAAAACTCCAGAAACTGGCTCACCAAAAATAGCCTGAGGAAAGGAATCTCAATCTCTCTATTTCTTTCTTTCTGGCAGAAGGACCCAAGCATGAAATCAGAACTTCCACTCACTCTGAACAGAGGCTGCCTTCTTGACGGGCACCCAAGCCAGGAGAGGGGCCCAGACAAAGCCTTCCCACCTAGAGAACCCCGCCGTGGCTCTGCACTTACACACAAGGTTTCTGGCTTTGGACAGTGACTCACAGGCTTGCACCCACCCACAGACACAACCCCTCGCCAGGGAAGAAACTCCTGCGCTCAGACAGTTGCATTTTCGCCCTTTACAAAACACTGCTACAGCTCTGTAAGCCCAGACTGGGGAACGGATTCCTCTCCACAAAGCACTGTCTGTCAGCACCTTTTTTTTACCCACTGCTGCCAGGGCAGTAGCTTATTCCCAGCTCCGTGTCCCATGGGCCCAGGACAGCTGAGAATACTTGCCAGGGGGAGCATGGGCCAGTGGCCTCTGTGGTTGTGCCCCCAAGCCACTCCCTGGGGTCAGGTGATGCCCATCAGCCTGGGTTTGACCTCCTCCCTACTCCCATGGGCTGACATCTGAATGGGTCTGTAGTCACTGTAACAGAGGCACACCACTAACTCTGTGGAAGGATTCAGTACATGCTCTGCAGGCTCTTGTTATAGAGCCAGCTTCTCTGCTGGAAGGGACCCAGGCTGGCCTAGCTATCCATCTTCCAGGTGGCTTTGAAGGGGCAGACAGGAGCTGGCAGACCCTGCGACACATGGATGGGCACTGACCAGGGGGCGGCAGCCTTCCTCTGCCTGCCTCCTGTAGGCACTTTGGGGAGGACAGAGGACACTTTGGAAATCAGCAAGGATCAGCCCAGGCTCCTCACAGGAGAACCTCGCCCCTCTTACCATACACAAAATAAATCCCAAGTCCTTTGCAGTCTCTGTCACTGATTATTCTAGGAAGGAAATCTGCAGTGACTGTGGCCTGAGGGGTCTCAAGGAATTGGGCGCCAGCAGACTTCAGCCTCTGCTTAGGCCAGTGGCCCCAGACTCCCTCTGTGCCCCCTCCCTGCGATCGCAGCCACACAGGTGCTCTCATCTCAGCATGTGCTGCTCACCTTCTGCAGCTTGGGCCCTTTTCCCTTTAGACTGCAACTTCCTGGGGCTTCCGGGATCCCCATCTCAGTAGTAGCCCCACCTCCTCCCTCAATCACCCCACTGCCCCCGTGGCTTTTTATGGTGCTCATCACAATACGCAATGATGTTTCACATTCACACGCTTCTTATTTAGGAAGTGCAAGGGCAGGAATCTTTCCTTGAGCACAGTTGTATTCCGAGTATGTGGTACCATGGCTGGCACGTAGCAGGTGCTCAGTGAATATTTGCTTTAACAAATGAATAAATAAGCTTTGCCATTTGAAAAATAACCTGCAAAATAACTACAGATAACTGGGGAAGGGCACAAATATGTATGTCATTTGTAGGGCAAGATTTGAAAATAATTTAAATAGCCAACACAAGAGGATTGTGTCAATCAGTGCTTTGGCATGATTAATTATTGAAAGCTGTTTAACTCGTATGAGTTGGATCTTCAAGGGCTGATATGGAAAGATGCCCAAGTGCTCTAAGTGAAAAAAGCAGGTTACAATATGCATAAGCATGAGTTCATGTATGTTTTTTTAAAATCTGTAACACTAAATAGCATGTTTATATGTGCACAAAAACCTTAAATGAGAGATAGTAAGGAAAATTCTAGAAAGAGTGATCCAAAATTGATTCCCAGAGTTTTAAACTGTAGTTAGGTGGTATGATGAGGTACTTCCTTATATTTCCTTTTTGGTTGTATTTCCTGATTTTTAAACATTTTTTACAATACTGCTTTTGTAGAAAGGAAAAGAGTACCTTTGAAATGAAGAATAATCTCCTGCCATCCGTATTCACATATTCACATCAGCTCTGAGGAATAGCGGCAGGTGGCGATGCAGAGAAGGCGGGGCTGGCAAAGAGTCCCCCACAGCAGACAGTCCCCCAACAGGAGAGCTGCTGGGAATCACTATTCCCTCCCCATTTGGAGGCCACTTCAGAGAAAATATACTTGTTAGATAATAAAAACAGAAGTACCCTCGTACTTCCTTACTACGGAGAAGACCAGCGGTGGCTTCCTTCGCTCCCCCTCACCCTTGCCCTGAGCTCTGAGCACAGGGCCCCACATTTAGATAAAGAATCCATCTGCCCCAGCTCCGGGCACCTGGAAACCCAGTGTTCATCCCAGGAGAGTCAGAAGAGCTGATGGCGCCTTGGCTGGCTTCATGACTGCCTGGTAAGTGTCTGGAATCAGACCCTGCCCCAGACCATGGCAGTGAGTGACTCTAGGGACAGCTGTGGGGCCACATGGCAGGGAGGCAGGGCAGGTTGATGTGTCTGATCTCTCTCTGGTCTGCATTTGTTCTGAGTAGGTATTTGGGAAACCATTTTCAGCAGTAAATGTAAATCAACTGTAAGAATGGACAGATCCAGTCATTATGACTTAACCTGAAACGCAGTTTATAAGGACAGAGCTTTGTGTGACCTGTAATAATTCTCTTTTGTCTCTGGGCTTCAGTTTTACCATCTACAGAATGAAGCCATTGGACCAAGTGTCCCTCAATGGTCTTTTAGGGCTGATGGGCCATGGCTCTGGGACTTGAGGATCTTTCACCAGAAGAGACTGAACTACTTTCCAGGTTGTGGACTAGACCATCCACTGCAGAAGCAAGGGTATCAGCTCAGCAAAGATACTGCCAGGACCAGTCTAGGGAGGGCGGGGCTCTGAGGGCCAGCGGCCACTGACTGGTGCCCAGAAGAATGGGTCAGATTTCGGTAATGAGCAGTTGCATCAAGCACTGATCCAGTACCTGTCCCTGGCCGGGGAGTGCTATAACTGTGGGTGGTTTTCCTGGGCTCTAAGTGAAAGGCAGGTTTGTGAATTCTGAAGCATCAAACAATCAATAGATGTCTTTTAAAGAACATGCATCCTATCATGTAGCCACTGAAAGTGATGTTTGTGAAGCCAAATAGCAACACAGGGGAATTCTTTCAGGATGTGTAGGGAATATGAGTAGGCACAGGACCATGGCTATGCAGGCAGCAGCTGTTCTCAATGTGGGGTCCTCACACAGCATTGCCTGGGGGGCTCATGGGCTGTGCAAAATCTCAAACCCCACCCAGGGCCACTGAATCAGAAACTCTGGAGTGAGGCCCAGTGAAGGCAGATTTTGCAAGCCTTCCAGGTGACTGTTAACGCGGGTGGAAAAAGACAAGACTCCGGATTCCCAGGGCAAGGGCTGAGAGCCCAAACCTAGCAGCTGCATATACCCAGCCTCTCACTGAACCCCCACTTGGTTTTCTCATCCAGAAGGATGACTCAGAGGATCTAAGGAAATATTAATTTATATGTAAACTGCTGCAGTGCCACATATGACAGACAGTCCTCCATGTTTCTTTTTCCTAAACTTTTGGTAAGACAATCATGTTACTTTGAAACTGAAAAAGAAGCATTTACACAGTGTTATGGGTTCCAGCCAATGATGCACTGCTCTGCGGCTGTGGTTCTGGATGGGGACGTGTGGCAGGTGCACTGCCATGAATCCATCAGCAGCGACGGCCTGCGACGCTCCATCAGGGTGTGACATATTTCAACACCCATCAAGAAATGAGCTTGCGAGCATGCTGATGGCTAATCAAGGCTGCAGGGGGGGGGACACACTCTGGCACACTTGTTAATGGCATTCTCCATTAAATCGGAGCCACCCAGGTGTAAAATAGCTGCGTTGATAGGAACCTCCATGTGCACAGGAAGAGGGGCAGACAGACAGCTGATGGGTCCCTGGTGCTGTTTTACTTAACTATAACACGCCCGAATATTCCTCGGAACAGCTTCCAGTGTTTAAAAATATGTCACAAAACTAACATCAAGGACCTCGCTCACACACTGACAGGATTCTACATTTTTATCTTTAAATATTTCCCAGTAGGTGAATTATCCAAATTAGTCAATAATAGAACCCAAAATGACTATGTTTAGTCAATTGAGTGTGACATCAAAATGCCTGACCACACGAGCCATCTCCCCCTCAAAGCCATTTTAATGTGACTGTTCTCAAGCACTGAAAAGTTGCGATTTTGCTGTACTGATGGGAGGCCACAGCAGAAGGTTATAAACGAATAAACATAGATATGTACACCCGGGACACCCCCCCCCCCAAAACCTTGCAGAAGAACCCAAAGTTACTGTTAATACCTACAAATTTTTAAAAAATGTTATTTCCACTAATATCAATTTTTCATCAGGGCACATCATTCAAAACACAACTTCCCACCGTGATAGACTCTGCTGGCAGCTCAGGTTAAAGAAATCATTCAAGAAAGAGTGATTTCTGACAGATTCATTCATTTCCTGTGATAACAGCCATAGTGTGGAGCTCACCTCCAGGTTGGTGTAAATATAGAACACCATAAAAATATCCAGCCTAGAATGATCCTTGGGCTGTGTTGCTCCTTTTAGAATTGGCTCCTTCAGGTTTCTGCTGTAGACTGTGTTGATATCTTTTTGTGAGGTTTCAGGGGATCTGCACTCTGAGTAGGTCCCTGGTTTAGGAATAAGGGTAGGAACATTTGCCAGATGGGAACCACTCACCGGTCTAGAACAAGGTGAAGTTATTTTTCTGGGTGGAACACAAAAAGACCTCAGAGGAAGTGTTTCTGTGCTATATGGCCCTTTCAGAGGTTGGATTTCTCAGACCCTCATGGCTCCTCACCGTTGTGGCAAAATGCGCTGCCCCTGCTAGAACACAGAAGCTTCCAGAAGAGCCATCAGCTGCAGCAGGGGCCAGCTGTGTGCTGAGATCTTGGCACATGGAGCTGGCAACCCTGCCCTCTGCTGTGCCGGTCACTGCTCCAAGTGCTGCATCAGGTTCCCAGGCCGCACTTCCTGTGGGGTGTTGACAAACTGCAGCTCATTTGGAGATGCATGACCAGGATGCTAACAGCAGGGGAAGGAGACGCTTCTGCTGCCTCAGCAGCAGAGACTGGGTGGGCACCAAGACTGCACTCATCTGGAAAGCTGTCCTGTGGCCAGAGGACTATGTGTGCTCTGGTGACCCCATGGGGTAGAAAGAGTGCAAAGTGGAGGGGCAAAGTCAGTGGAGGGAAGGCTTCCCTTCCATTGCGCTGTGGCTGAAGGAAGTGACAGCCTGGCAGCGCAGCACGCTTCTGCCCCTGGAGGTGGGTGGCCGGGAAGTCGCTTGGCAGCAGTGACCACGGGGAGTGCGTGAGTCAATGATTCTATAAATAATAGTACGTCGGATTGATACATTTGAGGATGGGCTGTGGCAGATCAACCAACTGGAATAGACACAAATAAATGTTCCTGCAGGCTGGGTCACAAAACACCTACAGAGGCCTGGCCACAGTAGTTTCTGCTTTTGCTAAGCTGATCCTCTGCCCCACACATAGCCCACTTTCCAAGTCCTGCCCGTCTCCCACTGCCCTGGCTGGCCCTCCCCAGACTATTCCGTGGCCCCAAGGCCATCTCTCCATACCCCCAGACACTTCCCAGGGCAGGGAGGGGGAACGCCATTATCCTCTGAGATTATCATCTCTTAACTGGTGCACATGTCTTTGACTTAGGTCATGCTAGAAAATTCCACACCCAGGCCACATTAAGGCCCTGGGCAACCTCTTCCCGCCTTGAGGCTTTGATCTGTCTCCCATAAAAACAAAAGAACTGGGCCTGGATGACCAGCGTCCTGTGGTCCTTGCCACATGCACAATGGTGCAGGCGATGAAATCCTGAGCGGCTGCTTCTGTCCTGTCAGGTCACGTGATAGCCAGTTCTCAGAAATGACTCTGCCTGCACCCAGTAGGCTGGATCTAATCTCAGGCAAGCTGGCGGAGCAGCCTAGCTGGTGATCAGCTGCAGGGTGCTCCCTTGGGTCTGCTGTTTGGGGAGACACTGTTTCCTCCCATCTGTGGCTTCAGTACACCTCTGGGGCTCAGTCCTGCAACCTACCTGGGGTTGCATTCTTTGAAGGATGCACTTTTCATTTTGATTTTGTTTGAGGAAACCAGAGTTAAAGGCAACATAAGTGTCCTCGCCTCTGGCTTGCTTGCAGCATTTGCCGCTTGGCGTGGGCCTGGTGCTGGTGGGTGCCCGGCATTTCCCAGAGCCCAAGGAGGAACCCACACTGGAAGCAGTCCCCTCTCTATTCATACCTCTCTCCTGTTCCTGCTCCCTACTGTGAGTCTTTGTCCCTGAGTTTGACGTTTCTAGACCAACACTTCCAATCCTGTTTTTGACTAATGAACTCCTTTCACAGTAATCTATTAATTTCACAAACCCCTTACAATTAAAAAAATCATTTTTATCATCTTTGCATGGCTTATGGTAGAAAAGATTTTAAGTTAAATATTTTATATGAGTATATTATTCAAAGATTACACTAAATGAGCATGAAAAGACAATTTTTAATAATGCTCATTATACATAAGGACACGTTTCAACATTTTTCCATTTAAAAAGTTACACATAACATTTCATTTCCTTTAAATTAGGTGTGCAAGGAAAGATGGATTTGTTGACAAATAAAAAATGACATTTTGGTTCTGGGACCAATATATATTTAAAACATAATTAAAACTTAACTAGGTACATCAGCTTCAAAAATAAATAAAATCTGCTTTTGTGACCTGATCTTTAAAATCTCAAGTTTCAGAGAAATCAAGTGCAGTATTTTTGCAATGTTCAGGTGCTAGCTAAATGATGAGACAAAGCAGAACTCAGAGATATTTTCAAGCTCTTCTTTCAAATAACATATTGCTGGTAATATTTTTTTCCCAATCAATAAAAAGACAAGCATGTTAAATTATCTCTGCATTATCTGTCCTCTCCTCACTGGATTCCCTCTTCTTCCCACTTGATATACTGAAGACATTCAGATGACCTATATACAGTAAGAACTTGGATCAGATGATCACAATGTATGGATCTGGTAAAAATAACCTTGAGGCAAGTCTGCAGAATTATCATTCTTTGGCTCTTCATTAACTTAGGGTGGCTCAACATAAACGTCTTTTATGTTTCCTGTCTCTGTCACTTTTTATAACCACCGTGGTCCACTTTGGTTATGAATGAAGCCGTGAACGAATAATACAAACAATTTAACAGCACAGAGCAGTCAAAGTGAACCAAAGTGATAAGCTGGAGGCTGAGTCTGATTTCCATTAGCTGTGCATTTTCTTATGACACACAGGTGTGTGCACACACGAGCACATGCACACTCAGAGGCCCCCAAGTTCCATCTGAGGGGAAATAACATAGAACCATTTACTGACTTTTCGAATATGTACTCTGAATCCACTGCACTTCCCACCTTCAACGATAGCCAGTCCCAAGCGCTTGTGCAGGTTTTTGGGGGCCTACCTACTGCCAGCAGGAGAAGGGATGCTGGCAGAGCTGTCGTTACAGGAAGAGCAGTGAGGATGGCACTGTCCTTCAGGGAACAGGTGGCCTGCCAGGACCATGGCGAACATGAGAGGTGGAAAGCTGGACAGGAAGGACACTGTGGTTCCATTGGTGTGGCTGCTGCAGATGGGAAGTGGAAGATGGAAGAGTCTGGAGGTGGGGGTTGGCCAGGGAAGCTTCCAGGAGGTGAGCAGCTCCAAATAGGATGCACTGTGGGGCTGAGAGATGTGGGGTGCACTGCAACCTCTTTGAGAAAACCTGTGTCAAAGGCCCTCATCTTCAGGGAGGTGGCTACGCTGCCCGCAGGAGCCTGGGTGCGTGGGACTGGTCTGGGCTACCCGGCTAGAATGGTCCAGATGGAGCAGAAGCTCAGAGGAAGGTCTGAGCCTCAGGCAGGGCCCCACAGGACCAGTAAGCTCCAACACAACCCCGTTGGTGACGGAGAAGCTCAACAGAATGAATGTCTGCCTCTGTGTGACTCCTACCCCACCTCTGAGGCCCCGCCTCTCTTGCTGACCCACCACCAACACAGCACCCCACCACCACCACTGTAGGAGAACCACACCGCAGACACCATGGAAGCCACTGCCCCTGGAGGCAAACTCAGGTCCAGAGCACTTCTTTAGGTCTTTTGAGAGTGTGAGAAGAAAAACATCCACCAGGCAGCTGCTTAGGAAGTTGCCATGATGCTGTGAATACAAGAGCAAGGCAGTGGCCAAGGTGGAGCCCTTTCTGTGAAGAGAGGTGAGCAGCTGGCCTGCTCATGGAGGTTCACCATGCAGCCAACACCCCTCGGCAGCAGGCAGGTGCCCACAGCCCCAACAGAAGCCTGGCTGCACCCAGCCCAGCACAACAGTGTGGGAGACTCAGGCGGCCTCTGACATTCCCGAGAGAAGGCATAATAAACACGTGGGCAAAAATCACTCCCTGTGACCCCAGAAACTTCTGCAGGGACCACCTGCAGGACTCGCCCAAGCCATAACCCACAGTGTAGCTGTCAGGAGTGCAGTCTTGCTCATCCCTGCCTGTTTCACCTACACTTCAGAGCCAGAGAAGAGTGTCTCTGTCTCCCCCAAAGCAGCCCCACACAAAAGGGAGTGTCAGTGTGTCCCCCAAAGCAGCCCCTCACAAAAGGGAGTGTCAATGTCTCCCCCAGAGCAGCCCCTCACAAAAGGGAGTGTCAGTGTCTCCCCCAAAGCAGCCCAGACACATCTCGCACTCTTGGGCTTTGGCACAGGTCTCCACATCTGGGCACTGGGCCTTTCCTGTCCATCTCTGGCCCAGGTCTCCCCACTCCCTGGCCCTGCCATGCACAACACCACCTTGTAAGCAGTGACACTCCTCTGGGGGCACGTGGCCACTTCTGGACCAGCCCGCAGGGTCCTCAGGTGGCCCCTGCATGCACTCTTTACCCCTCTGGATGCCGTCTGGGGCCTGGTGGGGCCTCCTTTCTCAGACAGATTCCGGCCCCAGGGTGATGAAAGGGAGCGCGCGAGGCCTTCCATAGGCTGCTTTTGTTGAAGGACTTGAGTTTTTTTTCTTCTAAGAAACAGGGGCATGAATGGCTTGTTGGCATTTTACTGACAGAGGTGTGGGCGAATGACTGGATCCCTGGCAGACCTGGCACTGAACCAACAGGAAATTCCGGGCTCTGGAAGACCACAGCATCATCTGTCAGGGGCTCAGGGCACGGCCCTGGCTGCCTACACACATGCACAGACAGACACCACACATGGGCTCACACACACAGAAACAGTCACACAGACACACACAGAGACACACTCATAGATACACACACATAAACACCCACACAAACACACACACTCACAAATATACTGACAGATACATTCACAGCTACAGTTCTACACACATTCTCGTACACGGTCATGTTCATATGCACAACATACATACACACACACACACACACACATCTAAAACTTCCTTTCCAACATTTAGAACAAGCAGAATATATCTTGTATCAGAAATCACTCACTTTTTCCCTCACAAAGGAGACAGCCAGGGAGAGGACAAGAGGAGAGAGGAGGACTGCAAGAGTCTCACCTCCATTTCCCCGTATCCTACAGGTAAGGCCCAGGGCTGCCCCGCCCCGCCTCACTGGCCAAGAGGCAAGAAGACAGACATGCCTTCAAGACAGATAAAGCACACACCACAGGCCCCAGGCCCCCCAAGTTGTGCAGGATGGATGCCAGCAACTGTCTGACACGGAACAGACAGACATAGGCTGAGGGGTTTGAAGGACCTAGCATCAGATGGAGAGAAAACAGGGTGACCTCAAGCCTTGGCCACAGTGCAGAGCAAGTGACCAAAGCCTTCCTAGCCTGGTCTCCCTATCTGTCAAGAGGGGATGTGGGGAGGCCTCCTTCCCAGGGGGCTGTCGTGAGGATGACTGGAGTGGGGAGCTGTGAATGCACACAGTGGGTTCTCCAGCCCACAGAACAAGCCTCCTCTAGGACAGCTACAGGACTCTTCAATCTTTTTGCCAAAGTCAGCGGAGAGGTAAGGGGCCTGATGGGTCTGGGGGTCAGTGGAGGAATGGGGAACTGAAGGTCAGGCGGGTTGCCAGCAGCTTTGGACTGGCTGAGGAGTGGGCTCTGTGACTGACGGTGGGACAGTCAGTGAGCGCCCACAGGCAGGGGTGGATAGGTGGGCACAGAAGAGCTGGTGGGGATCCTTAAGGGCATCTATTCCCAAGTGACTCAGTTGTGACAGAGGCTATGGGGTTCCACATGCTGATCCGTGATCTGCAAAGGGTGAAAACGCAGGCTGTCACGTGAGCAGTCTGGGTTCCCCAGTATGGAGATGGATTACCACAGAGGAGGCCTCTGAGGCCCAGAGGGGAGAAGTCATCTAACCCCAGAAAGATGGACTGTCCCCAAGTCCTTTCTTCTCTACAAACTGCCACTCAGGCAGTCAGGGGCTCCTGAACTGAGAACAAGGCAGCCAACACAGAGGAACTGGCCACTCCCCAAAGTGCAGCCTGCCTGGAGCTCCTCTGTGGGCCTGGAAACTGCTGCCTCGGGCCCTGAACCAAACACTGGGATCCTCATTGAGGGCAGCGTTACCCAGAACACTCGTTCTACTCAACATCTTTCAGGGAAAGGGCAATTAAAAATCTATTCTGAATAGAGCAAAGACATATGTTTAGAATGAAGCTGAGAAGACACCCTGAATATAACATAAAACACCCAAGTCCAGAGTGATTAAAGGGAGATAAATCAAGCACAGCAGGACGGCATAGCACGGAGGGAGACTCGTGACCTCAAACAATCATTCCAGCCCACACAAACAGAGGCACTGGACCAACGGGAAATTACAGGCTCCTGGAGGATCAGGGAGTCACCTGTCAAGGGCTCAGGGAGGGTCCCTGCCCAGCTACACACAGAGTGAGTGGGCAGAGAGAGGACCCAGCAGCCAGGGTGTGGTCACCCCAACTGTCCAGTCGAGGGGAGCACCAGGGAGCACAGGGCGCTTTGGCCCAGCATGCCCGGGCTCTAGACATGGTCAGAGGGAAGGGAAAGAGGGAGCGAGGAGCAGAATGAGAAGCGAAACGGTTTTGAGGTGGGTGTGGGAGACGGCGAGGGCCAGTCTGCACAGAGGTCACAGTTCCAAGTCACAGAAGCTCATCTTTTGGGGCCAAACACTTGAGCCCGGGAATCTAGAAGGCTGGTTTTCTGGCTTGATCCACTGTAATTTAATCAACAGGGCAGCTCATTAGTATTTATAGTCTGCAAGTCGAGACTAAAAAGACTGATGTCAATAGTGACAAGGCAGGGGTCCCCTCATTAGGAGAAAAGGAAAGCCCATTCATGACCTGTAGGTTTTCTCACCCTGAAAACTATCACCAGGCCCTGCTGTAGTTCGGGTTTTAGATGCCCCTGAAGGCCCCAGCTTGGCACAGATGGGAACTGGGGTAGGTCTTGAGGTCCCTGGGAACATGCCCCTGAGAGTACAGTGGAACCCGGACCCGCCTCTTCCTCTTCTCTGCACTTCCTGGCCATGAGCTCAGCAGTTTTACCCTACTATGTGCTCCCTGACGTCACAGGCCACCTTACGGTAAGCCTCAATGTCGTAAGGCCCACTGATCAGATAGAAACCGTGAGCCAAAATAAACCTCTTCTAAGTTGATTATCTCAAGCATTTGTTGCAATGGTGGAAAGACAGTGAACCCAAGCGCCTGTGGAACCTAAGTTTCAAGTCAGACTTCACATTGGAACTAAGAGGCAGGGAGAAGGGGGGCTGGCATGTTGTTATTAATCACATACAAAGCAGGGCCTATGCCCTACTTTTCTCTCCTTTTACCGCACACCCTGACCCTGGAGCAGAAGGTAAAGTTGTCCTGTCTCTCTGACAAAGCTGGGACTCGGGTTAAGTGCCTAATGAAGTGGGTACGGAGCAGCGCTGGCACCCCTCATCTATTCTGCACATGACTGTAGCTGCTGGAGACCACACCTTCCCACCACCCTACACTGGTTGCTATTTAGCATAGGATAAATCTAATCAACAAAGAAAGTTCCTGTGTCAGCAGCAGTCCATGGAGGAGAAAGTGAACATTAACAAATGCCTGATTATTGTAAACTAGCTTGGAAATGCCAGGCCACTAAATCATGCTGAAGCCTCACATTCTGAAGCCAAAGCACTCGATATGGATATGCTGGCCTCCAGTGGCTGCCCCTGTATCCCTCCACAGCCCATGGGGTGCTCTGAAGGGGTAAGTGGGGAACAGGGTCCAATCTCAGCTCTAGTCGGGGACTGCTGGCCTTGGGAAACACCCTCCAACCTATCGGGGCTCAGGCCCTGGCTCTGTGGAGGTGTCATGGTGGGGCAAAGAAAGGCATGAGGCAGAGGGTGGCCGTAAAGATGAGAGCTCTTCGGTCTGCAAAGCCACTACGCTTCAGGGAGCAGGAGCACCACATCTGGAGGCTGTGAATTCAGTCCTCCTCTGTGGACACTCAGGGTGTGTTTATGGTGTGCCCGCCCTGTGCTGAGCCTTGGGGTTACCGGGCTTGAGGAACTCAGCCTAGGGGGCGAAAGGTGCTCCTGAATTATCCTCACATGAGGGTAACACCTGCGGGCAGGTTATTCCCTGTTCTCTCTCTGTGACCGAGCAGCCACACCACAAGTGTGCATCTCTGAATGGCATCTCTGAGCTGTGGCTCTAGAGAGTTGTCCAGTATGTTTTGCCTTGGATGGATCTTTCTGTTATAGGTGGAAAACAAACGGGAAAGGACACGATCAGAGGCTAGGAGATGGCTGCCAAATCCAGGAAAAGTGGACGGGCCTGAGCCCAGCCAAGTAGGGGTCCTGGTGAGAGTGCAGAGAAGACAGCCGCAGGGACAGGAGGAGGGCTGGTGGCCTGGAGGGGGCGCTGCTGGACACTGGGGCAGAGGGAGCAGGGTTTGTGACTCGGCCATGAGACAGCAATGCAGGTGGAGGAAGAGACTGGGGTAAGGCTTGGAAGAGGCTGAGACAGGTTTCAGGAGGACTGAAACAGAGGTGCCTGTGGGATGTTGAGGGAGACAGACAGATAGACAGACAGACAGACACACACACATATGCAAACCATAGCCCCAGGGCACCAACCAAATCCCCCCAGAGGCTGGCACTTGGATTGCTCTGGTTGTGATGTTCTCTGGGCTTAGGGTTTTTGAATTTCCGTGTCGGAAACATGAGAGCTTCCTTCAGACTGAAGATGCTAGCAGAAAAGAAACAAGCACGGCTCCCCGGGGACTGCTGATGTCTCAGGGGCCCATCACTGCAGCAGGCACCTCCAGCAGGCATGAGATAGATTCTAAGGTGCCCTTGAGGGTTTTGGATCTGTCTCCAAAAAGCTGTTTTGATCAGTTCTGAACCTCAGCCCAAAGGGTCACTGAATCTCTTGTTAGCAGCTGCACTTGGCCCAAGTTTTCTTACTTTTCACCACAACCCTGAGGAGCACCACCGTCTTCACTCCCACGGCAGAAGTGGGACCTGGAGCTGCCCGCTACTCACGCACCTCTACTTGCCTAGTAAACGGCAACCCTGGGATATGGACCCTGGATTCGGTGCTGTAGCACCAAAGTCACAGTCTTCGGGGTTTCACAGATTACCAAACTCCCCAGACACCTGGGGAGAAAAGCAATAGGGTGCTTCATAGTTTGCAAAGTGACCGTGATACTTTAAATATCCAAGTCACCTTCACTTCATAAAGATCACATTTTTGACCATCAATACCACTGAGAAACAGACGTGCCCTCAAAGAGGAAAGACACAGAAGGAAGTTCGGTGGTTCCACCTGGCTCTTAGCCTCTGAGCCCTTCCTGGACCCAGGAATGCCCTTTCTAGCAGACCAAGGCCACCTTGCCATGCAGCCCGGTCACCTTCCTTGCCCCACCACTAGACACAGACACTCACTTTTATTCAGATGCTAGTGGTGCAAAGTGTACACAGCATGTGGCACTGCTGTCTGGTGTGATGGTGGCACAAACCAGGGATCTCACCGGCAGAGCAGGAGCCAGGGCTGCCGGGCCAGGGCTGGGGGTGACTGGTTGTCACTCTTGGTTGTGTGGCCTTTGAGGCTGGTTTTCCACCCTCCTGGACTTGCTGGGTTACCTGACATGCTTTCTGTTAACTCCTTTTCTGTTTCAATTAGCCAGAATTCGTTTCTGTTGCTTGTAACACAGAGTCCTGACCAAGAGAACATCATCTCAGACTAGACGACAGTACTTAAATGTGATGTATTTAGTTTTATGAACAACTCATGGTGAATGTATCTCTTCTTTGGTTGCAGACCAGTCTGAGACAGGCAAGGTTCAGTGGATTGGGGCTGCACTATCCTGCTCCCCCTCGGGTTATGAAACAGAAATATCACCCACGGCTCCCCATGCCTGTGAGGGGGGCTGAGGCTGGGCTGTCTGGCCCTGTTACCTCTCCACCCCAACTCTGTCCTTTAGCTGAGATGTCTGTGCACTTTCTACAGGGCACTCAGTGCTAACTCACCTCTCATCCCTCCTGCTTCCCCTCCCCTGGGCCATCTCTTCCCCTCCTAAGATGCCACAGTCTTGTCCATGTTAATTCCATGCTTTAAAGCTTGTTCTTTCTAAGAAAATTCCCTCCTGGGCCAGCTGCACTGCCTGCCCAGCCTTCTTGAGTGCTCCACACAGGGGCCTGGCCTTAACGACTCTGAAAGTTTGTTCATCCACTGAGATCCACTTTGTCTCCTCTCTCTTGGTGAAATGGAGAACAACTCATCCCTGTCCTCCACAGGAGGATCCTTCAAAGACAATTAAGTCCCTGTTCAGCCTCTTTCTTGAGAAATGAAATTATCCCTAATCCTTTGTCCTACCTTCAAGAGTTCTGTTTTCCAGTCCTTTAATGGAGTGGACCCCATCCAGGGAATAACACAGCTGGGCGGGCTAGGGCTTTCATGGGGTTCACAGAGAAATCTGCAAGGATAGCAAGCTCTTCTCAGGTCATTTGCCAGGTGATATTACCTTGTTGTTGACCACAGATCACCTCAGTTCATCATCTCCTCGCCTGATGTCACCTTCACCCACAGTAGGGTACCCAATCCTCACACAGAACCAGTGAGGAAGGGAAGCGGACCACACAAAGGGAGGGGGGAACTGGTGGCAAACTGGGGGTTTCCCATGCCAGGTTCAGCACTAGGTTTTGGTGGAGAGAGATGGACACCTTAAATTGGAAAATAATAGAAAAAGGAATAAACATTTAGGAGGAAAAAATGCTACTTTGGCAAGAATCTTGAATTTTCCCCATGAGGTCAACAGATTCTTTCAAGGGGAGCACTAACCAGTGCTCTTTTTTGACATGTCCAGTGATGCTGACTTACTCTGGCACTGGAGAAGGGTGGGGAAGGGGAAGAGAGAGGTGATCTTAATAAGGAGTGGATAATGACATGAATTCTTAATTAACCTCTCCCCAGTAATGGCAGTCCTGGCTCAGTGGAGTGGAACGAACAATACCGTGACAACCATGTCCAGGGTCTGCATGATGAGCCCTTGGCCTCATGGAAGCAGGATCTCACTCAGCATGTGGGCACCATCAGGGCAGAAACAGTAGGTCTGCATCTCTCACATGCCATGTGGCCTCCCTACCCACAGGGCTCCCGAGCAGCTTCTGGCCAACTCAGTGGCAGCGGGACTCTGCAGACGAATTATCTTTACTTACAAATGAGGAGCCGAGGAGCTGCCTTCATCTTCATAGCAGCAAAAGCCTTACAGTTCAGCTGCACCTACAAGTCACTGGGCCCCAGCACCTCACAGTTCAGCCAGTGCATTACATGCACCCTGGACCTCACCTTTCCCCCAAATGAAATTGAGAACCGCAGGCATTTTCTTGAAGGCAAACAAGAAAATTGCCCAAAGAACCAAGTAATCTTCAAATGTCAAAAACATCCAGCGCATGAATCATGCTTAAGTAAGAGCACAGACTTTGGCAAAGTGACAAGCAGTGGTTTACAGCGTTAAAGGTGACTTGGAAACAGTCAAACAATCTGCCACAGAGGGAGAAGGAGGCCTGAGCCAGCACGAACCAGCTGTCTCCCTTGACAGGCCCACACCAGCCACTGGCCCATCTGTGAAAGGACACTGAGGGGCAAGGCTCCCAGAGAGGAGGCCAGGGATGCTCGGAGCCCCATGTGACTACCAGGCACTGGGATTCAGAACAATGCCGTGCACTTGTTTGTATTCATTCTCTGAAATTCAACAACCAAAGAGCTCTGAGCAGATCCAGGCGTGACCTGGTCTCTCAACAACCCCACGACACTCCAGCCCCAGCTGTCTTAGGTCAAAGCCCTGAGACATTTCCTGAGAAGCCTGGAAGTGAGACACGCCCAAAGGGAACTAAAGGTCATGTCAATGGCAACGTGAGTCAGAAAACATCTATGACTCAAATTCTGGCTCCTCTACGGGTCATCAGTTATTAGACCGGGTCCGTGTGCTGGCCTATGTGACTCAGATACACACTATCTGTGCGGTGCCAAAGAGCCCAAGGACACCCCCAGAACCGATCACTCAACACCGCTGAGGCCGGGAGCTGCCATTTTTGTGTCTGTGAAGAAGGAAGGCAGCATCAGCGACACCTGCTAACCTCCAGGCCAAGCCTTCACTTCCCCACGCAAGAACAATGAGCATATTTTTCTGTGTGTCTCACTTCATCTCCTGACAGCAGCAGAGGGCGAGTGTGAGGAAGCTCCTTCAGCACACAGCAGAAAGCAGCCTGGCTGATGGCTCCACTCTTCCCTAGGCCCTGGCCCATCTGATGCAGCCCACCTTGGCAGCTCAGATGTCATATCCAGGTCCCGGTATCTACTGCCCCCTGCTCTGTGATCGAGCACACACACACACACCTTTCCAATACCCAGACAACACACACACTCCAGCTGCAGAAATCACTTTGGTCCCCACATACCTCCTGCTTCTTCTGCCCCAAATGCCCACCCCCCTTGCTACATGTATACATCCCTACCTCTCTCCTTGTGCCCTTGAATAGTCCCTTCTTACCTGCTTCCCAGATTCTGGCATGTTTCACATTAAGATTATAATCCCATTTGGTTTTTCTTTTGTCCCCTCCACTAGGTTAGATGTCACTTGGGAAAGGGTATGACCATGGTTCCCTCTCCATTTTCATCCATGCTGCTGTGCCTTGCATATGATAGGAGTTTAATAAATATTTATTGAATGCATGATTGTATAAGTGATGTCAGATTTAAGAAAGCTTAATTTTGTTCTTGGCCCACATAACCAAATGATCAGAAATGTATTTTAAAGTCCACAGTTCAGCACTGAAGAATAGGAGAGGAAGGGGAAGCCTAGGAGGGAAAGGGGGGCAGGGAAGACTCCTCTGAACAGAGGAGTAAGAAAGAGTCTGTAGACAGGATTATTTAGAAGCGTGGGCTCTCCGTCTGTGCTCCTTTTGTCACCTCCAGCCTTGACTTAGCTGGCACATGGCAAAGGATTCACAGGAAATGCTCTCCGCCATACCTGGGAAAACATCATACAAGAAAGCCAGAGAGTAGAGCGGTAGAACTGACAAGAGATTCAAGGAGGACTGGGAAAAACAGCTTGTCCATTTCCTCTAAGATTCTTCTCCCTGACACTGATGCAGATGACTCCTCAAAATGTGAGTCCCCCAACCTGACCTCTAGGGAGGGCCAGACCCAAACAGCCTACCTTGCTCCACTGTCCTATTATAGAAGCCCTCACTGCCAGCCCCAAACGAAACTCTTCTCCAACGCATCTGAGGTCCTCTCAGTATCCTCAATGACAACAGCTCCCCGTCCATTTGGTTTTTCAAAGCAAGTCTAAGTGCTGCCCTGGAGACGTGAGGGGGGGCCTTTCCTTGTCTCACCCCCACTGGCCTCTTCCCATTTGTGTAGCGATCGTGTCAGCCCTAGCTGCCACCTTCAACTCGTGCCTGGACTCCTGTATCATCTCTAACTGTACTCTGCTTCTTCCCTCAGAGGGCTCCGTATGGTAGCAAGCACCATCTCTGAGAAGCCGTCATGCCCTTAAAAAACCCCGGAGTCAGTCTGTGCTCCTGTGATAAAGAAGATTCTTTATGTGGTTGCTCGGGCCCTTCATGATGTCTCTCCTGCCTAATTCTCTGCTCTTCTTTCTTAATCTCGGCCTCTCCGGCCTTTTTGCCTTTCTGGGAATGTGCCATATTCTCTCCAACACACCTGTCCCCTCTGCCTGGAACCTAACACTCCTCCCCACCCTATCCTGCCTCCAGTTCACCCTTCCTTTAGATCTTTTAAACAATTCTTTTAAATCTCAGATCAGTCATCATCTACTCCCTGAAGCCAAGATGAGGATTCCCCAGGACAGAACAATACAGCTTCCCTGGTGGTGTTCACTGCTGGGTGCACTGTCTCCCACAACACCTCCGTTCCCCACCAGACTACAAACTCTGAGGGAAGGGACCAGGCCTGTTTCTGCTCCCCATCTGGTTCTAGCTACACACACAATGCCTGGCACACAGAAGGCACTCAGATATTTGTTGAACCACGGATAATGGGTTTGAGTTTCACTGAGGGACGACACACTGCCTTACAGTCTGGCTTCATAGGAGACAGTTACAACACAGAAGAATTTTCGATGGCAACATATTCCTTCTGAGGAAGATTTTCGAGCAGGAGAAAACAACTTCCCCAAACTGGCATAAAAAGCAAAGAGTGAAAGATGAGTTGTTCGCCCAACGGAGGAAATGCACCCGATGGGTACATTCACAAGCTGTCTGTGCAGGGATGTGGGGAGATTCCGCCCCCCACCTCCAGCCATATGCTAGGAGAATCAGGGTAGGAGAAATTCTTCCATTCTCCATAACTGAGAGGCCTTAATTTGGAGAAGATGACAATACGATGTGAGCTTGTACAGCTGCTAAGAATGAAGTGCCTCAATATTACGGCGTGTTTCTGGTCTGCCTTTCTCTTCTGTTTTGCTCATTTTAAGGGGTTGTCTTTGTGTTGTGAACCGAAGTCTTGAGTGTTCTCCAAGGACCAACACGGGGGCAAATGACATTTGATTGTTTCTTCACACTCACATTTGTCTAGCTGCGAGTGGACTTTTGGGTGACATTAAACCCTACATCAGCAACAGTAGGCTCTCCCCAATCAGCCTGGGATGTGTGTCCAGAGCTGGCTCTCAAATTATTCTTTATGATCTGTCTCTCGCATCTTCCCCACAGGCAAACTATGAACCCAAATGCCTATGTGACAGCTGTTCCCTCTCTGTTCATGGTAGCAGATCATGTCTGTCTACTATCTTAGGCATGCTGAGACTGTATGTTCCAAATAAATTACAAGAATTCAAGTACATAAGGCATGCAAAGCCATTTTCCTCCAAATAAAGATTCTTAAAAATGATAATATATGCTCTCCTAGACATACCTGGCTGTCCATATAATCTTTTAGCAAAATAATCAGCATGGTTTGAAAACGCTGGGAATACATTCCAGCCTTAAGAAAGTCCAGTAAACCAATGAGATACAAAAAGAAATATATGGAAATTAACAACTTCCATATTTGCCAGTGATAACTTATGACAAAAATGCACTGGGACAGAAAGATCTCACTCATCTATATGCAACATCTAAGGCTGACATTTTTCAGAACAGTGCAGAACTCATATGAAGAAAACCACAGATGTTTACAGAGAGATATGAAAGTAAACTGAAATAAACAGGGAGTAAATGGAAGCACACATTCCTGAATGAGAAGACTCAATACTGTAGGCAAGATAAATCAATTTATAGCTATCACTGAATTCAGATGGGTATCATGTAAAGCAAACTCAACAAGATATAGCTTGGCACAAACAATTTTAAAGTTCATCTGTGCTACTAGATGTGTCAGAGATAGGAGCCAAAAATATCCTGGAAAATAATGAAGATGATCTGTACAACCAGCTTTTAAAACATAAAAAAGCACTTCTGTAATTAAAATAATGTGCCTTAGTAACTGGTCAGAACAGAACAAAGAAATATCCTGGAAACAGCCTGTCCTACAAGGATTTAGCATAAAAGAGGTAGCGTTTCAAATCAGTGGGGAAAGAAAGATGCTTTACCAAACGGAACTGGAAGAATTAGCTGTTAAGAAAAAGTTGAATTCTTCTTATATCTTAGAATAAATTGAGAGAACGAAATAAAAAGTTGAATCTACAAAATGAATCATGAAACAAGTAGAAGAAATGCAAATGAATGAACATCTAAAGCCAGGAACTGGAAGGATTTTCTAAGCATGAAAACAAAAGGAAACATGAAAGTAAAATAGAAGCTGATGAACAGGACATGTGAAATAAAGGGTTGTACACAACCAAGAATCCATAAATGAATTTAAAAGAGAAATGAGAAACCTGAAAAAATATTTCCAACGTTATACCAAAAGGTTAATATCCTCTTATGCATAAAGAGCTCTTACAAATCAATACGAAAAAAGATAAATATAAATAGAAGAATGGGCAAAAGACAAGAATGTCAATATACACAGAAACAAATGTTCTAGCCCACTGTAATCAAAGAAATACAAATTGAGGCCATGAGGCACCATTATTCACCTACCTAACAGATTAAATTAAAAAATGTATAATGGGAAAGAGTGAAGGAAAGTGGGTGTTCACATCCTATTTATGGGAGAGGAAAATAACAGTCTTTCTGGGAGTAATGTAGCAACACGTATCAATGTCTTTGGTGTATTCCCACCGCTGAGGTGGTAAAAACCAGCTTTAGGAATTAATCCTAAAAAAAAAAAAAAATCCTAAACGTTCACACAATATGCTTAACAATATCTTACTGCAATATTATTTATAGTAACAAATAACTGAATTATCTAAATATCCCACAATAGGAAATTAGTTAAATAAAATATGACGCAGTAATATAATGGGATATAATGAAAGGTAGCCTTCTAAGATAATGTTTCTGAATGAGTAATGACAAGGAAAAATCAATACAAGATCAAGAGGGAAAACAAGCAGAAGATAGAATATACAGTATGACCCCAATTCTGCTAAAAGTGACAAAGAGTAAGATTCTGAAATGTTAATTATTTGTTATCTCTGAGTGATAAGATTTGCATGGTTTTCCTTTTTGTTAAAACTTTCCATAAAGAACGTTACTTTTCTAATTGGAAAGTTACATAATTTTTAAAAGATCAGACCTAGGAATTAATATTCTAGAGCTCTATCCAAATATGACCTCACATAACTCTCACACCCACCCTATGAGCTTGGCACTGTTAGCTTCACTTGAGCTGCATACACAGACCTGCACACATAAAGTGACATGCCTGGTATCACCACCCTCAGATGGGCTGGGCAGATACATCTGATAGCACATCGGTGAACCAGATGATACGTAATAACCACCAAGCGCTGTAGGATGAAGAATGGGAATTCTCAGGGGAACAGCAGAGCTACGGCACAGATATGATGGAAACCCAGGCTGTCATTCAGCAGTGATGTTTGAGAATAGTTTTAATGACATGGGATAATATTCGTTGAATGCTAAAGTGAAGTAGATGAAAATCCTTCACGTGTAAGATGGTTCCAAATATTGTAAAAATGCAAGAACAGACGACTGGAAAAAATATAATAAAATACTAACATAAGTCATCTCTAGACAACAGGTTTTTTGGAGATTATCACTTTGCCATGCCTAAAGCCTTCACCTAAGAGATGCTGCTTCAGGTATCGAAATGCGTTCCACATTAACTTTAAAAAAATGAACACATCACTCATCATAATCCCACCCTCTTCTTCCACATGCCTCCTGTCCTTTAAGGCTGAGTTTGAGACTTACCTCCCCCATGAAGCACTCCTTCACTGCTCAGGGCATACTACCCAACCTCCTCAAGTACCAGTTCCAAGTAAAGCTTTGATTCTTGGCTCCTGAAAACCTCACGTGGGTCTCTAACACACCAAGGCTCTTGTGCTAGACTCCTCCCTCAAGGAGCCCAGAATCCCCAGGATAGAGGTAAGCTACCTCCTGCCCTTGGGTCTTGTATGTTGTGGCTGTGAGATGCTTGGGCTTATACAACTGGCACCCCACTGTGTGGCTTGGTCCTCAGGGTTGGGGGCAGCACAGCTAATACCATGAGCAGGACCTGTGGAACTCAATGCTGGTCCCTGAGCTCTGGGACAAAGTCATTACAGTCCGTGGGAAATGAGAAAACTCTAGACATTGTAGGGAGTTTCCAAGACATGTTTATTGAAATGTCCTACAGTCTAGTTATTGGTGATAAGCATCCTACTGATTTTTGCAATGATGGGGTGAACTTCTCTGGCACTTTTTAAGAGTTATTCAATCTGATACAGCGATTCTTTTCTTTATCCCAATTATTTTTCCTCCTATCATTTCTAATTTTGTAAATTACCGGTTTTTGTGTTTATTTCCATTTGATCTATGGCAAATCTCCCTGTGGAAAATGTGTGTTCCGTGAGGTCAGGCTTGGCCTGGCTCAGGCATGACGAAGGGCAAGTACTAAATAAATCATTGCTAAATAAATAAACCTGGGGAAGGTGGAGGGTTCCACTGCACTTTGGCTAGGCCAGAGTCTTAAAATATCAGAAAATCAAATTTGGTACCAAATCTGACGGGGTTGGCTAGGCAATACCATGTGGTATCTTGTAGAGGGTTCCTCTGGGCCCCAGTCACTGTGAGAGTAAGACATTTAAAAAAGAGAGTAAACACAGCAGAATCCCTGGCCGGCAGCACTGGCTCATGAGCTGGCAGGACACATTAAGGAGGAACAGGCACACAACTCAATCGCATGCAGGCCTCCCGCCCTGCCTTCCCAGAAGCACCCCCAGGCCTCCCCCTCCCCTGCTCCTGGCAACCTCACAGACAGAGCTTTCGATGAGGATGGTGACAATGGAACTCGGGGAGAAAATGCCCTCTTGTGGGCGTGACAGTGGACCACCTCTGCTATGTTGGAAATTTCTCAAAATGTGGTTATTCAAGAAAATCCTTTCATTAGATGTAAATATATATATACACACATGCACACACACATTTTAAAATTTCAAATATCATCCCTTTGTTAACATGAAAATACGTTTTCTAAGAGGCCATTAAACAGTCTTCAATTCACTTCCATGTCGAGCTTAGCAGGTTCTGATGATCTTCAGCATCATCGTCAGGAAGATAATTATTCTCCTTTCTAAACTTCTGTGCGACTTGATAATGACTGGGTGACTCTTCTCCCCCCAGTCATCACCCGGAATCTGCCTCCTTTCTGCTCCCGGGAACCCATCACCTGAGACTGACGGGCAGCAATGGGAAATAATAAAATTATGTAAGATGAGCTTGTAATCACCTGCATTTCACAGGAAGCAAAATGTATTTCGCTCTGGCTGAGGAACAGAAAGTTTCTTCCTCATTTTAAATCTGTATCAGAGGTAAAGCCTTCTATTAAAACACAATTCTCTGTATGCTTACAGCCTCTGGCAGACTGCCAAGGAGACTATCATGGAGCTATTGCTGCGGAGAAGCAGGCCGTCGAAGGGATCGAAGATGCTCCTAAGAAAGGGTGCAAAGTCTCTGGAATTCTTGGGAGGGCTCTGCCCACACCCACCTCTAGCTTTTCTGTCTGGGTCTTCCTGCAAGTGGAAATGCACGCGCACACACACGCGCGCACACACACACGCACACACACTTTGGGTTTTTTCCTCCCTTTCTTCCTTTTTGAGTGCATTCTCATTTTCATTCTTATTATTAAATTGTAAACTCTGCAAAACAGGACCCGGTTAATTGCTTCCTTTTTGCTGGATGTAATTTACAAGTACATGCGACCACTTGGGGGCACAGTTATTTGAGAATGCTGCCGTGGTGTTGCAGGAGGTAAGGTTTGAAGCCTGATTTAGCCACCCTCTGAGACAACCCCAAATTTGGCTGACAGGAGCCCCAGGATGCAGCAGAAATCTCAGTTATTTTTTTAAGGGGAGTCTAAGATGCACTGTAAGGGATATTTTTATAGAGGATTTTATGAAATTATTTTGTTCTGTCTTTTAAAACTATTCTGTCTTTTAAAAACTGTTTGTACAAGTACCAATCTCCCAAAGTGAACCTCACCATTCTGTATTACTACAGTGGAAACGCCAGTTGTTCAACCATTTCTTTCACATTATGGCCCATCTTCTGTTTCATCAGATTAATGTGGACATCTCCACAATCACCTGCTGCTCACCATGGCGAGCAAGAGGGGCAAAATTAACCTATTACAGCCAGGCTTCTCTCCTTGGTTAGGTAATTGTTTATTTTTCTCAATATGAAAAAAGTACTATATATTTTAAAAACTGGAAAAAATTTAGAAGTAGAAAAATGACCACTATTACTATTATGGTATATTTTCTGCCTTTTTTCTATATCTTTTGTTTTTATATTCTTGATATCAGAGTGTATAGATAATTATGCCGCTGATTTCTTTTAATTTAGTAAGTTTCTCTCTTAATCAGAAACTATTCTCTCAAATAACTGAACTCATGACAGTCACTTCAGGAAATGTTCTCAATTCCCACTGAAATGGTTTATGTTTTCCTATGGTTTTCCGATCCACAGCATGGCAAAGGAGTTTTCATGTTTCTTCCACACCCACCCTGCCCCTGCGTCCAAGCACACACCACAGCAGCTAAGCTGGGGGGCTCCGGGCAGGGAGAGCACAAACGCAGGGGAGGGAGAGATGGAGGAAACACCGACTGGGAGCCAAACACAGGCTGGGCTTTCACCCTGGATCCCAAGGACGCAGCAACATGAGGTTGGTGTCCTAGAAAGACTCTAATCCACTGTGTGGGAAAAGGAGGCGACTTTATCTCTCCAGGCTCAGACTCACATGCATCGTCATTTCACACCCTGGTAAAGGGACCCCTTATTGAGTCACACATTTTAGGAAACCATCCCTATTTGCATGCGACAATAGCTAACATGGTCAGAGAGAAAAGTCTACAGGGTTTGCACTGTAAGCCAACGTGAAGCAGCACTGGATTCTCCGGAGATGATCCCTCACAGTTCCCTGGCGCTGTCCACACACTGAGCTTCTGGGCTGCCTGGCAGGCCTTAGACATGACACCTCTGTATCTCTCAGGTCCAAACTGCAAGATGGGCCAGTACTGGCCCCGACCCATAGAGCAAAATCAACAATGGAACATGGACAACAGGTGAGGCAGTCACTCCTCAGGTGCTCATGGCCAGGTCAGGTCAGCTGGGACTGCCAGGTGACCAGGGAACAGTTACACTGGGGACCTGTACCAGGGAATTGGGCAGGAGGGGCTGCCTTTTAGGAGGCTGTGAAGAACAGGCAGGACGCACTAAGTAGAGAGACTTCTAGAAAAGGAGGAGAGATGGCAACCACGAATGACCCCGGGTGGCAAGAAAGAGGCTCCTTGGAACAAGTGGCCAGTCTGTGGCTCAGCAGTGCACCCCTTCCCCGCTTCAGGGAGGTGTGTCTCTTAAAAAGCAGTCATTTCTCTCTGTCCCAGTTTGCCCTGTGCCCATGAGAGGGTGGGTGGCACCTGTCAGGTCTTATGCTTCAGTTCCAGTCCAAACCCATCGACATGGCCAAAAGAGATGTCAACCAGCTCTTTGGCTCCAAACCAGAAAGGAAGAGGCTGAACAAGCTGGGGACCAGCTCCCAGTCCCTGTGGAGAGGGCAGGATGCCATGCCCCTCACGCAGCTGGTTGGTCCTGAGCTAGAGACCGACGTGTTCAATGGCTATCACAGCTGAGAGATGTTCGGGTGTCACGTCAACTATTGACTCCTTGTGCCAGTGCAAAGCCTGATAGAGATTCAACTTCTTGCAGGATGGTCTGCACTAGGGGGCTGCTTATCAGTAATGCTTGTGTCTAGCCTGCTGGGCGCCATCCTTCTAGTGAAAATTAACAAAACACCTTTCTCTGGAGACCACTGGCCTCTGAGTACGCTGCCAGCACAGAGTCCACTACAAAAGGGGTGGGGCAGAAGCAGGGAAACTGACCAGAAGGGGGCAAGGAACTTTCTGGAGTGATTAAAAAAAAAAAAAAAAAAAAAGGTTTATGTCTTACTGTGGGTGGTGATTCCCCATGGATAGACAAGGATCAAAACTCAGTGAACTGAACAATTAAAACTGTGGATGTCAATGTATTACCTCAACTAGTGAAATTTAAATAACAAAAGAAAAAAGGGGTACAGAGAAAGAAAGGCAGACAGGCAGGCAATGCCCAGCAAGGGTGAGGTATACAGCAACTGCCCTATAGGTTTCGGGACTGTTGAAACTATTTGTTCCCTAAGTGAATTTTCTAAGTGAACATACTAAAAGAACAAGCTGAAACTAATTTTTAGTGTGATAAAATACATATACCACCAAATGGCTACTTAACTGTATGTGAACGTACAGTCCAGTGGCACGACAAACCTCACATGCCAGCGCCAATGTCCATCTTCAGGACATCCTTACCGTCGCAAACCAAAACTCTGTGTCCATTAGGCACTGACCCCCTCTTCTTCCCAGGTCCTCGCAACTGTCATCTGGCTTGTTTCTATGAACTGCAGGACTCTGACCCTTATGTGAGTGGACTCATGTGGCGTTCGTCCTTCTGTGACTCCGTATTTCACCAGTGATGGTGTCTTTGAGGCTTGTACACATGGTAGAATTTCCTTCCTTTTTATAAGGCTGGGTAAAATTCCTCTGTCTTGTCTGCACTGTATTTTAATTACCTGGTTGCCCAAACTGGTGGACACATGGGTTGTCTCAACCTTCGGTACTCGTGAATTCTACTTACTGCTAAGAATCACGTGGTGAGTGTAGGACCCCAGTTCTACTCCCAGCTTTCACTTCTTTTGGGTACCTGCTCAAAGGGGAAATCACTGGATCGTAGGGTAATTCTGTAACTTTCTGAGGAAGCACCAATAATATTTCTGATAGTGGCTGTACCATTTGATGTCCTCAAAGCAGTGCACTAGGATCCCGTCTCTCCACATCCCTTTCCATGCATATTGTGTTGCTGTTTACTCCTTTGTTTCATGACAGTCATCCTAGTGGCTATGAAGTGATACCTTATGGTTCTGATTTGCATTTCTCTAATGATTAGTGACACCGAGCAAATTTTCATGTATTTATTGGTCACTGTTTTTTTTTTTTTTTTTAAGACAGGTCTATTTGAGCTGTGTGTGTGTTACTGGAGACTGAACCTCTGGGGTTTGCACTGAGCTACCTTCCTAGTCCTTTTTAATATTTTTTTAAAAATTTTGAAGATCTTGCTTTTTCTAATGTGTTGAGGATCTTGTTAAATTACTAAGTTGCCCAGGCTGAGTTTGAACTTGCAATCCTCCTCAGCATTGCCCATTT
This sequence comes from Hydrochoerus hydrochaeris, assembly GCA_004027455.1. Classification (NCBI taxonomy): domain Eukaryota; kingdom Metazoa; phylum Chordata; class Mammalia; order Rodentia; family Hydrochaeridae; genus Hydrochoerus; species Hydrochoerus hydrochaeris. The sequence continues at coordinate 220,762 of PVLA01001340.1, forward strand.
TAAATTAGATTGTTTGCTGAGTTGAAAGCTTTCACTATTATTGTGAATGTCTGAGAACCAAGTCCTGCCTTTCTCATATCAACTGTTCAGTCCCTTATTCCTCTTCCTGTCTACCCATAGGAACAGTTGCCTCCCCCTTTTTCCAGGACCAAAGAGACTGGACCTGGCTCCAGTGTTTACTGCAATAGCAAAAGAGGGTTCTGGAGACCTGGTGTTCTGGGAGGTAAACGAGGAATCATGACTGTGCAGTTCAGTGAGTGCCCACCCACCCCTGTGCCTCCCCTAGGACTCTCTGTGAACTGAAAACCAGCTTTTTGTGGTTTCTGCAGAATTAATGGGAGCTTTTAAATTCAAAGGCAGCCGTGTGAGCAGGGCCGTGGCTCTAGAATGCCCTGACTGCTCAGAGGCTTGAGAGCCTACACATCAGGAGCCACAGGAGGCCCCTCACACCCCATCTGGAACCCAGGCTCAGCCCGGCCCCAGCGTGCGTGCGGCTGGTGTGTCTTTAGCCTAGCACGGCTCAGCCTGCAATCTTCCCCCTGTATTTTCCGACCCCTGGTGCTTTCCGAGTCTCCTGGCCACATCTTCTCCTGCCAGACAGCTCCCTCCCTTGCACCAGCTGACCTCTACCCAGGGGCGTCAGGAGAGGTGGCAGCAGTCCACAGTCAATATGCAACTGCCATGAAACATGGTTTCCATGAAAATCATTTCCTTCCTCTGGGGGGAAAAAGGAAATGTTAAATCTTAATGCCATTTCACTGTGGAAAAAGGCCGCTGCCCCGCATCATGTGAAGCAACCTAGTGTTTTTTTCTACAGTGTGTTGCATAGATTGGTGGACTGGAGGCTCCAACGTTTCCCTTTAGCACATCAATGCTGTGGCAAGAACTATGTTCCTTTCACAGTTTGAATATTATTCAAGTTTTGATGATTAAAGTCAGTTGGAACAGCATGAACCGAATAGATTACAGCACTCCACTTACAGCAGGCTCTTCGCTAGAAGGACCGGCCAGACACAAGCACTGCACGTAGTCCCCTGGTCTCACCAGCCCAGCTTCCAAATGTGAATCTTATATTTCCTAGATTCCATGGTCCTTGATTTTTGCTCAGAAAACCTGATTCTGGCTTTCTGAGCAAGCTTATCTTGTACTTCTTCCTATCCTCCAAATAAGCTAATTTAATAGCAAAATAATCTACCCATATCCCAAGAGGTCAAAGCAGTGCAGAACTGCAGCACAGCGGCCTCCAGACAGATGGAGGTGGGTGCATTACAGGGCTCCCAAGCTAATACCCCGAGGCTTTGATGACTAAGGGTACACATGAAAGCACAGCCCCCAACCTCCTTACAACCACCATGCTCTGGGAAGGAGGCTGCAGACAGCTGTCCTGCTAAATAGAGCTCCACTGGACTAGATGAAGGCAGATCACTTGTTCTCCTATCAGTGGCAAAGCCAGTCTCACTGATGAGGGATTCTGGTCTAGTCTACTATTCTATAACCTCTCCCCACGTTTTGACAAGACAATCCCATCCATATTTCCATGTGTCTCGAGAAGGACCAGTGGGACACATGCAGGGTCCTTCTATCCTTATCTGTGATAAAAGACCTGGGTTTTTGTTTTTAGCCATATTTCTAATCCATCAAGAACTAAAATATGGTCCTATCACGCATGGCTAGACTACAGTTCACACTATCACAACTTCCCCTGGGAACTCACGTATGAGATTAACACTGCCAAAACCAGTCTGTGCCTTGTTCAGTGAGAGGAGCTGCAGACCACACTCTTGGCCAACGAGCCAATATTAAATGCAACTGTAGTTTCTAAATGCTTATCCTCCATTTAGCTTGGGACAAACTGGTAACAGGGTGTGCAGGCTGGCACCAGCCTGGGACCATGCCTGGAATACCACCATTTTCTATTCCTAGTAGCACAGAGGGACGAGTCAAATGGCAGCGGCTGAGTAGACCCATTGAACCATGACCTTAGTGGTATTCAAGATTTGGTTCTCCTTGGTTTTTAATGTCTCTCAGAATCCCTCAGGGACCCACATATGCCAGCTCCAAGGCTAAGAACAAAGACTGACCTCACCCTATGACTCCTGAGATGAGTTCACATATAACCACCTGTCCCCACTATTTGGCATAAGCAGGCGCTGTTCTAGTAACTTTGCAAATAGCAACTCATTAATCTTCAAATATTCAATCCTCACATATTCTAGTAAGCGCACCATTGGGAGATTTCTGACCATAAAGAACAGACCTAAGCCTGGAGGAAAACTCAGAATCGAACTTTTACTCAGTTTACAAAAATGATGGTAATAAGTTTAAGAGTGAAGGTCCTTGAAATCATCCTGGTGAGTCTGTTTCTTTGAATGTATTTCATGCCTTAAAAGAAAATTAGCTGGACCTCAGTTTATTATGTCCCTAGTGGTAATTAGTGAGCACACTAATTTGGATTATTCCTTTATTCTAACACACAATGTATAAGCTATACAACAAAAGAGCACATTGGCTCTCTCCCTTCTGCACCAGTAGGCAGGGGTCCAGAAAATGGGCCTGCAGGTTCAACACACGACAGCACCCAGCACTCATACTTGTGATCAGATGTTGGGCAAATGCTGTCTAATTCACCCACAAAATGGGCATAATCCTGCCCAGGAAAAAGAGTGCTCTTTCCCTGCACCTTCTCAGCAAACAGGTATTGAATCCATCCTCCTTTAAGCATCAAGAGCTGAGTATGGACCACGAAGGCTGCTTGGGAGGCTACCTTCAGCTACAGCTGTAATCCAAAGTCAAGTGCTAAGGCTGGGCGACTTTAAGAGAGAAGGTACAAGAGAAAGGTAAGATGGCTTCTTTTCTTTACATCCAAGTTTCAATATTCCTCGCCCCTTCTCAGTGTTACTACAGGACCCAAAGGAAAACAAGAAGTGTTCCAGAGCTGGGCAGCCTCTCATTTGGCTGAAGCCTACAACTAGCATTTCCTTTTTTCTGTTTAACAGACACAATTCCTCTTACCGACCCCTGCCCCAGCTGCTTCTGAGAGCTCTGTAAGGGTGCCTAAGGGAAAAAGAAATCCTCGCATCTCATTTTATACTTCATGTAGAATCCAGACCCAGAGGAAGGAAAGGAGAGCAAGTGCAGCTGGACAGAGAGGCACACGAGACAGGTGTCCCCAGCTCAGGAAGAGCTGTCCTCTGCAGTTGGCCAGCACTTCAGTGACCCTGCTCGGGCTCAGGTGTGATTGCAGGCATTGTAACTGTGAGTGCGCTGAACCTGGGCCGGAAGAGCTAACACAGGGAACAGACACAGCGTCATGGCATATGCTTGGAGTTCTGTTCACACCCTCTCCCTATCTTCAGAAAAAACTAATATGAACAGTAAAAACAGGGGAGAAGATATTGGAAAAGATAGTGTTTCTGCCCTTTCATCGCTGTCTCTGTGATTTCCAGGTGTTTTATTTTCTTTTAAAACAATGCTCTTGTGAAATACCACAAATTAAGAAATCTGTGTGGGGATGACACCTTGCAAGTAAGCGTGTTATGAAAGACAGACTCTGTGTCGACTCCCAAAAGTGCCAAACAGAGCCAAGCTATCACCAGAATGATGTGGCTCCAAGAGAAAATTAGTCTTCAAAGTCTCAAGTCATAAATCCTAGAAGATTCCATTTAGATTAGTTAGAATTCATCAACAAGCTTATTTAATAGATATAGGCCCAAATATAGCATCTAAATTTCCACACAGTGACAAACCCTGAACATGGAATTACACAGCTACTGACTAAAAAGCAAATCTGAGAAGTAGGCTTTGATGTTTATTACCTGATACCTCTTCTGGGTGTAAATGCTTCCAGGCAAACATTTTTATGGAGTTTTGTGCCAGGTACTGTGCTAGGCCCTGGTATATAAAATGAACAAATCCGGGTCAGCCATTAGTAAGTCTGAATGAATCTACTGCTTTTGCTCCTTGATTTACTATTTATTTCCCGTGCTGGTTCAATATGGAAGCTATTCAAGCATCTGAAAGTTTTCCTCATTAGTCTTCCAGAAACCAGAAAAAATGGAAGCAGGTAAGAAAATCCAAAAGGCAAGTCCAACAGTGAATGCTGGTCAGACCAAGTTAATATTCTTAGATTCACATTCCCTCTAGTAAAATGTTAATTAGCAAGGGCACCTAAGTACACAGCACACAGAAAGCTGTGTGAAGTGATATGGTTACAATGAACACCAGAAAAACAAAGACAGACAGACAGACAGACAGACACACACACACACACACACACACACACGGGGACAAGACAGACTGGTGGGTAGTAGATGGACCTGTGTTCACACTCAGTTGTACCACATGGCTAGATTTGTGGCCTTGGGCCACTTGATTACCTCTGAGCCCCATCTTCATTTGTAAAGTGTGGATAATCCCTACCTTGCGGTGTTGATAGGAGGATTAGATGTAATATATGTAAAGTACCTAAATATAGTGGGCAGCCATAACTAGAAGCTATTATTATTATACTATTGGGGCTTGATAAAGGTTTGGTGATTGAATAATAGGTAGATTAGCTGACCTCAAAAATCCACGACAACTCTAAAATTACGATACTAAAAATGGAATTAAAACTTCATACATTAAATCAACTGAAGGATATTTTTAACAGTTGGAATTGTGATGCAAATTTCTTATGCTTTTCAGAATAAGTAGTCATAATGAGACTCATGGAATACAATATATACACAACCCTGGCATGCCATTAAAACGTTTATGATTAACATTTAGCAGGCTTGGTGTCTGTAATGCTGAGACCTCCAGGCTGCCGCTGCCATTCCACTGAGCTGTCTGTCCTCTGTAAATTCCTTCTCTGGGAGGCAGTTTTTACCAGAGTTTTCTCTTCAACCCTTACCACTATACTCGGCAGTCCTGTTATTTCCTCTGCTTTCATGAAACCGAACCCAAGTGAGACAAAGAATCATTAGTCTTCCAGGAACCAGAATAAATAGAAGCAGGTGAGAAAACCCAAAAAGTAAGTCCAACAGGAAATGCTGATCAGACCAGTTAATATTCTTAGATTTACATTCGCTCCAGTAAAATGTTAAACAGCATGGTACCCAAGTACACAGCATCTGTAAGGCAGTATGAAGTGGTTTGGATACAAGGAGCACCAGAAAAAAAAATAGACAGACACACACACGTGGATTACACAGCTAGGAAGCACCACCAGAGACCAGACATCAGCACTGACATGAAGTCCCAGCTGTCCCACCCTTCGTAATATCACTGGTACTCAGGCATGTCCCAAAAGCAAATCATCAGAGCTTGGAGAAGAGACTTGCAAGAAAATACACATTCAGGAAAGGAAGAACAAATGTCAGTGACACCTACCGCATTTTTATTTGACATTATTCTGTTTGACTGTGTTCGTACTAAGTTCCTTAAAAAGAAGCCTTGCATTTGTTAGTACTGAAAGTGGCACAATACAGGCAAACCCACTTCTGGGTAAATTTACTAAAAGAATGGAAAGCAACATCTCAAAGAGGTATCTGAACGTGCAGCTTTGTGGCAGAATTGCTCACAATAACTAAGAGGCAGAAGCAACCCAAACATCCATGAGTAACGGATAAACAAAGTATGGTACATACATGTGATGGAATATTAGTCAACCTTTATAAGGGAAAAATCCTGTTACTTGTGACAAGTGAGGAACCGTGAACACATGATGCTACCTGAAACAAACCTGAAACAAAAAGACAGACATTGCATGATCCTACTATAAAATCAGCCAACTTTATAGAAACAGAAAAAAAAAATATAAAAATAAGTGGTTGCCAGAGCAGAGGAGAACGGGAGCTGATGCTTAATAAGTATGTCTAGTTTAAATACTGCAAGACGAAAAAGTTCTGGGGACACTTCTGAGCTGCATACTTAAAAATCATAAATCTTCTGTTTCAAGCACAATTAAAAAAGAAAGTGGCAGGACATATATCTGTATGTCTATCATTAAGTTGATAAATGACTTAAAAATGCAAAAATCTAAAAAGTAAATGATAAAAACAGACACCCACGGGGCAGTCCACGTCCAGGAAGTGTCTGCCTGGTGGAAGCTGGATGCCCTACAGCACTGAGCATCTGAATTCTACACAGCCACCCTGTCTCAAAGGAAATCCCACGCTCTCCCTTCCCACCCTCACCCCTGTCTGCTGGTGGGAAAGCCCCTGAATGATGAAGGTCATACTGTGAACTCTGTGGCCACTTCCAGGGATCAGGGTGCCTCCTCTAAATCAGCAGCTTCCGTTTTCTTCTTTCAAGCGGCTTGTCAGTCCAGACTACTTTTTCTGACCAGGACTATGTGAGAGGGAAGCAAGCAGCTCCTGTAGAAAGAACTACAGAGTCTGATTTCACAGTGGTCTTGATCTCAGCATTTTTGATCTGAGGTTCAGGTAAGGAATTCTGCGATATTTTTGCTTCTTAACCAAAGTTATTAACTCTCTATATAATAATTTATTTTCCAGGGACTACGCTACCTAATTTTAGTATACTAGGAAATGACCTTAGGTTTTTTTTTGTTGTTGTTGTTTGTTTTTGAGCAATGACAAATTACTATCTTCTGTGAAAAGTAGAAATATTCTGCCAGTTGCTAGGTATTTGTGTCTATGTGTACCTAGCACAGTGAAAACTACTGAGAAAGCCTGGAGAATATATGATTTATCTGCCTGTGGAGACGTTTCTTGTTCTCTGGTCATCTTACACAGTAGCTGCCTTGGTTTATACTCATTCACAGCACCAAGAACTGGATTTCTTATTCATGGTATTTCTTTCTCCTCCTACCCCTAAGTAGGCGCTTAGTTGACTGATTATAGAATCACAAGGTTGGTTATAATTCCATTTCTCCATTTGACTTTGAACTTAAGTGTTCCAATTACTTTGCCTGATCCTAATAAGTCAGGAGCGTGCTAATGCTTGCCTTGATATTTCTGAAATACACAGGCTGTGATTAGCATGGGATTGCATCATTAGAAAGCAAAGTCGAAAGCGGATGAACAAAATCATCACTCGCATTTAAGTAAAACTGCCTATTCCATGGACTTACAGTGTTACTATGATCCAAGGGACCCTATTACTGTGACTAAACGTATATTACGTCTGGAAAATCCTCTGATGTTCCAGAACCTTCTGGCTTTGGCCATTCCTGGAAGAGAAAAGATCCTAGAAGGGCAGGCCTGCTTTAATACACAGCCTTGATGTCTCTCCAAGCCAGACATAGCTGAAGACAAAGAACCCTTGAACTATGATGGAGTTGAGGAAAGAAAAAAAAGGATAAGAAGGAAAAAGGGAAAAACTTTAGCTAATTCTGCTGGATTGGATATCTCTGGGTCTTAATGAAAGAAGGCTTTACAGTAAGCCTGAAGGAAGGGAAAAACACCCCCAATACATACCGATACCAACACGTTAAAAAACTACATTAGCATGGATGGTGTTGAGTCTGTCAAAAAAAAAAAAAAAATTAACCCCTTTATATCTGTGTGTAGCTGGGAGCAGGGTAAACTTTTGGAAACTGGGGGTGGGGTGGGGAGGAAATGCTTTAAATGGGATGATCTGCAGCCCATTCAACTGATAAAGAAAAAAAAAAGATAGTACAATTGAAAATGATGCCAAAGATTTATAAGGTTGACTACGTACACAAAAACCAAATGGATCACCATGGAAATGCATGAATATTGAAATAGGCAAGATCTGAATAGACTAATGATATGCCTCACTTAGACTGACAGGTGTTGACAACAACTGTGACACTCCAGCCACACCAACATCCACACTTCTAACATGTTTATTCCTAGAAAACAAGGGGCGGATTTCAAGGCTCCTTTGGTAATAGCTCATAAACAACATGCATTTTCTAACCTTAAAGGAACTGACTAAATAACAAAAAAGGTTTTATCCATTTTCTGTCAGGATATGAGGAGCTGCAGTTGGCAGAAATCATCCTCTTGTGCTCTATGAGTTTTTGTTCCAGTAACCTCTCACAAAACTGAATTCTGGTCTGGCTTGCCTCCCTCACTGAGTGCCTCAAATATGACCACCTCTCATCAGAAACATAATGAAAGAGACAACAGTAGCCCCCCCGTCACCTACAGATGAAAACCAATAACCCTTAATCTATTTGTTACCATGGCTACCATAGGATATTTTATTTCAGTAAAACTCTAGGTATTTCGTTTGGATTGTTGCTTGCAGTGAAAGTTGGGGATATCTAAATCTCCACAGCTGCACTAGAAATGGAGAGTCCAAACAGAAGAAAATGTTTTTCTTCATCATGCACAAACACGGTTTATAAAATGTGCAGAAAAGTTATTAAAATTGGTTAAGTGTGTCAGCCCATAAACCAATTTAAATGTCATTAAATTCATACAGGGTTTAAGGGCACATATGCTTGTAATTCCCCGATTTATAGCAAGGTGATAAATCAAATGTGTTCCAGAACAAAGTCCCTGGTGGAGGCATATTCATCGGGGGCACATGGTTGCCTCCATACCTGTAGAAACACCCAGGTTGTGTGACTAGTTCACTACACGCATGCCAATGAACCCTTCAAGTGGCCTCTTGAGCTTCCTGGACACATTTTCTCTAATGTCTGAATCAACAATTTATAAAACCGTTCGACATCATTCAGTTAAAAAAAAAAACATTATTTTTGAAGTTAGCTTCGCAACTCCCTCCCTAAAACAAATCAGAAATGAGGTGGGCTAACTTAATCTGTTGTCATGCATCCTGCACTGAAACAATTCTTCAAATCTGCCCTCCCCGGGTTGAGTTAGCACTAAGACTACACTTTGTAGCGACTAGACAAACGACTTGGGAGAGACTGGAATCAGGGTAAATACAGCTGTAACCAGGACAGATCTGTCACCGCGAGAGGAGTCCAAATGCCAGCGGTGCTCTGCAGACCTGGGGTGCCTGGTGCTCTGCAGCCGGCAGCGTTGAAGCCCGAATGTCCCTGAGCTGAGTGGAAGTTTCGCGGGCGGCAGCAGCTTGGCGTCCTCAACGTCTAGTCCCTCCAGCGACGAGGCTTCACCTAATGCTACATAAATACCTACGTCCACGATGCGCCCGCGGCGCGCCGCGCAGGAAGCACGGTAGGGAGACAGAATGTACACCGAGGGGCATGGTGGCAGCGGTGCCAGCTCCTCAGTCGTCGGCATCCCTGGGGCCCCGCAGGAGGACTCGCCAGCTGCCCAAACCTGTCGTTCGGTTCTAGAGCCCAGGAAAGACAACTGGCTTCTCAGCAGGCGGACCCAGGCATCCGGCGCGCGCTCCGCCGAGGAGGTGGCCTAAGGCAGACCGCGCGTCTCCGCCATCCCCCGCCACAGGGATGCGACCTGCCCCAGGGGCAGCCTCGGCTCCGCGCTCCGCCCAGAGCGAGCACGCCTCTCCCCTGGGGCCCCGGGCCGACGCTGCCCAACGCGGGCACCCGCGCGCGACCGCAGATAACCCTCGCGCTCTCTGCCCGCTCCAGGCCGTGGAGACCGGGACGTGTGCCCGCCGCCAGCCCGCACCTCCCGCGGCAGTCGGGGCGCGCGGCCCCACTCGCGTCTCCCTGTCCACTATTCACACATAAACAACCCCTCCCCACCCACCGCCGCCTCGGCGCCCTTCGCCATCCCCGAGGCTCTCCTTTAGTGCCCCCCAGCACGCTGGCACCCACTAGGTGTCAAGGGAAGAGGGGGTGTCAGTCACAAGAAGGTCTGCGAGGATTCCCTCCCTGAAAGGTTTTTCAAGCTTTTCTACCTCGAAAGTTACTTGGGATCGAGTAAAGAAACCTGGTCCCCAAATGTGGGGTATGAGGACGCGAGGGTGCAGAATCCTTTCCCCGGCTGCGCGTGGCCCCTAAGCGCGCACCTCCCCGCAGGGCAGGGCGCGCGGTCGCCCCGGCGACCAGCCCTCCCGAGCCTTCAGGACCCCGGCCCTCCGGAGCCCTGGGCCGCACAGGGGAAGGCGGCCTGAGGAGGGGAGCGCGCCGCCGGGCCCAGCCCCAGGCCGCCGGGCCAGGGGTCAAGCTCGCTCCCGGCCCCTCTGGCCACCGTGGCGGTGCTCCCGGGCAGCCTCCCGCACCCACACCCGGGGGCAGGAAGTTTTTCCCCCGTCTTTCTCCCCCCCGGAGCAGCGCAGGCGCAGGGGCTCCTGCAGCCTTGCGAGTCCAGACGCGGGAGGCTCCAGCCGCCGCCGCCGCCGCCGCCAGAGCCGAGCCTAGCGTTCCAGGCTCCCTGGCCCCGCTCCCGCGCCCGAGCCTGGCCCGGGTCCCCGCGCCGCAGCCTGCGAGCTCCAGCCCGGCCCGACTCTTACCTGCGGCCGTGGCGCTTCGGCCCCGGCCCGACGCGCAGAGAGCCCGGGGTCGCGGCGGGGCGCAGCGGGGCTGATGGAGAGGGGTCGGCGCCGCCGGGGAGCGGTGGCTGGGGCCGCTCGCGTCCTGGCCGGGGGAAACGGAGCCAGGTCCACCTCCTCGCGTTGCTGCTCTCCGCCTTCTCCCCCGTTCCCTCCTCCTCCTCCTCCTCCTCCTCCTCCTCCTCCGCCGCCGCCGCCGCCGCCTCCCGGCAGCCCAGGGAGGATGCCCGGGAGAGGGGAGCCGGTCCTCCTGCCTGTCAGCCTGTGCGCTATGCGCGGTGCGGCGCGGCGTTCACCGAGGCGGCGGCGGAGGCTCCGGCAGCATCGCCCCCGCCCTCTCCCGCAGCCGCGGCGGCCGCGGGGCCGGGGCTGGCTCCGGGCTCCGGGCTCGGAGCTCGGGCTCTGGGCGGGGGCTGTGCTCAGGCGCGGCGAGCGCCGAGGCTGCGGGCGGGCGCTGCGGAGCCGGGGCCGGGGCTGGAGCTGCGGCGAGACCCGCGGGGGCAGGGACGGCGGCGGCGGCGGCGCGGGGGCTGGCGCGGCCGCAGCGCGGGGACCATGCTCCCTTCTGGCTCGCTCCGCTCCGGGTACCGTCTGCTTTAGCTGCGAGGGAGGCGGGCTTCGGCGCTCGGCCAGGGGCGGCGGAGCCAATCACGGGCGCACGGGTGGGCGGGGCGCGGCGGGGGAGGCGGGGCGCCCCGGCCTGGCCCCGCGCGCCCTGCTGCGCCCGAGGGATCCGGGCCGCCGCGCCCGGCCGGGGGCGCGGTGCTTGCGGGGGTGTCTGTCGGTCCGTCCGTCCGTCCGTCCGTCCGCGCCCCGCCCCTGCGGTGGCGCTCAGCTTGCCGGGCTCCCCCGCTGTGCCCGACCGACGCGCGGAGCGTGGCCGCGGCTGCTGCGCTCGGCCTCGGGCCCGGCGGCCGGGGAGGGGGAGGGGGAGGCCGGGACGGAGGCGCTCTCGCGTCCGCGCTGAACACCTGAGGAAACTGGTGGAAAAGTTTGAGAAAGCCAAGTCCAGTCGTCTTGCAGCTGCCACCCTCCCGGTGACACCGCGGCCACGGGAGGAAGCGGGAGCGTCCACGTCGCTGACGGAGCCCGGTCGCCCAGGCCCGTCCTGCCCAAGGCCGGGGCCGCTGCCCGGACTCGGCGGTGCCCGGCCTCCTGCGTCCACTCCACGCATCCCAGGTCGCTGGCACCTCCTCTCCCTCCACACTTGCTGCCCACAGGAACGCACATCAGCCTTAAGAGCCGAGTTGGACTCGAGGTGGTGGCCTCCCTCAGAGAGGACTTTACTGTTAGGCCGGGACCTTTCCCACCGGCCAACTTTCTGGGTCTAGTTTCTATAACCTGACCCCTTCCTCCTGGCCTGGCTCTCCCTCACTTGGTTTTAAATTACGGAGGAGGAAAGATTCATTAGAGATTCCACCTCTTTTGTAGCCCCCAGCCAGCCCTGAAGGGGACAGCAGGCGGCCCCCAATCCTCCACCCCCACCCCCAGGTAAAGCTACTGAGGCCTAAGGCCTGGTTAGAAATCAGGGGACAGGGGGTGCTGTAGCATAGGGAGCCTGAACCTGGAGGCTTCTGGAGGGCTGGGCCAGGCCCCACCCCTGCATCCCAGGGGAGAGGGCTTTGCCAGTGAACCCGTCTTTTTCTCCTGTGATGTCTGATCCCGAGCTCTGCTCTCCTTGGCTGTAAACGCAGTGCTACTACCTTGTAGAAAGCACAGTACAGTGTAGTGACTGATAAATAATAAATAATAATAATCTACTGAGGGCTGCAGGAGGACTGTCAGTGACAAGGAATGAGGACACCAGGGAATTGTCCCACTGGTGTTAGAGTAACCGCATTTCAGGGAGGAGGGGATTCCAGCTGAATGGTGCTTGGAGCCTGGGATGGGGAGGTAGACAGAGGAGGGGACAGAGCAGCAGACTCTGTGTATGTTGGGAGAGCGACACCAGTGCTGCCCACAGGGACAGGGTGGGAGTTGGGGTGGGGGGAGGAAAACTCCCAAGGGATCTGCAGCACCCAAAGGTGCATGAATGATGCAGCTGGTGTGCTCAGTTCGTGACGTGGTGGTGATAGAAGGTAGTAAACTGGAATGGCAGAGATTACTCAGGATTTAAACAAGATACACAGGTAGTCTTGCCAGCTACTCAGTGCAAAGAGAACAAAGTCGCAGGCCTGAGTCACTCCTGTAGGAAGCCGTTCTCTGAGCTGATCTGTGTGGATCCACCAACTGTGAACGTGCAGGGATCCCCTCGCTGCATTCTGAGTGGCTTCCTGGTTGATAGCTGTGGGCTTTAGGAAACTGTGGCCCACCTTTGCGAGTCTGCAGTAGGGTGACATCCAGCAATTTGAGACACTCGTCGTGTCTTAAGATATTTGGACTGATCTTCAGATGAAAGGAGGGAATACACTCTCGAAGGACCCTTCCCAGACTGCTCTCTAGGTAAAGATGGAAGAATTCTCCCAGTTGCTCTCTGGCGTCATCAGAGAAGACAGGCACACAGAATCCTCATTCAGAGGACTTCCTTTGCCTGTAGTGAGGCTAAGGTTGTGGGGTCTAGAGTGTAGCAAAATCTCCAGGTTTGGAGCTTGCTGATTGCTCACTGGGGGTGTCAGCTTGTCAGGAAGGATGAGAAAAGCTGTGTGAATTAGAATCACAGTAGGCTTGTTTTCTCTCTCTTCACCCTCCCTACCCTCTTTTCATCCAAGAGGATTTCTAAAGTCAGAAACTTCTGTGGCGTTCTGTCCAGAAAGGAGCTGTTTGGTGGGAACTCTTACCATTTGTGAAAGGTCTGTTTTGGTCTGCACATGACATCTATTTCATCTGGGGCATTGTAGCTCATGTCTGTCTCCATGCATGCGGGCATTTGGTGACATTAGCTGGATCTGTGTTGTGTGCGAGCTCTCCTGTCTCTCTGCCTACCCCTGGGATGTCTGGATCTCTTTTGGGGTTACTCCTTCTCCAGGTCTCTCTACCATATGATGTGCCCCATGGATCTCTTCATGGCATATCAGACTTGATGGGTATTACTCATAGGAATCGCTTCCTCAGGGTCAAAGATTCCTCCAGGAAGCACAAGATCAGCCCTGTGGAGTGCACTCCAGAAGCTAGCCCTCCCTGTCCTGAGCCCCAGGCTGGGGCTCTGCAGTCAGGACTTCTGTGTGTACAATGAGCAGATGGGTTATGAAGGAGTGGGCTTATCATGCACAGTGAAGTAGCCTGGAATGCTCTAGAACATCCATCCCCTGCTCAGAGCATAGACCACACTCAGAGCATACCTTAGAGTAAAGCAGGCAAGGGCTTTGTGCTGAAAAGGCCTTCCTGTCATGGAGAGGGCGCCATGTGAGGACTGCCTGAGGGCACTCTGCATGGGCCTGCTGTGGCCAAGGTGGACCTCTCCCCTCATTTACATTTATAGCAACAACCACGACTATGTGATCACTTACCTTGGGGCTCCTGCGTGCCAAGCACTGCGGCAGGTACTCTTATTCACAACATCTTGTCAATTGCCCCAGTAACCTGCAGGATGGATATGATCAGCTCCCCAAACTGAGTTCCAGGAAAGGCCAGTGAGCGCCTGCAATCACCCAGGGAGCAGGTGGTGGAGCTGGAATTTGAGCCTTGTGATTCCAAAGCCTGTCTTTTCCCTACACTTAACATACGAATGCGGTTTCCTTTGTCATTGGCCCAGCGCCTTCCCCTTGCAGTAGACTTGGTGGATGCTGATTTTGCCTTTATCAGCAGCTGGTCCGGGATCCAGAACTGGAAATCAGTCTTAGAATACAGAGAACCCTCTGCAAAGGAGGGATAGGCATCTCTGATTACGGAAAGCACAGGTTACTTGGAAGAGTGGAAGCCTCATCAGGCGCTGTCGGGTTTGGCAGGACATCTGTTTCCAGGAGCACAGTGCAAGGCCACAGAGCAGAGCAACTCACAACTCTGTGTTGGTAGGGGTTCTGTGTTTGCTGCTTTGTTTGTCTAATGCTAAGCTCCACTAACACCACCCCCCGTTTGGCATCAAAAGCATTAATAAACCCTGCACAACCCACTGTCTCTCCAGTGAATAATCCATGCGTACGGATCTATTTAGCACCTACTGTATGTCCAGCTTGTTTTAACCCTACAGCAGTGATTAAAACAGGAAGTGAGAAGTCACTGCCGCTGGCTTTTCACTGGGGCCACTCTGCTCTGCCATGTGTCACAAAGGCACATGCCAATCATTTAATCAGCCTCTTATCGTGAACCTGCTTTGCCCTCTCGCTGTGCTGGGGGCCATCGGAAGACAGAGTTGATGCATTTTGGTCATTTTTACCCAGCTTGTTCTCCCCCAAAGCAGTGGAAACACAAATAAAAAATAATTGGCTCTTGTACTTGATCAGGGTTGAGATAACAGTGGTATTATCAGGAAAGATAACTTGGTTCTCAGTTTGGGGGAAAGGATGCCAAGGATTGGAGGATCAAGGGTCACCCGTAGTAGGTGGCTGTTTGCAGCAGGGGGCGCTGGAGCGGAGGAGGGAGTCGGTTTCCACGGGAAGCAGAGGGAACAGGCTCATCACCGTAGGACAATTTCTGAAACACAGAACACACATTGTTAATAGTCATTTCCTCTGGGTGGAAATGAAAGCGTAATTCTTGTCTTTGCCCAAATCAGTGAAATATTAAATTCTCAAATGCAGAAGGAAACCAGTAGTGTCTTTTTTTGGCTTCTCAATGGCAGGGATTCAGCATTTTTTTTTTTTTTTGAGTTCCACTTGTTTGCAGGTGGCAGGAGTGCTAATTAGACAGAGCCACTCACAGTTTTATTGGGTGGCTCAGACTCCCGGACTGACGGAAGATACTGCTTGGGTGTTCCAGAGAGCGGCTTCCACACTCCCATTGCTACCGCGACGCCTCACCTTTGGGTGTCAGTACATAGCCACTGGCTGGTGAATTGTACATAGTGGTCCATCTTCCACTATTGGCCCAGGAGAACTCTACTGTAAGGAAATGTAAGATAAAAATTCAAAATTTTGAAACAGAAGACTTTACTACTTTGCATCCCAAAAGAACAGGCAGGCTTTCCTTAGGAGAAGCTCTTCTTCAGGTGTGCAATCTTGCTAGAATTTCCGTTCATACACAGCTGCTCAGAAACACCTTCGTTTATTTTTATTTATTTAAGCCTTATCATTGACCTAGTTCCAAGAGGTCTTAAGCAACTTACAGGTTAGAATGCAGGCAAAAGTAGGCCTGTGGGAATGAAACAGCACAGGAAAGGAAGAGATGGGACCACAGCTAGGCTCTAGGAGAAAAAGGACAGAGGTATCAGGTCACCTGACTGTATATAGCAAGGCACATTTTTATCATGTGATGAAATTGCTTCACACAGAAACTGCTTAAATATCAAAGACCGTTACCAGCAGAAGAATATAGTATTGTTGAGACAAAAGGTTTCAGCTCTGGAATTTTGCAAACAAATGCTAAACGTGGAAAAGTGTAATACTACTACAGATCTGTATGTTGACATTTTTCACTGTTTTCAAACCTTTAAAAAATATTCATCAAAAGATTTTATTTTCCTTTCCTTTTTCCATTCCTTTCCTTTCTTTTCTTTCTCTTTCCTTCTTCTGGTACTAGGTTAAATCTAAGGTCTTCTCACTGAGCTATATCCCCAGCCCTTTTTCATTTTTTATTTTGACATAAGGCCTCAAGCTAGAGTCAAACTTGTGTTCTTTCTGCCTCATCCTTCCAGAATTCTTGGGTTACAGTTGTACAGTGAATCACCACATCTGGCCCAGAAGGCTTTTGCTAGAAAAAGACCTCAATCTTTCATAGATTTACTGATTGCAGGTGCAAAGAAAGAGTTGCAAATCAGACACATTTTCTTCAGATGGTTGTGAATTTTTTAGCAATAGGCACCTTCTTATTAATATCCAAACCCTTAGTAATGTCAATATAAGTTTAGGACAATTTCAAAATTGACTTCCTGGCTAATGTAACGTTTCACTAGAAACAACCAGAAATTAAACATTAGAGTAGATGGAGTTACAAAGGCTTGGAAAGAAGGACTCAGAAAAAGTCAGAACAATATCTGGAATCTGAGATCTTCACATACTGATGAACAGAGTATATCCAATTAAACTGAAATTAAGATTTTAAAGCAGTGTCAGATATGACCTAATCATTATAATCAAGGCTGGTTTTACTACCCTGTGTCTCCCAACTAAGACCTATCTGGAAAACTAGTTCTAGCATGAGTTTAGAAGAGATGTACCCGGAAGATGAGCCCTATTGCAGTACAGTAGGGATCATACTGGTATGTGGCAGTTGATGTGTGTACATCGTTCAAAAGCCACAGACGCGTGAGTTGGAGTGACAGGGTATAAAATAACGATGTACTACTGATGAAAATGTCAGTAATAGCAGGTATTCACTTGGCTCCCACCCTACGACTTTTAAAACTCTTTCTTGTTTCATCTTTTTTTTTTTTTAAATTTGATTTTTTCCCCCTTATAATCCTTACAACAAAAGATGTGGAAATCCATGATTCCAAAGAGAGACATTTCCAATGCAGATGCACAGAGGCAGGGCAGGTTCCCACCATCACTAGGGACTTGGCCCACCCAGCTGCTTCACGTGGGCACACGTCTTAAAACCAGAAGAAGGGTGCAATAAAACCTGCCACTCTGAGCATTCCTGGGTGATGGCTACATCTCTCACACCAATGAAGTTTGATCTGAGAGGACTAGAAGCTAAGATTTGAAGGAATTTAGAAGCCTAATTGTATTACCCATCTGTTGCTGTGTAACTAGTTTCCCCTAAATGTAGCAATTTAAAACAATAAACGAGTGAGTTATGATGGCACATACCTGTAATCCCAGCACGGTAGGAGGCTGAGGCAGAAAGATTTCAAATCTGAGCTCAGTTGTGGCAACTCAGCAAGTCTTCATCTCAAAATTTGATAAGAGAGGTATCTATTCCAAAGGCCTTGAGTTCAATCCTCACTACTGCAGAACAACAAATAAATAAATAAAAATCACAACAAAAAATTGACTACCTTTTGCAGTGTTAGGAACTCAGAGCTGCATAATCCTGGCTCAGGAATTCTCACAGAGTTACAGTTAGTTATCAGGCGCTGAGGCTACAGTTATCTCAAAGTTCCTAGGGGCCTAGGGCACAAACCTAGAGGCTCAGGCTGGGGATTTAGCTCAGCGGCATAAGCACCTGCCTTGCAAGCACACAGTCGTGATTTTGATCCCCGCTACCAAAAAAGAAAACCTAGAAGCTCACTCACATGGCGGGTGCCTATGGGTCTCAGTACCTTCTCATGTATTCTCTTTACAAGACACCTTGTGGTACAGCAGCTGGCTAGTTTTCTCCCTGAGAAGCAGCTGATGAGACTGATTTTTATATCATCCATATAGACTATCCCTGGCTTGCTCTAAGAAGGGACACCAACTGTGACAAACGGCAGGTGGGAATTGCTGGACACCATCTTGGAGCCCGGCTACCTCAATGATCATGGATTCCATGATATTCAGAAAGCAGAAGAATGGGTTCTGTAGGATGTATTTCCTGGATTTCGGGAATTCAAGGCTTTTGGAGATCCCCAGAAATTCAGAAGAGATAATATTCCAAAACAGGAGATGGCTCAAGAAAGCAGATCAGCAGATGGCCTTTATCTTCATCTTCATCTTTGTCTTCATCTTTGTCTTTTTCTTCTTCTTTTCATGGACCTCTTCTTGATAGAATTCCAAATCTGTTACTGCTAATGTTCTTGAAGAGAACTAGAAAGGTGAGAATGGGTGTCAATGAAACCAGAATGGCTACTGGGAAATTTACTTCACAGTATAGTTGGCAAAGGGGCAGGATGGAGATAAATGTAGTTGCAAAACCTGGTTTGTTAATTAGGTCTAATTAAATAAGGTAGTAAAATTGTAAGGAGACCAAAAAACAAAAAGAAAAAAAGCTCTTCTTGTTGGATACGAGCAGAAAATCAAGAAAGGAACTGATTACTGGCAGTGTAAATTGTCTCATGCTAAGGATTGTTGTGAAGCAAACTCATACTGAGTGCCACCATCTACCAGGCAAGGTGCCAGATACTGAGGTTACAAAGATAATTAAGAAAGGGTCACAGTTCTTGAGGATTGCCCAGTCTAATGGGAAGGCAAACATATCAACCAATGCCATTCAGCATGATTGATACTATAATGTGACAGGGACATTAGGATAGGGACATTAGGAAAATTGTTGTCAGTGCTACTTGGGTGTGGGTAGGCCAGGGGAGGCTTTCCAGAAGAGAGTCCACTTAACACTTAGTTTTGAAGGAGGAGCAGGAATTTGCCAAGTGAAAAACAGGACAAAAGACAGAGAAAATAAGACTCACCCAGCACAGAGGTATGGAAGAGCACAGGGAAGCTGCTGGTGATTTGTATGATCATAGTAAGAGGGAGAGGAATAGTGCAGACAGAAATGGAGGTCGCTTTGCAAAGAGCCTTTGGTGCCCGCACCAGGGATGTACAGATCACCGTTGCTCAGAGTAGGGTCCTATGCCAGAATCACCTGGAGGCTTGTGGAAATGTAGGTTCCTAACTGATCCCATATTCACAATGGTAGAATCTTCATCATGAATCTTTTCTTTTTCCTGGGATATACTACATTTCCCATCAATCTTTGCAGGCAGACTATGTTCCCTAATGGTCTTTGCAGATAGACTACATTTCCCACTATCCTTTTCAATTAGACTGTAGTATTTCCTAGCCTCTTTCACAGTTAAGTGCACCCATATGACTGAGTTCTAGCCAAAGAAATGTGATTGAAGGTAGCCTATGCCATTGCTAGACCTGACCTTGATCCCTGTACCTTCTCTATGCCTGTATCCTTCTCCTCATGTTGCTGCAAACAAGCACAGGCATCTTGGAGACCTCATGTTGAAAATGGCAGATCATCAGAATTGAGGAAAATCAGGTTCCCTGCGTTATTATGTAGAGATGGCTGCCCACTGATCTGAAATAGCCATTTTAGGGCTTTATGAGCATGAGAAATAAGTGGTAGCATTGAGCTACCACTCATGTATTTTTGGATTTGTCTTATCATCTAGTCTTCCAGTGCAGTAGTTGAATCAATCTCTGGGAGACTTGGGGAATCTGCCCTCCACCCCACACACCACAGGGGAATTTGAGAATCACTGCTGGAGGCAAAGGGAAGCGAGGAGTTTAAGGGGAACCAAGTAACAGGGTGCTATTTGCATTTTAGAACGGCAGCAAGAGAGAGAGCAGAACTTTGCCTCCTTCATCTTCGCCAAAGAGAACAGTCTACTGACTAAAAAGAAAGAGAAAACGTTGGAAAGGAAAATTGAAGTTCAAGATGAGTAAAGAGATTCTAACAGCACCAAGCTGCTGTAAATGAGCTCAAGTCTCTTGGCCAGGACAAATTACACTCCAGGGAGTAGAGAACTCACCAGAAGCTGCAGAGCCTCTGCTGATAATATTTAAGGAATGTGCAGGCTGTGAAAAAAACTGGAACGCTAGAGTGGCAAAATATAGCTCTGATTAGTAAAGAGGGGAAAAGATTCTGCGACTACAAAAGTGGGGATCCTCAAATCCATCCTCATTAAGTTCCCTGATCGGATTATTTAAGGCTGATTTGTGAGCACATAAAGAAATGCAGCCGAATTCTCTAGAAGCCTGTGTGTGTTCTTTAAGAACAAGCCGCAACCAGGTAAGTATATTCCCAGTTTTGTGGTAGGCTTGCTAGATTATTATGTCTGGGAATTGTGTTAGGTATGGTAGAGACAAATCTCATCTCAGCTTGGTAAAATCTCATGACAAATTTGTGCACTGGATGGGCCTTGCACACTCACAGATTCAACATGCAGTACCATGGAATAACAATGTGTGAAAAAATTTGCATCTTGTACTAAATATGTATGGACTATTTTTGGTCATTATTCGCTAAACATGTACAACAACTATTTACATAGCATTTATATTGGGTCAATTATTATAAATAACCTATAAATGATTTAATTTATACAGGAAGACTTGCATAGGTGGAATGCAAATATGACACTGTTTGATATAAGGTACTTTCTTAAGTATCCTCAGATTTTGCTAGTGTTTACAGGGGTCTGGTACCAGTCCTCTAAGGATGCTGAGGGATGACTATAATTTCAGTTGCAGACTAGTGTGCTTGGTAGGTGAATTTAGAATTGTTTTATGGCTTTGCTCAAATATGCTGATCAATGTTATTATGAAAATAAATTTCTAATTAAAGGTCACAGTCATTGTCCAATGTGATATTTCTATTAGTGTGGTAGATGACTTAATACTTAACAGGTTTTGAGATGACATGCCGAAAATAGTTTGGTTGACACGACAAGATGCAAAGAACAGACGAGAGCACTAAGCTGCATGTAATGATGTGAGATGAGGCAGAAATGGTAGGGTCAGGCGTCAAGCCCAGACAGTCCCCAGCGAGGTCAGGGCTATGGTCTGAGAGAAGACAGGAATCTCAATGCATGGGAACCCAGCTCTGGTCCACAGGGTTGTTCAGCTGCCTGAGACCTACGACCTGAGATCTCCAAGGTGATTTGAAGGCAGGATTGAAGGAAGCATAACGCAGATGCTTTCCCGGTTCTCCTGGGAGTCATGCCATACTTGAAAAATGACATTCAGTTGTGATTTCCCTTTTGTGGGATACTTAGGACTATGCAGAGCAAACAACCAGTATGTCACAGGGAAAGAACACAGAATCCTGGTCATTTGAGAAACATTTGAGGAGTTTAGAAAGTTCAGTCTGATGGCTAGGAAACTCAGAGTGTAACTTTGAAGCTTTTGAGGTTAGCCAAGACCCATCTGCAGGTATCTAAACAGTGTGAAAAGCAGAGGGGTCCCTTATAAGCATATCTATGGTCTCCAGAGAATGAAGTCACTTCCTGCCTGTCCAAAAGCAGTTGGGCTGCACAGGAGTCAGGGGCTCTTACTGTTATAGACAGAGTGGGTGATCATTTTGTGGGGTGCTGTGAGATGGCCTCTGAGGGGTATCTGATCACAAAAGAACCCCCAAAGCTCTGTGGGTGTTAGTAGCTGCTATTACTGGCTGCCATTTTGTGAAAATTTAAAAATGCATGTGCTCTGGTAGCCTCAAAAGATCTTTTTCTTTTCCTTGTGTTGTTGGAGCAAATTTCTGTAAAGCCAGTGACTTCAAACAATATAAAAACAGTGCATCATAGTGGTGCATGCCTGCAACCTCAACAGTCTGGGAGGCTGAGGCAGGAGGATCATAAGTTCCAACCCAGCCCAGGCAACTTAGAGACGTGGGGAGACCCCATTTCAAAATTAAAAAAAAAAAAAAAAGAAAAGGGATGGGGGTGTGAGTGTGAAGGCTCTGGGTCCATTCCCCAGTACCACAAAAACAACACACACCAAAATAAATGTTTCATTTTCCAGTTCTCAATGTCAGAAGTCCAAAATCAAGCTATCTGCAGGGCTGCCTGTTCTCAGGGACCTCAGGGGAAAATGTTTTCTGGCTTGAAGAGGCTGCCTGCGTTTCATGGCCTGTGGTCCCTTTCTTTGTTTCAAAGCCAGTGGCTAAACATCTCCACATCTCCCTCTGGTCCCTGCTGTGGGCATCACATGGACATCTCTGACTCCAGTCTTCCTGGCTCCCTCGGAGAAGCACCTTTGAGATGGTACTGACTGAGTCTCCCTGGGGAGTCCAGGTTCATCTTTCTGTTTCAAAGTCCTTAATTACACCTGGAAATTCACTGTTGCCATGAAAGGTAGCATATTCACGGCCTATGGGGATTAGGTGATGTCTTTTCGGGAGCGATTGTTACAACAGTAAACAGAGAAGTGAAGTCAGCACACAGCAGTGCTAATGATGCAGTGCCGCTGGGATTCCATCCTGGCTCTGATTCTAACCTAACTGCTGTGGTGCTGCACTGTGCATGCTACCCTGCTTCTTAGAGCTGCCTCTGCGCACTCTCATCGCTTCCCCGTAATGGTGTTAATTTACTAGCGACATTATTGCAGCTTACTTTTCAAAGACGTAGCTTAAGCCAGACGTTTTTGGCTAATATTAAACTTAACAGCCCCCCCCCCATCTCCTTAGCATCTTCAGCTAACAGCTTTTTCCCCTCTTGGATTTTGTCACCATGGGTCTTCTCATCCACAGGAGTTCGAAACAGTGCTATTTTCTGAATTCGGATCTGACAATCTTTGCAGACTAAAGGTTACGCAGCTGCAAAAGTTTGTTTTTAACCCAAAGTAACAGAGCTGTCAGGGGGAATGTAAAAGAATTCCAGAAATGCAGGTTAAAAAATCTAGTGATTCTGTAAGGCAGCAAGTGGCAGCATGGTGATAATGGCATTCAGATCTGGGAAATTAAAAGTGCAGCACCTGGCTGAAACCTCCACTGCTGTCTACACTGGCTCTCAGGCCTTTGGAAGTGGGTCTTGAAACATGTTCTGTTCCAGGCCTTGTGTTGAAAAATTGCTTCCATCATCTAAACATGCATGGGCTTCTCTTCCCCAACACGAGGGAGAGGTTACAGGCAAAACCAAGGGCTTGTGGTACAGATGGAGACCTCGGGCTCAGAGACCAGCTCAAGGTCACATAATTAGCTCCCAACAGAGACTGGGCCCAAGTCAAGTATCTAGATTCTAGTTAGATTCTGTCACTAGTTGCAGGTGCTGGGTGTTTTGTCTCCTCAACAGAGAAGCAAGTGACGCTGTCACTGTGAGACCCAGATGTGTCTACTGGCAGCTGGAAGTGGACAAGGGTTCACAGGGTGGCCAAGCTTGCCCTGGGTGCAGGAGCTATGAACTGACCATGGTGGGGAAGGTGGCTAGAAGACTGAAGAGGAGCGGAAGGGCCTCCTTCTCATTGGGATCAGCTTCTGCTGACCTGGAGGGACCGTATGGGCCTTCATGAGCTGGAGGTGCTGGATGCTTCATCTTATACTTCCACAGCAGTACATGTCAAGCCCAAGTTATAGGGATGATATTAATGAAGCACCTACGATTTGGAAAGAGAAGGACTGTAGCATTTCTGAACACCTTATGTCAGGCACAGGGCTAAGAAAGAAAGACGCCATCCTTACCTATTCTGTGCCAGGCCTTGACCTAGGGAGGAAAGAGGAGCCAAAGTCCACATGCCTGTGTATCTGTTCATGGGCAGCATACAGACTAGGCAGTAATCCGTAAAGATAAAAGCAAGTAGTGAGAGTAACAGGTGGGGAAATGCTGAGGCTGGGGAGAACCAGGCTCCATTTTTATGCCCAAATCCTGACATTAGGGCACCACAGGTACCACTTTTAGAACATGATCCAAAAGGGGACTGGATTTCTTAAATTGATGCCCTATTGCTGACTATGTTCATTGCTTAGCTTTTGGTCCTCTCGGGTTCTCGAATCTTCCTTTGCCACCCTTGAGCCTAACTAGCTTTCGCACTGCATCGTCACCCTCCTCCCCTGGAATTCTCTTTTCTCAGCACTCAGCATTTCTGTGACAGGATGGGAGAAACAGGAAATAATTTTCAAAAAATGTTCCACCAATTTTCTTTTTTTTTAAAAAAGGCATTCTCAAGTCATAATTTACATATCGTAAATTCATCCATCTTAAGTGTGCAGCTCAGTGAATTTTAGTGAATTTATAGAGGTGCACAACCATCCCCACAATGAGTTTTCGAGCACTTCCATTATGAGAAAGCATAATTGCAGGGCACCGTACAATCACTGTGGGCTTATGCAACCTACTCGAGCCTGCATTTCTGAAACTGTTGTTACTTAAGAAAATCTGTCAGCAAATTTTGAGCTACTTCATGCTATACCTTTGCAAAGAAAGAAGCAAAATGAGGCAGAAGGAAGCATCCCTACGCCTGAAATGTGAAGGAATAATTACTTTGTGGATCACTTCATTAATAAACAGATTATTACAAAAGTAATTATTTTAGAGATGGCAAGAGCCATTAGCTAATACTACGCTGTTGTGTCTTGGGACGTACAAAAAGTCTTTTTAATTTGTTTTTCAAAAAATCACTTACACCCACAAAACTACTTCAGTCAACCAAGTGAATGTAGGTATAGGCAGGCCTTAGTTACCATGGCAAAACAGCTTTACCTTTTTTATCTTTTTAATTTAATTTATTTATTTCCAGTGAGATTTTCATCCCTCTCCAGAATTCACTGTTGGGGGACCGTGCAAACACCCCAGTCTTAGGCTTTTGTAAAATCTGTGATGTCTCCCACCCCCACCCTATGTGAAAGGTACCGGAGTCACCTGGGAGGGAGAGAGGGCCCTGAATGCTGGCTGCACCCATGTTTTCTATGGCAAACCCCATTTGAGAAAACCATGGGGTCGGTGGGCTCCGCGCTGAGGTGGGCTCTGCACTGAGGTGGGCTCCTCTGTTGGGGGCCACAGGCTAAGCTCTGACGTGGCCTGCAGGACAGGCCTGGGGGCCCTTCTGCTTATCTCACTCTCTGTCCCTCTTAGGTCCTACGCCCCTTAAATCTGAGAGCTGTTCATTCCTAGGCGAGAGAGGAGCCACCATCCTTCCAGTCAAGATACACGACAAAGTGCGATCCTAGGTTAGCAGCTGTGGAAATGCCCTTGGGTTCTATCTGTAGAGGTCTGAAGGGCCAAATACTGCTGTCAACTGTAATGAAAGGCAGATACTCAGGAACGAACTTGCAATACGCACTCAACTCATGCTTATTTGTGCATTTAAAAAACGTTTAGTTGTCATAGTCAGAAAAGCGCACAATTATAGAGGAGGTGCTTGATACATTTCACAAAGTGAACAAATTCAGAGGGAGACACGGAACAGTGGCTCACACCCCAGGCTTCCTTTCTGGGTCTCCCAGGCCTTGACTCTACAAACTCACCAACATCGGTCTTGTATGAAGATTGATTAGCTTAGCCATATAAATACAGTCACACACGATGAGTTTTTTTTTTCACTCAATACAGTATTAGTGTCTGAAAAACTCACTCGTGTTGCTGCCTTCAATAGCAGTTTGGTTTTTAAGTTGTTGGGTCCAGCTCAGTGGTAATGAGGCATCACTGTAATACACGAATATGATGTATTTTGCCTTTCTACTACAGGTGGAACTTGTATCTGTTAGGAATAGTGTTCCTGTGATCATAAAGCACCATCAGTGACCACACAGGCAGAATTACTGGATCACGGGAATGCAATATTCAGCTTCACACGAAGTGGTTTATATATCATCTCATTGCCCCTTTGATGATTCTGTAACTTTCTGGTGACAGCAGTCTTTTTTCGTCCTTTGTATTAGCTGTTTGTTTCTTCCTTTTTCTTGACTAATTTTTTTAGAGATTTGTAAATTTTATTAGTCTTCAATAATAATTTTTGATTTTGTTGATTTTTTTTACCTGTTATATATCTTTCCTTTTAAACAAATTTTTATTACTCATTTCCTTCTCATCTTTTATTTGCCTTAAATGTTTTTCTAGTTCATTGATTTTCCTTTTTTCCTCAAGAATATACACTTAAGGCCACACGTTTTGCTTTGTAGCGTGATTTAAGCTTTGTTCTACAAGTTTAAGTATGTTGGTTTGTTATTGTGTGGTTCCAAATGTTTTCTGATTTCCACTGAAATTTCTAATTTTGGATTCATTTTTGAAGCATAGGTTAGTTAGAAGTGTTAAGCAATTTTCAAACATTTGGAGATCTTTTAAGTGTTTCCTATTGATTTCTACTACTTTTCTAAGAAGACTTGCTCTGTGTGATTTCAACCCTTTGAAATTTGCTGGTTTACTTTGTTAAATGTTCCCCGCACACTTGAAAAGAATGTGATTCTGCTGTCATTGGATTCAACATTCTGTGGATGTCACTGAGGTCGAGTTTGTTTATCATGTGGCTCAAGTCTTTGTCTTTAATGACTTATTGTCTGAAAGTTTATTATATCAGTTGCTGAAAGATGTATTTGAAACCTTAACTATGGTAATCGATTTGCTTTTCCTTTTAGTCTTGTCAGTGTTTGCTTTGTGCATTTTAGGTTTTGTTTTTGGGGGCATGCAAACTCCAGATTATCAAATCTTCCTGCTGAACTGGCTTTTTCTCATTATGAAATGCCTCTCTTTATCTCTGGGAATACTTCTTGCATTACAGTCTTGCTTTGTCTGATATCAGTAGGGCTAAGTCAGCTGTTTCTGGGTTAGAGTTTTCATGGAACATTTTTTAGATTCTTTCATTTTCTATTCTTCCTTTCCTTTTTTCTGTTTGAACTAATGTGTAGCTGCATCATATTTTTTTGTTTTTCCAGACTGACTAATCTTTTTACTTTAATTGGAGATCGAATCCACTTAAGCTGCATCCATTATTGTTATTTTAGGTGTTGATTCTACATATTGTTGCTTGTTTTATATTTGCTCTATCTTGTTTTTGTTCCCTATTTCTCTTTTGCTGCTTTCTTTAAATATAAAAGTACTTTTTCATGATCTCTTTCTTTTGCCTATTGGTATGTTAGACATTGTTTTATGATTTGTTTAATGTTATTGTAGCACAGGATTGGCAGATTTTTTTCTGTAAAGAATTAAATCATCAATATTTTAGGCTTTGGGGACCATATAAAGTCTCCAACTTTCCTCCTCCCTCTTCTTTTCTACTATTTAAAAAAAAAATGCACCAACCATTCTTAGCTTCCAAGATGTACAGAACAGACTGTGGACCTGATTTGGGCATTAGTGATAGTTTGTTAACATCTGCTAGAGATGTGCCATATGTCTTGCCAAAATCTACCCTTCAATTAATAATTTGATAGTTCTTGGACAATGCATAGACCCTACACCACTTGAATTCCATTTGCCCAGTTCTCTTGTACCTGTTATGCTATTTGAGTTGTGTTTCACTTTTGTATATATCTGAAGTTCTATACAACATCATTATTTTTATTGTTTTAATAGTCTGTAGTTACATAGATTTATTCATATGCCTACCACTTGTGACACTGTTGTTTCCTGTGTCACTGTTCTAACTGGTATCGTTTTGTCTGAATAACTTCTGCTAGTGTGTATAAGTTGACAACACATTTTCTTATTTTTTTTTTTAATTTGAAATACTTGCTTTTGTCGTTGAAGATATTTTCACTGGATGTAGAATTCTGGACTGGTAGTTATTTCATTTTAACATCGTAGATTTGTCATTCTATTGTTTTCCGGCTTCTACTGTTCCTGTTGTATAGGTCTTACTGTTGGTCCTTAATATATCCTTTCTAAAGTCTCCTCTGGCTAGTCAATATTTTTTCTCTGGTCTTTAGGTTTCTAGAGCTTTCCTATAATGTGCCTTAGATAGTTTTTCCCTTTGTTTCTATGTGTTGGAATTTTGGGCTCCTTGAACCCTTGAATTGATGTCATTCCTGTTCTTTAGCACATCAAATACTGCTCCTGCTGCATTTCCTCTCTTCTACCTTGCTGAGATTATAAGTCTGTATTTGTTGATTCTTTTCATTGTGGCTCATGGCTGTCTTCTCTTCCTTCCTCCTCTCCCTTCCCATATATTTAATATTTTTTCTTCTGCCTCTTTCTGGTTGCTTTTCTTTTTTCTTCTTTTAAAGAGAATTAAAAAAAACCAAGCAAATTGTAATTGAACAAGTGAGCAACACAGGACTTCAAAACAAGACAACAGGAAATAAACAATGGTTACCACAATGTCCCTCATTTTCTTCAAAACAGCTCTCCATACCATCTTACACAATAAAATCAAACAAAACACAACAGAACAAAACCAATCAAAACAAACAAACGAAAGCATTACAGAACTTCTAAACAAGACAATAGGAAATCAACACTGGCTACCATGTCTCTTTTTTTCTTCAAAATAGCTGTGTATACCTTCACACATAACAAAATCAAACAATAGAAAACAGACTAGACCAATCAAAACAAAAGAATGAAAGCATTACAGGACTTCAAAACAAGATAACAGGAAATGAGCAACGGTTGCACTAACCTCTCTTGTTTTCTTCAAAATAGCCATTGATACTATCACACGTAATAAAATCAAAACACAACAGAATGAAACCAATCAAAACAAAAGAATAAAAGCATTGTAAAACTTCAAAATAAGATGATAGGAAATCAACAATGGCTATCATAATGTCTTGTTTTTTTCAAAATAGCTGTTCATACTGTCACACATAATAAAATCAAACAAAACCAAACAGAATAAAACCAATTAAGCAAAAGAATGCAAGCATTAAAGGACTTCAAAACAAAATCATAGGAAATAAACAGTGGTTACCATTTTCCCTTTTTAGTTTCTTCCCCTATCACTATCATAGTATCGATTGTCCTTTTGGATCCCACTACCTCCTTCAGTTTTTTATCCTAGAGCGATAACTCATGTTCACCCGCGTGAGTCCAAACCATTTCACCCATGAGCATGACCTCCAGTTGCATCCATTTACTTACAAGATCCTCAAGGTTATCCTACTTTATAGCTGGATAGTTTTCCATTGTATGAAAACACCATCTCTTTCTTATCCATTCTGCAGCTGTTGGGCAAGTTAGCCTTGCTTTATTTTGGTCTCCTGTTGTGTGGAACAATTTTCTCTCCTTTGATTTTCAGTCTATGAATTTCCTTTTGAGTTACATGTGTTTCTTGTATAGCATACATTGATGGATCTTGTTTCTTGATCTACTCTCTCTGAGTTTCATTTTATTGCTGAATTGAGGCCATCTACATTAATGGTTACAACTGACATACATTGATTTATCTCTGCCCTGCTCTCCTCCTGTTGTTGGCCTCCACTTTTCCCCTTCATTCAGTTGCCTGTCATGTTGGGTGATCCTCCTCTGCTGCTGTTCCTGGAACCATGGTCATCTTTATCTCTCTCTAGAACATCCTTCAGCACTCTGTAGGGTTGGTTTGGTGGTCATGAATTCCTTCAGTTATTCTTTATCATGGAAGTATCTTATTTTTCCATCAATTTTGAAAGATAGTTTTGCAGGGTAGATCAATCTGGGTTGGAAGTTGTTTTCTTTCAGGATTTGAAACACTTCACTCCAAACACTTCTTGACTTGATTTGTATTGACAAGTCTGCCATGATTCTGACTGGTTTTCCTTTATAGGTGATCTGCTTCTTTTCTCTAAAAGCTTTTAGTATTCTGTTCTTGTGCTGAATTTCTGAGATCTTGATTATTATATGTCTGGATGTAGATTTACTCTGGCTGTGGCTTGTTGGAGTTCTGTATGTCTTGCTTACCTGTATGCCAGACTCTTTCCCCATGTTTGGGAAGTTTTCTGCTATTACTTTTGTAAATAGCCTTTTTATTTCATTTATGTTGATGGCTACTTCTTCACTGATACCTATCACTCTTAAATTTTTTCTTTGTGTCATCTTACAGCCATTGAATTGTTATTTCATGGTTCCTTGTTATTTTTAAGAGATATTTCCTTTCATGATCATTTGCTATGATCCTGTCTTCACAGTCTGAAAGTCTATCTTCAGTCTCTTTCAAGTGGTTTTGCCAGCTTTCTGTCAAATTTTTAATTGCCTGGATATCTTTTTGAATCTGTTTCATGCATTATAATTCCTTCCTCTATTGTTCATTCAAGGTTTCTATCATTTTCCTATGCTCCTCTTTTTTTATCTGTCTTCTTTAGACATGCTCAGCAATGCTTTCATTATGTTTTTCATTTCTTCTTTTACCTGAGGCATTATTCCTGATCTGATTGCTTTTACAATCTCATGAAGTTGTTTCTTTACTTCAGTTGCTATCCTCTCAAAGATTTCAGGTGTGGAACTTCTATTTTTTTCCATAACTATATCTCCCAGACTTGTTCTGTGTGGGCTGGAGGTCTGAGATTGCCTTCTGCTCCTTCGTCTTGACATTCTCC
This sequence comes from Hydrochoerus hydrochaeris, assembly GCA_004027455.1. Taxonomy (NCBI): domain Eukaryota; kingdom Metazoa; phylum Chordata; class Mammalia; order Rodentia; family Hydrochaeridae; genus Hydrochoerus; species Hydrochoerus hydrochaeris. Next base: position 250,972 of record PVLA01001340.1, read on the forward strand.
TGGGTTCCTCTCAACAGGCTATTTGTGGGGTCCCAGGCATTTCTCACATTGGGTGCTCCTCCATGGTGTAGGGTAATGGGACAGGCACCTGGATTTCTCTGACCACAGGTTCCTAGGAGGTAGCAGGGCATGGGGTGGGCTTTTCCAGACCTGTGCAGCTACCCTGGGGCTTCTCTGATGGCCGAGGGTACGTGGTAACGGGGCTGCTTCTTCTCTTAGCCTGTGTGTCTATACCACAATGGTGGTGGCAGGCACACATGGTGAGTTTGTCTGATTCTCCTGGTGGGTGCTGGCTGCCTGAAGGAAGCAAGGGTCTCCAATGGTGGCCTACAGGTGCATTGGGCTTACCTGGCTGCATGTCCCTGCTCACCCTCAAGGACCACAGGATCAAGCCTTCGGATGGTGGCAGCCAGCAAATAGAGGTGGATGTGGCTGGGTCTCCCTGCCCACACTGGCTGCCCGCAGGAAGCAAGCTTTCTGATGGCCTGGCTGTTTTTCTACTGACTTGGTTTCCAGTTTACTAATCCTTTCTTCTGCTGTTAAAGCCCATTTAATTCTTTCTTTCTTTCTTTCTGGGGGTTAAACCTAAGGCCTTGTGCATGTTAGGCTAAAGCTTTATCACTGAGCCATACACTTGTGTATTGAATTCTTAAACTTCTTTATTGTCTTTGTCAGTTCTAGAATTCTTTTTGGATTTTAATTCTCCATATTTTCATTTAGTTTTGAAGAAAATGCCTATTAATCTTAACAAATCAACTTGATTTCATTTTATGTCTCCTGGCACTCTGGCCAATATTTTGAATACTAGATATTGTGAAAGAGAATGTGACATTTTCTTCCTTTACAGAGACCTTTTTTTTTTTTTTGGTTGTTGTTCCTACTGGGCAGGTGAAGGGGGAGCAGATAACGTTGATGTAACCAAAATTGAGATATTTCAAGACAGGATTTAGGGCTCTGTCGGGAATGGTTTATGTTCTGCTTGTGTTTCCTCCTCTTAGTGCCTAATCTTTCCATGTCTGCACTGAAAACCTGGATTATTTACCAGAGTCTCTCCTCCTTGGTGGACCCCAGTGTGTTTTCTCCACATCTCTTGGAGTCTGCTCAACATCTGGCTGCCCAGCCTTGTGGAAGCTGTTCATTGCTTGGTTTCTTGGCCTCCTGTCTGTCACAGGCAATGTTCAGGATACAGAAAATCTCCTGAGGGGAAGCCATATGCAGAAGGCTTGGCTCAAGTCTAGATGGTCTCTTTCTCCAGGATAAGTGCTCCCTACATTGTGGATGCCTCCATAGTGCTAAACTCCAGTCTTTTTCTGCACAGACCAGCAAGGCTGCTATGGCTCTGGCCAATGTTTTTGCTCCATCTCAGTGGTTCCTGTGGGAACTGGCAGCTGCCCCAGGAGAAACCATGGGTGAAATGGTGGGTTTAGTCACTGCATTTCACTTCTCTCCAGAATCTTGGCCCCTAATGCCCTGGCTGCCTTTACAACTCTCTGATGACTCCTAACAGCTGTTTTCTGCAATATGTTTAGCTTTTATAGTTGTTCTCTTCAGGACAGTTAACCTGACACAAGCTACTCTGTCATAGACAGAAGGCAAAGTCTCTGGAGATTTATTTTTTAAAGTGGTTTCCAGGACATGTCCTGAGGCCATTGTGATTCTGCTGTATCTCCTGCCTCACATAGATACAGCAGATCCTTATGGGGTTGGGGGAGTGTGGCTGGCAAGGTCTTTTGGTGTCTTCTGCACCGTTGAAAATACTTTAGTAAGCTTTGCTGAGTAAGATTTGTAAGTAGTAACTACAGATATTTTAAATATTTGTAAGATTTGTAAGTAGTAACTACAGATATTTTAAATATCCTTGAGATAGTATCATTGATGGTCAGATGACTTGGTTTACCCTAACAACATAAAAACTATGAAATTAAACCTATTGTTCTCCCCTTTCTATTGTGATACACACACACACATTCTCTCTCTCTCTCTCTCTCTCTAAATGCAGTTTCAAGTGCACAGGTGCACATACAATCACAGATACATCATCTCTTCTTTTCTGGGATTGGTGACCTGAGTGATATTCTGACTCGGCTGCTGTACTGCAATATGACTGTTGTCAACCCTCTTCCAATCCCTGGCCCTCAGTAACTTCCTTGGAAATAGGAGTAGGAGAAGTGAAGGAGGAAGGACCAGGCAAGGTCATGGGGTCTTTCCACCTCCAAGGCCACCCTGTCTTCTCCAACTTGGATGGAACGTCCAATACTGTAACCTGCTCTGAGTCTTTACCTGGGACTGAGGGATTCGTTCTCCTAAGTCAGCCAGAAGTGTGGTGGTGCATTCAGTTGTCAGTGGGGCTAAGAGGACCAGACTGAGTCTTCATCTCTGCATGGGCAGGGGTCTTATGCCATGGGCCTCAGGGGATGCTGCACCCCACTATGAGCTGTTCATATTGTGCCTGCCCCCACCATCATGTAGTCAGTGCAGATGGGAATTTAAAATCTAGTGGTGGCTACTTCTCAAGTTTGTCCAAACTATCTGCCTTAGTCACTTTTTTTCATTGCTGAGACAAAATACCTGATACCCAAAGTTAAAGGTGGAAAGGTTTATTTTGTAGAGGTTTCAGTCCATAGTTGGCTGGCTCTAAGGCAGAGTGGCATGGCAGAGGAGACACAGTCCACGGCAGGCAGAAGGCAGCAAACTACTAGCGACTGTAGCAGCCTCTTTCTGCCCCCTTTATATTCTATGTAGGAAACTGGCAGTGCCAAACCAATCAGTGGAGTAATTTAGTAACCATGCACCCTTAGTCCCAGCACCCCACATTCTAGATACAGCTACTTCTGAAAATGCCCCACCTATGACTGTGTGAGGCTTTGGGGGGACATCTAGACACAAGCCACAACACAATCCTCCTCCTGATGTTCCTGAATACACTGCCCTTGTAAGAAATACTTGAAAATCACAGACACTTCCTTTGCTCAAGTTCAAGTCTTGCTTCTGAATTAGTCTCTGTGCTGTCCCCTACCTGGCCTCTCCCCTACCTAGCCTGTTCCCTCCCTTGCCCTGCTCAGCTCTGTGTCACAGACATGACCAGGGTACTCCTCCAGACTCCTCTCTCAGTTGGCTTCTGTATGGGTTTGGCCAACAAAAAGCACTAGAAAGAGACAGAGGACGAGGAGGAAGAAGCCCGCCCACTTCTGTCCCTTCCGCTTTGCCTTGGATGAGTCCTTGGCAAAGCTGCAATTTCCTCGGCCACAGCTGCTCTGGGATGGACTAGTTAGAGTTTCAGCATCTGCTGGGTGACCCAACCTTGACTCGGGCAACTCTGTGGCTTTTCTGTGCTTCTCTGACCAAAGTGTGGCAGTTGCTTTCTGCTGTACCCTTCTCTAGACCACTGGGCACCCCTCTTTCTAGCTTCCTTACCATGTGCAGTGCCTGTAAGCAGTATTCAGTACCCTCTGCTGGAGTACCTGGAAGACTTCTCTTTTCTGGTTTAGATCATGACTGATTTAGTTGCTAAACACAGGACTTCTAATAGTGTCTTTATTTTCATGCAGATGTAATTTAAGCAAACTTGAAACCCATTTGACTCTTTTTATCACTTCTCAAGGTAGGACAGCGTTATTCCTTCAATCAACAAATACTGACTGAGACTGATCAATACCTTAGCCAAGTGCTCAGTTATCCAGTTCATGCCACCTGACCACTTGAAATGTTCAGCGAAAGTACTGAATTACTGACTTTGTAGGGTGAAATGAGTTGCTAGTAGATAAAGAGATAAGACACCCAGGAAACAAACTCTCATCAAAGGTTTGTTTTTAAAAGCAATTTCTGGGATAGCAAACTTTAGCGCTGCTGTGAAGCAGGTGGGAAAGGTGAACCCTGGTAAGAGGACATGAAGGGCTGAAGCCCCACGTTTGGACAGACATGTTCACTGGTGGACGCACCCACTCACCAGGTTTGAGTGACACCTCTCGCGAGTTCTCTGGCAGCCAGTTCAGAAATGGGGATCTGTGAGCAGGCAAAGCGAGGAGCCTTCTCCCTTCTCTGCTTGCCAAAATGTCACTGCCTCCAGGAAAGGCCCACTGACTGCTAGTTTGGGTCAGATCTTCCTGTTATATGTCTTTACTTTTCTTGTCATTGTTGTGACCGCTGCTACCCCCTCTCCCCATTCTAACATTTGTCGAGCACCCACTGTATTCCAGACATTAGCTCCTATGGCAGAGTCTGGGGATCAACTCAGGCGAGGGGTCATTTAATTTTTCTACATTGTTAGCACCAAAATTTCCAGTGATTTCTAGAGGTAGAGAAATGTGTATTTGTGTGTGTGAAATGGCATATGCCACATTATTTTAAGTGTCGGTGATTTTAAATCAAACTAGCCTGAGTATAATTAATTGTGTTGTAATCCTGTGGAAGCTGGGGTGTTACGACTTCAATACAAAGTGTTCCCCAAAGACTGAGGTACTGAGGCTCAGGTACTGTGACGCTCAGAGGTAGAGCTTGGAGGGGTGGCTGGTGCAGCACGGTGCTGAGTGCATCCCTGGATCAATCCATTGATGAGTTCAGGGCTCTTTGGGCTGATTGGGAAGTACAGCCTAATTGGAGGAAGTAGGTCCCCGAGGCGGGGGTGGGGGTGGGGGTGGGGGTGGGACTTTGAAGGGTACACTGTGTCTTCTTCCCTTGCTCTCTGGCTCTTTCTTTTTCTCTCTGCTTCGTGGATGCCCTGCTGACTCCAGCATCTTCCTCCACTGTGACCTTCCCCACGACGCTCTGTCTCGCCACAGGCCTAAGGCAATGGCACCATCTGATCATGGATTAAAACCTCGGAAACTGTGATTCAAAACAAATCTCTCCACATTTCAGTTGTTTTCCTCAAGTATTTACTCATGGAGAGGATAAGGTAAAGACATTGGGAATTCTATATGAGTTCATGGCACGATCAGTGAACATTTAAATTTTCCTTATAGTAAATTACACATTGGCATTGATCCCCCCTCAAAATCCTCCCCCTCATTGCAAACGCATGTATCTCATCATTCTTGCTGCTTTCTGAAGCAGTCCTGGAAGTTTTACTTTGTGCGTGTCTTTAGTTGCAGTGTTGTATCTGCCCTAATGTCCCAAATCAATTCAAAATCTTTACCCTTCATGTTCATTTTGACTTCGGGAAAGAACCAGAAGTTGCACAGTACCCTGTCCAGTGGATAAAGTGGATGAGGACACAATGCAATATTTTTATTTGACAGAAATTGCTGTAAATGGTTTGTCAATGAAGTATGATAAAAATTTTCCCATTTAAGGTTTAAATGAGAAAAGTTATTACAATAAAAGACACCTTCCCATTGATCCCCTTCAAAATACTCAGAATATTCTCTTTATTTTGAACACACATCCCACCGACCTTGGTGATATCTTTTACTGTCATGCTTTTTAGTTTAAACATTCATTGTATGTTTTGGTCACTCATTATATGATGGCTGGGGCCAGAGTTATTCATTTCCACCCTCGAAGCCACAGGTGATGCATCTGCTAAAGTTCTGGCTCCTCTGAACCCTTCTTCTGCCACCCTCTTGCCCTCCTTGCCAGCCCACACTCTGGTTCTTCTGGTAGCTGTTTCCTCTCTTTGGATTCAGATTTAAATGAATCTTTTATTTATATTTTATTCAGAATTTTAATCATTCTACAAACAGTATTCTAATAGCATTAAACAATTGCAGAATCTAATATAGGCCAGACGTAACCTCATTGGAATCTCATTAAGAATACAGCTGATCTCTTTTGCTAAATTGTTGCAGATTATTTTGTCTGCTTTTGTTGTGTTTGCATTGCTCAAGAGAAGAGGGGGATTGATGGGGTCACAGGGTGTGGACTTACATTCTCCAAATTTCTAAAATCTAGTCTCCTGAACTTTCAGATGAAGAAACTGAAGCTCAAAGAAAGGAGGGCAGGTATTTAAAGTCACACATTATGTTGTGGTAACTAAGAACCCAAACTGTGACCTCCTTCACCTCAGCCCTGCTTATTCCCTAAGGTATCTGGGATGTGGATACACAGACTGGTTTATGGGTTTCAAATAGTGTACCTTCAATGAGCAAGCACCCAAGTGACCTGCTGAGCACTCCTTCACCTAGTGTCTGGATCCATGGGAGACACTGATGGGTTGAGAGATGCAGAAATGGGTGAAGAAAAAGTGGATGCTGCCCTCCAGGAAACTCCAGAGGTAAGGTTCACCCACTAGTGATGAGACACACCCTCTTGAAGTACTCGCCTTGGTTCTGACACTATACACACCCAGGCTTCCTCAAAACAGTGCAATGACAACTCTCCCAGTTCTGTTTGCTTCCACCAGCAGGCCCTGAGCAAAGGCCTTCGGCATCCCAGTTCCCCAGCACAGGCACAAACTTTCAGTCCACTATGAGGAACAGCATCCTCATCAGAAGGACTCCTTTCCTACCACCGAGAAGTTCACAGTCAAAGGAACAGAGTCGGAGAAGGAAAAAAGGCCCAGCCATGAAGCCTTTTCTTTATGATTTATCAACACACATGCTGGCATCTCTCTCTCTCTTTCTCTCAGGAAAGAAAAACCATTGCTAATATTAGTAATTATGCCAGCCTTTGCATAGCACTTTGCAGTTTATAATGTGCTTTTGAATCCATTATCTTTTCTCGTGTGTGGGGTGGAAGATGAGGAAGTGGGAGAACAAAGTGGGCTGGCTCCTTTGAGGAATTAGCAGGTGCTGGAGTTAGCCTTGCTGAGTGTGTCCAGCAGAGGACAGTGCTTGGGTAGCTGTCTTTTCCCGAAACCTTTAGCTAGCCCTTCCAGGCCACAATACAGTAGTCCACACTGGTTTTCCTGCCTGGAACTTCATTTATCCTTGAGTTGAATGTATGGCTGTGCCAGCCACTGAACTAAAGGCTGGGCCCTGTGTTTATGCTTTTAGTTGCTGCCAGAATCTTCCTTCCACAGAGCTGGACCCCCGCTGGAGGGAAGCTGTGGTCTTTGTAAAGGGCTGCACTGCTGAGGCTCCTGCTGCTGCCCATGCCCATTTCTAACAGCCCCTCTAGACGACTGCAGGTGATGGAGGAGCTGACGACATTGAACAGTCAAATACTGGTGTGTGCAGGAAAATAAAATTTAAACATTTTTCCGGAACTGGTTTGGTCTTGTTTTTTTGCTAATGGTAGGAATACTAGAAGTGACCACAAAAACACAAATATCACCTCCACTCCACCCACCACCAAAACCTAGTTTTTAACCTTGACAGTGGAAGGTAACTTGTTTGAAAGAGTCCCTACCCACACCCCAGTTCCCAGTAGGTAAGCTATGAAAAGTCATACTTTCAAAAGCCGGGCATGGTGGTGCACTCCTGTAATCACAGCACTTGGGCGGCTAAGACAGGCGGATTGTGGCAAGTTTGAGACCAGCCTTGGCTACAAAGTGAGCCCAAGGCCAGCCTGAACTGCATAGTGAGACCCTGTCTCAAAAAGACAAAAAAAAAAAAAAAAAGTCATACTTTCCTTTGATTCTGTGTCACTCCCCAAGTAAGACCTTACCTTCCCAGATGCCTGCGCCCCACGGGATCTCTGGACTCAAGATGTGTTTTGTGACTCCCTGCTTTGATGGTCTTACAGGCTCCATGGCCTGTGCCTGCCCCTGCTTGGCCCCAGCATGGCTCTGTCCTCATGAACTGCATTGCGAGTGAGAACTTGTGGTTTGTTTTCTTGGCCAGTGATCCTGGGGCTTGATGTAGGTCACCCTTTGATTCCTCTGTAGCACTCAGGACAGGAGATTAGCAGGCCAGGTGTACCATATTGGATGCTTTGCTCCACAGACGAGCACTCTGGTTTTTCTGAGAGATGCCTGGGAAGCCAGGAATTCTATCTTTCCAACTCATCTGGCTGAACCATTTATTTCTTTCCCACCCCTGGTGGGTACAACCACTAGAGAGAATTGGAAATTTGTATCTGACCTCTTTACCTTATTTGTTTCTCTCCCCTGACTCCTCTACTAGCAACAGAATAGTTTCCTTTTGTTCTTTCAGTTAGTTGTGAACACATTTAGGTTACATCATGCTTTCATGCTCCTTGACCTTCTTTGATGGTTTCTTCTGCCTTTGGTGGTGTGATGGTTTATGTCACTGGCCCCCAAACCTCATGAATTATGAACTCGACCAAATCTACGTTTGTGATTGGTTCATTGTCTGGTGCTGGGATTGGAGGTGTGAGTGCTACACCCGCCCAGGGGTGGAGACAGGATATGACGTAAAGGCGGGAAGAAGGCGTATCTCGCTCCTTCCGGTTTGCCACTTGTGGTCTGTGGCTGCCGTGAACAGTGGTCCCGCCACGCCACGCCACGCCACACCACACCACGCTGCCTTGGAGCCAACTGAGTCTGGACTGAGCACTGTAAGAAATAAACCTTTCCTCCTTTCACGTTGGGCGTCAGGTATTTTTTTCTCAGCAACAACGAGTAAAGAGTAACCAAGACAAGTGGACAGCAAGCTTTTTAGACTGGGCTGAACAGATGCGGGGGGAAAGAGAAAAGAAAACCACCTGGATTAATGAGATGAAATCTCTGAAGCGCAATGCCTCATTTCTGCGTCACCTCCCACACAGTGGCAGTGTGTGTCCACAAGCTCCCAGCCCACAGGGATCCGGCGCTTCCGCTCTGTGCCTTCCCGCAGCCCCACCCAGCCTGGCTGAGCTGCTCCCCTCGCGTGTCCGCGCGGCTCCGGGAGCCCAGCCTCGTGGGTGACTCCAAGCCTCAGCCTCCACGAATGGGCCCTGCCCGCCAGACGGAAATGTTTGCCAAAAATCGGGCTGTTGTGTGTTCCCAATAGAATTTTAGCAAGTGGGTAAGTTTTCAGATTTACTATCTTAATTTCCGAGTGTCTCTTCACAGATAGGCAGAAAGGAAACCCTAATCCCAGGTGTTAGAATGTTTTTAAGTAAAATAAGTTTTTGTTATTGTTGTGGTTAATTTTGGGCCAGACCGTCAGTAAATAGATGAAGAGGTGATCTTTGTCCTGTAATTCATGCTCTCCGGATGGTCTTTTAAGAGGTATAAATAATGGCTGGCACAAGTGCCATGGCTTTATAAGAGTCCCTGGTCAGGGGTGATTGGATTTGGGGATACATGAGGGGGCTTGTGTTTTATTTTGGGACAGAAACGCATGTGTTAAGCTGTCCCCCAGCCCCAGGGTCTGTGCTAGAAGCTTGGCACAGAGGGGATTGGGGCTCTAACAAATTGCACCGGAGTTTAGAGCAGCTGGTCTGTTAGCGCCTGTGTTAGAGGAAGGAATGTGGGATCAGGATGGGGCTTGTTTGGGCCTACTAAGGAAGTACTAGGGGACGAAAAGTTGCAGGCACACAGCTCACAGTGAACTTGGGCCCTACCAAAGAGCAGGGGCCTTTGCTTTTCTCTTTCTCTCCTCTTGTTCTTCTTTCATTCCTGGTCTCCCTACTGCTCCCAAAACACTCCTGGCTTCCTCCCAGGGAGCTGCACCCAGGTTCCCGGCCCCATCCTCAGTGAGAGTCCTCCAGAGTCCTCTCCACAGGTGCTCGCTTCTCTGTGGTTGCCCTTGCTTCCCCCATTTGGCCCGTTTCTCCTCTCCTCAGTTGGCCCAGCTAACGTGGAAGGGTTAGGCCCTCAGCAGGCACAGGTTGGCTCTGCTACTCACTTGTGTGGGTCCTTGCTCTTTAGTTTTCTTGAGACGAGTCCTGGGTGTCCGTTGATTTTCCATTGTCATGTCATTCACCTTGCATCCTTGGTCCATCATCGCGATCAATAGCTGACGACTGCATGATGGATGGCATCTTTCTTCCCTTTCATAAAGTAAAACCCAGCCAACACTAGTTTGTTTATATCAGAATCATCATTCAGAAATGATTGGACAAAGCTGACTAGGAACAGAACCTGGCTAATTCCTCCTGTCCTCTTTCCCTGCGCCTGCTACCCACCCCTCCTTCCATGCAGAGTTTGGTGGCTGAGAGAAGAGGCTGAGCACCCCATTCAGAAACAATAGTGGCACATTGTCTCTACCTATGGAATGGACTCTCAACAAATCTGTCATTTTCACCTAGGTTTTCTGGTAAATTCAGGGAAAGAAGGTGATCACATCCCAGAAACATAGCAACATATTGTACCACCTTTCTCCATTAGACCCAGAGACAGTTCTTTAGTTAATTATCATTGCTCAGAAAAATAAAATTTAGGATTTTTTTTCTGTAGAGTTTGGAGGACAAAACAAGCCTCTCTTATTAGCAGAATGAAGGTGATGATGACTATGATGATGGGGAGGAGGAGGAGGAGAAGGAGGTGGAGATACAGATGGTGAAAACTGGCTGGGTTTTCTTTCTTGGACACGTGGAACTTCAGCCTCTTGTTTTCTCATAGTCTCTAGAGGGTCATGCAAATCTGCACTGCTGGTTGGTAATGGTTGTGTTGGAACAACTTTCTTGCTGCCATGGCAACCTATGGATATGGAATTGCACTGCTTGAGAGGAACACTTTTTCCTGGGTTGGGGCCTATCCTACTTGCTCTCTGGTGTCAGACTGGCTGCCCAAGTCCCTTGTGCCACTCTGGCCAGGAGATATGAATGTTTTGTGTGTCAGGATGGGCACATGTTGAAACAAAACCATGAATGGCTAGAGAAAGAGTTGTGCGAACTGTCTTAATTAAATGGCACCAAGCATCCTGACTTACCTGGGAATTTTCCCTTCCATGGACAGAGCTGGCCTATTGTTTTGGCACCTGGAGGCACACATGCAGAGTAAAGCTCCAGACACTTGAAAGATCGCGCCTTGGAATCCTGCCCATACTGAGGCCTGTTCATGCCACCTCTGTTCTGATAGTCCCCAGTTTACTTATCCACAAGGGCCTCATGCACTGTGGCCTGGTTGGCACCTCTGTAGGGGTTGCACAGCATCTTAAACCAAACATGTCTCTTAACAGAGCCCAGGACATTTCCCTAAATCCTTCCCTCTTTACTCTTTTCACTTCAGTAGATGGCATTAATGTTTAACTGGCCCCACAAATCAAAATCTAGAAGTTACCAGGATTCTTTCCTTTCCTTTTGGCTTTCTCCTTGCCACGCAACCAGTTCGTCAATGGGCACTGTCGATTTTACTTGCAGAACATGTAACACATCTGCTTACTTTGTCCCAGCTTGCTTCCCGTTGCTCTTGGCTTTGATGGGTGTCCCTTGGGGACACCGTGGGATCCTTCTGGCAGGGTCATTGACTTCATCTCTCATTCCCTGATTTGTTGTCAATACTGCAGTCTTCTTAAACTGAAATCGGGCCCCATCACTCTCCTTGCCAAAATGTGTCACAGAGCCAACTGCTCTTAGAATCAAGTCTGAGCTCTTTCTTTTGATCCCTATGGCTTCCGATTAGCTCTGTGACTCCATCTTTTGTTTCTTCCCTTTTCCCTGCATACCAGCCTCTGTGGCTTTCCCCTGTTTCTGGGCCACACTAGGCTCTTTCTGCACATGCAGCTTTTGCTTACACCATTCTCCCTGCTGTAACACCATCTTCCCTCTGACCACACGGCTGGACCCTTTTAGTAGGGTTTCAGCTTCAGAGTCACTGCTAAGTAAAGATTCCTTGGTTCCTCCTGAGAGTGTGTTCTTTGCCTACTTGGATGCTCTCCATCACAGTTTCCTCTTAGTTTTATTCATAACACCCAGCATTTCAGAATCACTTCATTGTCTGCTTATGTATGGCCTGGCTTCCTGCCCGGGCCATGAGTTCTGTGAGTGCAAGGCCATCCCTGTCTTGTTCATCATGATATCTCCCGACCTGACAGAGTCCTGGGACCATTGTATTTAACTGGTGCTAAATGTGTGTTGCATCGACACTGAAGACTTACAGAATGAGACTAGTCATACTTTTCAGTTTACCGTGCGGGGCTAAAAGGGATCATGGTGTAAATTTCTGTGTAGAGACCAATGCCAGTGATGTTAGTGGTTAACTAACTATGGGGGAATAAATAAGCATGAGTGGAGGGAAAGGCACCAGCCTTGATTGGAAACAAAAAAGGATCTTTGCTGTCCTAACTTTAGGAGAATTTTCAGTCTAACAAGGTGACAGTGGGGCAACTTTACAACATAAGGGGTGATCAAATACAGACAGTGAATGTTTAAACATTCTGTTATTGTAAAGCCCACATTGTCATTAATCCTCTCCAAAATTTTTCTCCTTGCTTTAAACACACTTATCCCATCATCGTTCTTGCCACTTTCTGAAGCAGTTCTGCATGTTCTCCTTCGTAAGTGTCTTTACAGGGTGATGAAAAATGTGAATGGTTGTCTAGTGCCATCCAGTGGAAAAGCTGTAAACACTCTGGTGCATCCTCCTCCTCCTTATTCACCAGATCTGACACCATGTGACTTCTGGCTCTTCCCTGAAGTCAAAATGACCATGAAAGGGAAATGTTCTGAATCAATTCAGGACATCCAGAGAGCCACAACATAACTGAAGACACTCATGAGAGAGGACTTCCAAAAGTGCTTCAGAAAGTGAGAGGAATAGTGTACCCAGTGTGTTCAAAGTGAGGGAGAGGATTTCTTTTTTATTCCCAAATCTATTTTATTTGTGCATTGCCATCCTCAAATCAGTCACCCAGAACACAGGACATCTGCATTCAGTTTCTTAACAGTACTAGCACAAACCTTTCTCTCCAATTAACACAAAGAAATCACTAATGTAACTATCTTAACTGTTTTATATATATATATATATATACACACATATACTGTTACATATATATACATATATATACATATACTGTTACATATATATACATATATATATATATACATATATTGTTTCTTTCAGCTTCTCACGCTAGAGAAACTATATGATATTTACACATGCATGTATGATTTATTTCACTTATGAGTATGAACTCAAGTTGCATTCATTTACCTAAAAAAGTCTCAAGTTTGTCCTTATTTATGACTGAGTAGTACTCCACTGTATAAAAGTACCACATCTTTTTCTATCCATTTCTGAGTGGATGGGCATTTAGGTTGTTTCTGAGCTCTAGTTATTACAAATTGTGCTGGTGTAAACATGGGTACACATACATTGTTGTGGTAGATGTTTTTAATCTTTCTGGAAAGACACCCAGAAGGGGAATAGCTGGGTCAAATGGGACCTCTAATCCTAGTTTTCTGAGGAATCTCCACACTGATTTCCACAGTGGTTGCATCAGTCTACACACTCCCACCAACAGTAGAGAAAGGTTCCTTTTTCCCCACAATCCCTTTGATTTCTTGATAGTAGCCATTCTTTCTGGGGTGAGGTGCAATCTCAGTGTTGTTTTACTTTGCATCTCTCAAATGACAAGTACTGTTGAACATTTTTTCATATATTTTTTGGATTTTTTTTTAATCTGAGAAGTATGTATTTATCTCAGATGCCCATTTTTGGTTTGGATTTTTAAATCTTGGAGGACTGACTTTTTTTTTGAGTTCTTTATATGTTCTTAATAGTAATCCTTTGTCTGAGGGACAGTTGGCAAACATTTTCTCCCACATTGTAGGTTATCACTTCACTCTGTTGGTGGTTTCTCTTGCTATGCAAAAGTTTTTCATTAAGATGAAATCCCAGTTGTTGATTCTTTGTGACAGTTCCTTTGCAAGCAGGATTTTGTTCATAAATCTTTGCCTACACCAACGTCTTCAAGAGTTTTTCCTACTCTATCTTCCAGAAGATTTAATGTTTCTGTTTTAATATTAGATCTTTGATCAATTTCAAATTTATTTTAGTGCCTGGTGAAAGATATGGGTCCAACTTTAACCTTTGATATGTGCAGAGCCAGTTTTTCCAATACTGTTTATTAAAGGGGCTATCTTACTTCCAATGAATGTGTTTGGCACGTTTGTCAAAGATAAGGTGGTTTACTCTTAGGCATATTCCCAGAAGATCTGAAAACATCTGACCACAGTGATATATGTGCACCCATGTTTATAGTGGCACAATTTGTCATAGCCAGATCTTGGAAACAACCTAAGTGCCCATTAACTGAGGAATGGATAAAAAAATTGTGGTACTTTTATACAATGGAATACTACTCAGCTATAAAGAATGATCACATTGAGATATTTATAAATAAATGGATGCAACTTGAATCTATACTCATAAGTGAAATAAATCAAACTTACATGTATAAATACCATATAGTCTCCCTAGTGTAAGAAATGGTAAGAGTACAGGAGATTTTTTGGAAATCATGGTTCACCATTATACTGCTTTGACATCTTATGTTTTCATTCATTGGTTGGAATGGTTTTATTCTGTTTTATTTGATCTTAATATATGTGATCATATGAATAGTTACTTTGAAGACAAGACAGTATGGCAGCCATTGTTGATTTAATATCGTCTTGCTCTGAAGTCCTACCATGCTCTTGTTTTTCTATCACCATTGGTTCTATCACATTGTGTCTTATTGGATTTTAATATGTATGATAGTAAAAACAAATTTTTTATGGAAAATGAGATAATATAGTAGCCGTTGTTCATTTTCGGTTATTTGGTTCAGAATGCCTTGCAATACTTCCATTCTCTTGAGTTGTTTTATTCTACTTTGTTATGTTTGACATTATTGTGTGTAAAGCTAAGCTCAACTATTTCAAAGAAAGAGACATTATGATAGCTACTGTTAATATCTAATTGTCTTGTTGTAAAGTGCTGTGTTGCTTACATTGTTCTGTTCTGATCTGTTTAGATCTGTCCTCTTTTGTTTTATTCTCTTTAAAATAAAAGTTAAAAAAAGGATAAGGTGGTTTAGTGTGTCTGGAGTTGTTTCTGCATTTTCTAATCTGTTTCACTGATCTTTGGGTCTGTTTTTTGCCAGTACCATCCTGTTTTTAGCACAGTAGCTTTATAGTATAATTTTAAGGCAGGAATTGTGATGCCTCTGTCTTGTCTTTGTTGCTCAGTACTGCCTTGGCTATTCTAAGTTTCTTCTGGTTCTAGATGAATTTTAAGATTGTTTCCCTAATTCTGTGAGATATGCTATTGGAATTTTGACTGGGATTGCCTTGACTCTGTATAACAGTAATGGAAGTATGGCCATTTTCACTATATTGGTTCTTCCTACCTAAGACCATGAGATATCTCTCCATTTTCTAATACCCTATTCACTCTCTTTTTTTACTTTATTGTAGTTTTTAATGTAGAGGTCTTTTACATCCTTTGTTAGATTGACTTCTGGGTATTTCACTTTTTTGGATGCTATTGTGAAAGATGCTGTTTCCCTGATTTCTTTCTCAGTGAGTTTGTTATTCATGTGTATGAAGACTGTTGGTTTTTGAGTGCTGACTTTGTATCCAGCTATGCTACTGAATTGGCTTATTAAATCTACTGGTTTTTTAGTGGCATTTTGGGGGTCTTCTATGAAGAGTATAATGTCATCTGCAAATAATGATAGTTTAACTTCTTCATTTCCTATCTTTATTCTTTTTATTTCTTTCTCTTGTCTAAATAACTGCTCTAGCTAAAGTTTCCAGGGCTACATTGAATAAGAGTAGAGACAGTGTACATCTTGTCTTGTTACTGATTTGAGAGTGAAGGCTGTCAGTTTTTGTCCATTTAATATGATGTTGGCTGTTTAGTCTGTCATAAGTGGCTTTTATGGGTTTGAGATAAAGACCATCTATTCCATCTAATTTGGTCATGAATGGGTTCTGGACTTTTGTCAAAAGCTTTTTCTGCATCTATTGAGATGATCATATTATTTTTGTCCTTTGCTCTGTTAATGTGGTGTATTACATTTATGCATTTATGTATGTTGAACCATTCCTGCATCCCAGGGATGAATATCCTACTTGGTTATGATATAGTCTTCTTGATGATTCGGGGTATTCTGTTTGCTAGTGTCTTTTTGAGGATTTTTGCATCTTTGTTCATTAGGGAGATTAACCTATAGTTCTCTTTCTTAGTTGGGTTCTTCTCTGGTTTTGGTATCAGAGTAATGCTTGCTTCCAGGAATGAATTTGGAAGTATTGATTCCCTTTCAATTTCATTAAAGAGTTTGAGAAGTAGTGGTATTAGGTCTTCTCTAAATTTCTTATAGAATTCAGCATTGAACCCAACAGAGTCTGGAATTTTCTTTGTTGATAGGTTTTTAATTACATCTTCAATTTCATTTATTGATACTGGTTTATTTAGGATTTTTATAGTTTCTTGGTTCAGTTTTGGTTCATATGTATCTAGGAATCTGTCCATTTCTTCTGCATTTTTCATCTTATTAGAGTAAAAGTTTTCAAACTAGGTATAGATACCCTTCTAAATTTCTTCAGAGTCTGTTGTGATTTTACCCTTTTCATTACTAATTGCATGGATTTGAATCTTTTCTTTCTTTTTTTTGATAAGGTTGGCTAAGGGTTTGTCAATTTTATTTAATCTCTCAAAGAACCAACTCTCTGACTCATTGATTCTTTGTATTGTTTTTCCAGTCTCTAGTGTGTTAATTTCTGCTCTGTTCTTTATAATTTCTTCCCTCATATGAGATTTTGGCTTATCCTGCTCTTTTTATAGAAGTTTGAGGTTCATCATTAAGTTGTTTATATGTGCTTTCTCTGTTTTCTTGCTATGGGTGTTTAATGCTATAAATTTCTCTCTTAAGACTGCTTTCATTGTGTACCATAAGTTCTGGTATTTGTATTGTCATTATTATTCAATTGTAAAAATGGTTTAATTTCTTCTTTAATTTCATTTGTGACCCATTGGTTGTTCAGTAGTGTGCTATTTAATTTCTGTGTGTTTATGAAGTTCTTGTGGTTTCTTTGCCATGAGTTTCCAATTTCATTGCACTGTGATCTGATTGTTTGCATGGGATAATTGGAGTTCATTTGCATTTACTTAAGCATGTTCTATGGGCCAGTATGTGGTTTATTTTGGAGCATGTCCCATGTGCAGCAGAGAAAAATGTGTATTCCTATGTCATGTGGTGGAAAATTCTATGGACATTTCCTAAGTCCATTTGTTCAAAAGTTTGGTCCATTTCTAATATTTCATTATTAATTTTTTGTCTGTTGATCTTTTTGTGATAGTGGGGTATTGAGATCTTCCAATATAATTGTAATAGGGCTTATTTGATTTTTCATGTATGTTAGTATTTGTTTTATATAGTTGAGTGCACTGATATTTGTTGCATACATATTTATGATTATCTCTTCCTCCTGGATTGTTCCCTTTACAAGGATGTAGTGACCTTCTTTATTTCTCTTAATCAGCCTTGGCTTGAAATTGACTTTTTCTGCTAATAGAATGACTACCCCTGCTTTTTTTTTGGGTTCCTGTTGCATAGAGTATTGTTTTTCATCCTTTGATTTTTCACTCTGGAATTTAATGTGTTTCTTATAAGCAATATATTGTTGGATCTTGCTTCTTGATCCATTTTGCCAGTCTGTGTCTTTTGATTAGTGAATTGAGTCCATTAACATTGATGGTTATAACTGATATGTATTGAATTATCCTTGTCATGTTGTTTTCCTGTTGTTGATTCCCCTTTTTGCCCCCTCCCTCTAACTATTTGTCTTGCCTGGTGGATTCCTTCTGTTGGGGTTCATAGAACTGTAGTCCTTCTTATCTCTTTCTAGAATGTCTTTCAGAACATTTTGGGGTGCTAGTTTGATGGTTATAAATTTCCTCAGATGTTCTTTGTCATGAAAGTATCTTATTTCTTTTTCTTTTCTTTTTTTTTGTACAAGGGATTGAACTCATGACCTCATGCTTGCCAGGCAGGTGTTTATGCCAGAGCTAAATCCCCAGCCCATTCTTATTTTTCCATCAGTTCTGAATAATAGTTTTGTGGGGTACATCAATCTGGAGTAAAAGCTGTTTTCCTTTATTTTTTTTATTTAGAGAAAAAAAGCAAAACAAAAAAGGGTAAAAATAATACAGAATTTCAAAAAAATAACAGTAAGAAGTCACTAGTTGATAAATTACATATTGTTATCTTAGAAGTAGATGTTCAAGTTACAAAATCAAAGCATCAAAAGTGGACAATCAAACAATGACAGCACAAACTATTCTGTTTGATAAATAACAAAAACTTATTAGTATGATTATCTATCTTGCACACTAAAAAATAGCTGTCTCCCTTTAGAACTTGGACTATTTCACTCCAAGCTCTCCTTGACTTGAGAGTTTGTGCTGAGAAGTCAGCTGTGATTCTGATGGGCTTTCCTTTACAGGTGATTTGTTTCTTTTCCCTAGTAGTTTTTAAGATTGTATTTCTTGTGTTGAATTTCTGGACTCTTGACCATGATGTGCCTAGATATACAATATTTTTGATCATGGCTAATTGGATTTCTATATGCCTTATTTATCAGGATGTCAAATTCTTTTTCTCTACCAGGGAAGTTTTTTGTTCTGATGTTTCTGAACACTTTTTAAATATGATTTGTGGTATCTCCTGCTTGTTCATTGACTCTAATCAGTCTTGTTATTCTTCTTTGCCTAATCTAGCAGCTACTGGAGTGATTTTTCATGGTCCTTTGCTATTTTTGAGAAATCTTTCTTTTCCTGGTCACTAACTGTAAGTCTGTCTTTAATCTCTGAGATCCTGTCCTCACATTGGCCTAATCTGCTTTGAATATTTTCAGTGGAGTTTATATTCTCCTGGATATCTGCTTGAATCTGCTTTATGAATTCCATTGCTTTTGTATGCTGAGATTTCACAGTTTTCTTAAGCACAATTTTCTTTTTCATCTGTGTCTGATCTAATGTTACTAAGTACAGTCTTTAGCTGAGAGATTATTTCTGATTTCATTTTTTCCAGACTCATTTAATTGCTTTATTGTTACCACTTCAGGGAGGTCAGGTGGGAGGCTTTGGATTGTCCCATTTCATTGCCCCTCAGATTTGCCTTTGGTGAACTTGATGTCTGGGGTTGCATTTTGTATAAGTATCTTTTCATCTTTTCTTTCATTTTTTAGTTTAATTCCTGGGGTGATGCTTGTAAATTGCCTGTGGTGGGTTGCTTTATTGCTAATATTTAGGATCTCTAGGTGGTGATTACTTCTTTGAGGGTATCTTCCAGGTGTAGCTGGTTTTTGGTTTTGAGTCTGTTGGAAGATCTTACTTCTGTAGTTTGTTGGAGATGAGACGTTGTTGCTTGTTTGGCCTAGTCTCTGGTTCTTTGGCACTGTGCCACAGTGCTTTCTGTGACCCTTAGTCAACCTCAGTAATAGGATACCAGGACCAACAGCTGTTTAGAACAATTCTGTCAATTTTGTCTATAGTGGTAATAGTAGCATCAAACACATGTAGAGAACCCTTAATTTGCCACTTTTGACTGTATGAACTAGATTTGTGGTTGTATAACAAAATCTAAAACAAACAGAAAATTATACGCAGTATACAAGTCAGTTTTGCCCTCCAGTTAAAATTTAAAATGGATTAAGGAGAAAATAGAGAAGTGTAAGAAGAGGAACAGATTAGAAGGTTGGAGAACAAAGGGGAATCACCCCAACTTTGGGAAGCTGACTGAAGGAAAAGAGAGATGGAAGAGGTAAAAGGAAGAACAGAACAGAACCACAACCACGAAGAGGCTAGGAACCATGTTCACACTCTTGTAAAAACAAGATCAAAGAATGAAGGAGGAGAAAAAAAAAAAGAGAAGAAAGGAAAAAACGAGTCTATTTCCCAGGATCTGTCTGGTTTCACTAGCAGACAACTTGTGGAGACAAAGTCCCAATTCATGTGGAGCAATTTCTGTGGGTCTGAGCCCACCTGGAAGCTGCTAGATGGAGCCAGCGATAGTTCTGGGTTCTGAGATCAGCCGGCCCACCTCTATGATGGTTCTTGGCTCCCGCAGGAAGACTGAGTCCTCTGCACTCACCACCAGTCGGTGCTATCCCTCACGCCTGCTGCTCCCCTCCATTGCCATGTCTCTCTGCCAAGGTGTCTGAGGTTGCCAGCTGTCACTGGCACCCTGGGTCTGCAGGTTTGAACAGCTCCTCTTGTGCAGTGAGTCCCATCTCAGGGAGAAGGCACCGCCAGCTACCTCCTTCTTTATTGGAGTTTATCTCTTCACTCTCTCTGTGGGCTTCAATTTGTACTTCAGATCCTTCCTGGGTCCAGGGGACCCACTTCCTTCCTTCTTGTCTTCCTCGTGATGCTGTATTCCAGCATTTGGATGGTGACTCTCAGAGAGGCTGTTTTCTTTTTCCAGTGTAAGGCTCCACCATCTTGGTCTCTGCCTAAGGGAGAGTATTTTGAGGGAAATTAATGTTATGGTTAACACATTGTGTCAACTTGAGAAGTTTAACTGAGAGAGGCAGCAGGGAGCCAAGGTTCTTACTTTGTAAATATCCTCATCGGGGCAAAGGAGGGCAAGGAGATTTTGTGAGTGCTACACCAGACCTGAAGGCAGGTGGTGGCGGCCTGTGTACAGTATAAGCCAGGAGAAGAGGCTTGTTTTCTTCCCTTTTGCTCTGGCTGCTGCCTTGAAGTGCTGCTCCAGTGCCATGCCACTCTGCGTCGGAGCCAGCTGAGTATGGGCTAAAACCTCCAAAACTGTAAGATAAATAAACCTGTAAGATAAATCTGTAAGATAAATAAACCTTTCCTTCCCTAATTTTGGGCCTCAGGTATTTTGTCTCAATAACCAGAGAAAAGTTACCCAGGGGTGGAATGTCATGGTTTATGTCAGTGGCCCCCAAGCCTTATGCAGTTATAGACTTGACCAAATCTAGAGTTTGTGATTGGTTTGTTGTCTAGCACTTGGATTGGTGGTGTGAATGTGTCACCCGCCCAGGGGTGGAGCCAGGATCCGATGTATGGCAGGAAGAAGGTGTGTGTGTCTCTCTCTTGCTGGTTTATGCTTGCTATTGGCGGCCCCACCATGCCACCTTGGAGCCAGCTGAGTATGGACTCAAACCTTCAAGAACTATAAGAAATAAACCTTTCCTTTCCTAACTTTGAGTATCAGGTATTTTGTCTCACAATGAGCAAAAAATGACTGAGACAAATCTCAATGTGTCTTTCAAAAATTTTAAAAGAAATTTAAACTTTCACCATAGTTTTCAATCACATTTTGTATCTATTTCCCTACACGCTCCTTTTTTTTTTTTTTTTTTTGCCTTGGCTGTTAAGATGCTTGAAGGTAACATGGGACTCCATTGTCATGCAAATATTAGCTCAAAATTATGTTAAAAATAGATGATGTTATGTGAAAATGCCTAGCACTGTACCCAACATATAGAAAGCTCAAAATTCAATATGAAAGTCCTAACAATAGTCTTAGATTTTATTAAATATTTACCATTTTTATGGTAGACTGACTACCTCATATCCTCTTTGGGAGTAGGGAAAGCATCAGTTTTGATTCTTAATACCATAAAAATAAATGTATTCATAATATCCCAAAAGTGGAACAAGCTAGTTGCATATCCACTGATGAATGGATAAATAATGTATGCATGTTCATGCAATAGAATATTATTTGGTTAAAAAAATGAAGTACTAATACATACTACAACATAGATAGAACTTGAAAACATTATCTGAATTAAAGAAGTTAGTTATGTAAGAGCACATACTGCCTAATTCTGTTTTGTGATCTGTGGGGAATAAACAAGGCAATAGACCTAGAAAGTAGATTGCTGGTTGCACGGGGCTCTGGCTCGGGAGGGAATGTGAGAAATAACTGCTAAATGGATGTGGAGTTTCTATTTGGGGCAATGAAAATGCTCCAGAATGGATGTTGGTGATGCACGTGTAACTTTTTGAATATAACAAAAACCACTGAATTATATTTTCAATGGGTGAATTCTAATGGCATGTGAATTATATTTCAATAAAGCTGTTAAAATTAATTAATTTATTAAATTAAAGTAAGCGCACCCCTGGCTCTCTGATGATAGCATGACTGAACAGGCAGTGAGAGGGGCTTTGCACTGAATGCCAGTTTTGATTAGACCTGGATAATAGATCCATCCTCCCTGCTTCTCTTCTCCTCCCTGCCTCCCGCACTTGAACCCTTCACTAGCTTTCTTCTGGGACCTCGGACCAGAGATGAATTAGAAGTGGCCTTTATGCTCTCGGAACCAGGTTTAGGTGGGCCGGGCGTGGGTGTGTGTGCAGGAGGAGCACGTGTATTCCAGGACAAAAAGTACCTTACTGGGCACCGGCCGCGGCCTAGGGTTCCCAGCGCAGGAGGCGTCTTTGTGGTGAAACATCTTTTGTCACTACAAATACTAGCTTTTCATTCTTTCGTGGCTTCAGCAGAAAATTACTCCGTGGGGTGCTGGGCTTGCAGAGATGAATCACACACTGTGTCCCAAGAGGTGAGGTGGGGACACAGGAGTCCGTTACCTAGGGTAGCCCAGCTGGCTGGGTGCTGGGGCCGGGGGAGCTAGTGCTGAAAACACGACACCCCTTGTTTGGCAGAGCAGCCCCGAGGCCGGTGTTCTGGGGATAGCTCACTCTGGGGTGAGTCACACGGCTGGCTTTCTGGACCTGTCACTGGCCTCCGCAGGACAGAGCGCAGCAGGAAGGGCTCTCCCGGACCTGGCACACGGCTGGGCACGCGGCTGGGGGTGGCTTTGGGGTGGGGGAGGTGCTGAGCATTAGTCCCCTCCCAGGCTCTGCGGTCATGGGGCTGGAGAGGTCCTGCGGGCCCGGCTCAGGCTGAGAAGCCCGGCTCAGTGAGCCTCATTCGCCGCTAGAGGGAGCACCGTGTCGTTCTCCATCACCAGCCAGGGGCTCTTAGGATGCGAAGTAGGCTGGGCAGAAGCCAGGGCTTTGGCCTTCCTGGGGAACTCATCTCTTGGCCTTTGCCCTTTCCATTTAAAGACTTCTCAGAAGCTGGACACAAGAATCTTTAGCACTGTTTGGCGGAATTTTGCAGAGCCCTGTTTGTGGGCCTGGAGTCTGGGAAGCAGTTTCAGGCTAGCACCACACCCGGGTGGCCTTGGTGGGGCAGGGCCTGGGTCATGGGGAGCTGACCTTCTTCTCTGCCCCCAGCTCATAAGAAATGCAGGGGGTGGTGTTCCTTTCTGTGCAGTGTGGCCTGACCCTCAGCTGCAGAGGAGGGCAGGGCTCTGGGCTCAGTGGCTCAGCCATGTGCTACCTTGGAGAAGCAGTTTAAGGTTTATCAGGAGGGAAGAGGACAAAAGACCGAGTGAGCCAGCCTTGCAGAAAACGTTGTTGATGTCAGAGACCAGGAAACAGGGAGAGCTGGTTCCCAGAACTTTGAACGTGGGACCAGCTGGGCTGATGGACATGGGAGGAGGGTATGGGTGGAGGCCAGAGTGGTAACTTGCCAGTCTGGGCTCTGCTGTGGTTTCTTGGTAAGGCATGAGGTAAAAGGGGTAGAAAATGGTTGTGCATGACCCTGATTCTGGGCATGAGAAGTTCTTGTTGCTCAAGTCTTACTGGTCTTCTGAGGAGCTTCCTTTGGAGGTTGGGCTGTGCCTGGCCATGTAGGGCTCAGAGAATAAGCCCTGGTCAGCCTCACTGTTGTGACCCCTGACATTGTGGACTCCATCCTGGACATTGTCTGACCCAGACCCTGCTGCATGTAGCAGGAGGATACTGTCCAGCTCTGGCTCTTGGGTCAGATGCACAGCCTCCCTTTCCTCCTTTGCAGCCCCTGGGTGCAAGCAGCAGCGAGCTGGAGCATGGCTAGGGCCCGTGTGGCTGCCCCACAGCTCCCCACAGAAGCAGCAGGAAGACAGTGCCCATCTGCAGTGAGAGCGGGTCAGAGAGGGTCTGCTGCGGCCCCTGTCACTGCTGTGGTTAATGCTGGTGATCACCATGGTTACCTGGAGGCTGGGAGCTCCGACAGTCAGAGCAGAGCAGGAGAAGGATAGTACTGCAGACTCTCTAGACTGGCGTATCCTCCTGGCAAATGGAAGAGCTTGAGCCAGAGAAGCCATCCTGCTGGAGATCAGCTGACAGGTCACTCACACCCGAATACTGGAGGCCTTGGAGCACCCCATCCTGAGCACACTGAGTGTGTATGGGCAGAAGAGGCCTGTGGACTCTGTCCTCCATCTGTTTGGAGTTGGGAGGGCAGAGAAGGAGGAGGAGGAGTTGCTGGACTGGACCTCAGGGAGCTCAGTGTGGAAGGAGGGACGTGGTCAGAGTAGGGTGGTACGTTCAGTAGAGGCCCCTGGGAAGCTAGGAACTGAGTTTTGGTTCTGCATTTACTGTGGCAGCTTGGATCTGTGACTTCCCCCTCTCCAAATAGGGTGTGACCAGGGAGCTGGGGCATCGTGTCTGCCAGTGTTTTTGAGCTCCAGCTCCCACTGGCCCTGATTTCCCCATCTGCAAAATGGGGTTAATGATTACTAATCCCTCACCCACATCATGTCTGTGGGGAGGATTTTTAAATGAATAATTTGGAGTATTGAAATGAGCCAACAGATTTTGAGTCTTTGGAGAAAAAGGCTTTATTTGTTATTATCATCAACTCATTGAGCAGGAATTCCATTTACCCCCTCCACTGCCTCTCCAGTGCTGCATGAACCAAGAGATGCATCACCTCTGTGAGATGATGGGACCCTGCACAGCTGCCAGTCCCAGCCAGGAAGGCTTCATCTGGGTACTGAGGGTGATCCAGGAGAGAAGGGCCTAATGCTCCCCAAAAGCTACTGCAATTTGTCCTCAATTGCTCCAAAAACTTTCCATAAGGCATTGCATAGACTGGCTGTATAAGGTGCCCCATGATTGCTCCTGTAGATACCTGCTTTGGTGGTGGTCTGGGGTCCATCCCAGATGATTCTGCTCTGTAGTTCTAGAAGTCTTTGCTCCTCTGCAGTCTTCTTCAGTTACATACTAGAGGGGCCTCTTCATTAACCATCACCAGCCAGAGAGTTTGACTCTGATGCACGAATCTGCCTTTTCCCTGTATAAGCAGTCCTTTCTTATCCTTAGTAGATTTAGTCCACACACTGTTCCCTCATGCTGCGTGATAAGTACTAACAAAACCTCTTTTTAGATGGCAATGTTTTTTTCTTTTTGTCTCTTCATGATTTCTATCTCAAATAGATTACGCTGAACCAATAACTGTCACAGCACAGGTCACTGCTGCCAGAAGTGACCAGCAGCTGGGTGGCCACACAGAAGGTGGCTAGTAGCAGAGAGGGATGGGGAGAAGCAGAGAGTTGCCAGAAGCCACCATCTTGGTAGCTGCCATGGTGGCCAGAATAATTCTGGAGGCCTGCTGGTAGCTGCTAGCTCAAAACAGCAGGGAGGACTGTGAACGTTCAAGGAGCTAATGGCTACTGGCATTCAAAATTCAGGGCTGTTAACACTAAAAGAGCTACACTTTGCCAATCTGTGACTTCTATGAGCAAGAGCCTTCAACT
Source organism: Hydrochoerus hydrochaeris (assembly GCA_004027455.1). Lineage (NCBI taxonomy): Eukaryota > Metazoa > Chordata > Mammalia > Rodentia > Hydrochaeridae > Hydrochoerus > Hydrochoerus hydrochaeris. Next base: position 276,301 of record PVLA01001340.1, read on the forward strand.
GATTGGTAACAACCTGGAAGCCAGTACCAGGATTTTTTCTTTATGAGGCCCTACAAGGAAGAGGGTAGAGAGCAGGGAGTCACCAGCAGGTACAGAAACAGCCTGTATCTAATTTCCATCGAAAGTGGCTAAGAATTGTTAGCCACCGGTAGGGGGATACTGGGAACAGGCAGGGGAGGGGAGGGCTGGAACCTTAGGCCCATCTGCTACAGAAGCCCAAAGGTTGGTTCTCAAGGGTGTGCTTTGCTGATGCGAGAGACCCCAGGAAGCAGAAGGGGGAGGAGAGGCTGGAAAGCCTGGCTTGGAAGCTGCCTTTTTGGGGATACATTATCCTTATATGTTCACTTTATTTTTTAATTTTTTTATTTTAAAGAGGATAAAACCAAGGAAAGTAAAACAATAAAACCAATCAAAATGTGATACAGGACTTCAAAACCTTATGAAATCAACAATAATTACCCTAATGCCTTTTGTTGTCTCCAAAATAGCTGCAGATACTCTCAGATATAGTAAAAATTGAACAGAACAGAATAGAATAGAAATAAAAAACAAAACAATAAATGCAATAACAGACTCAAAACAAGCCAATAGTAAATCCAAAATGGCTACCATAGTATGTCTTTCTAGCTTTTAAATAGCTGCCCATGCTGTCAGATTTAAGATAATAAAAAAAATAAATAAATAAAGAATGAAACCCAACTCAACAAAACCATGAAAATACTGTAGTTTCCAGTTGGGGATCACTTCCTGGTGAGCCCTTGTTCTCTCCCTCTGCAAGTCTGCAAATGGCGCTGACTCACGGAGACAGACTTGGGTCTGGCTGTCCCCACTCCAGCAGTGGCCCACATGTGGCGCTGGTTTCCAGCTGGGGATCAGCTCCTGGTGAGGCCTGGTTTTTTCCCCCCACAGTCCACGAATCTCCCACAATATTTTTAAAGCTTACATGTTTCTGTGTAGATTTAGCAATATTGCCTGTTGGTATAACTATTGTATCCCTTTCTGTTCTGTTACTACTTAATATTTTTAAAAATGCACAAACAATTTTAATATTTCATTTGGAAATATCACAGGTAAAACAAGATTATAGAGCATTTCAGTGTTTGGGAGGATCAGAATATTGAAGGGTGCGTCAAGATATTTATGCAGCCCTCATAGTGGACTCTGAGCTCTGCCTGTGTGCTCCAGGGTCTCGGTGTTAGAAAGCGCGTGCGCATTCGCATATCTGAGAATTTTCTCTGGTAGCCTGAAGCTGTTCTCTATGTGTTCACTTTAAAAATGAAAATACAGATAAACAGAAAAAAAGAGTGGAGAAAGAAAATGGAATCTGTTGCATTAAATTAATAAAATTTGAACACCGATGTCCTGTACAGTGTCTAACAAGCAGGCCCCCCCCCAACGCAGAAGGGGACAGATGTGCTCAGAGAGCAGAAACTTACGAAGATCTGTCAGGCGTTTCCTCCTCTGTACAACACGCACAGAGAAATGGTCTCCCATTACACTAATAGCTAATGTATTTTAAAGGTAGGGCTATATAAATACTACTCTGAAACCTTTCCTCTCCTTCTGAGGAATATAATAGGGGGGTTAAATTTGAGGTTCCACCCTTCTCAGTAATTCGGGTTCGACTGCCCGGAATCTGTGTGTCCTTCAGCTGAGGTCCAGAGGGCCCAGTCGGAAAGAGGAAGGGCATGACTTGAGGCAATGACAGAACCCCTTCAAGGCCCCGGTGACATCAGGCATCCTGCTGCCGCACAGAGCTCTCCCTGCCCTGGCCCTCTGGAAACCTGTGCCTGTGTCTTCGCAGAGTTCCTCGTTCCTCTAAGCAGGTCACTCACTGAGAAAAGGCATCTGTGGGACAGGGTATATCTCCATCTCCATTTCTGCGTATGTGCGTATATATGTATGCCTACATTTGCACCTACATTTGCTCGCTCTGTCTGTCTGTCTGTCTATCTATCTCTACCTTTCTATCTGTTTTCTAAATACCATTTATATCTCTGTGGGGTGAGCCTTCCAGGCTTCCTTGTCATCCAGGCCTTCCTTGTGTGTGATTTTGCTTAGCCTCTAACTGTCTGCAGCAGTCCCTCCATGTGCCTGATCTCTGCTGACAGTTGCTCCCTATTGAGTCTCCTTGGCCACTGTGCCTCAGGGGCCTCTGATTTCCACATACTTGCCCTGCCTCACCGTGGCCAGTGCTGCCGGCAGAGGTGGTGGTGAATGTGGAAGCGTGGAGAAGCAAAGCTGTCCTGGTGTAACTTCCGCCTGCCCAGCCAGTGGTCCTCAACTGTGTGGCAAGGAGGCCTGGCGGGAGCAGGACACAGACCTTGTCCCCCTGGGCTGGCTATGCCCATACTCCAGGAGCGCTTGCAGGCGGCAGCAGCTCTGCCTTGTCCTAGGATGGATGAGTGCTCTTGTTTCTGCTTCCCTGCGTGCCCAGCCCTCGTCACTGGACCTGGGTTGGCTGGTTTGGAAGATGAAGTGTTTGTCCTGAAAATCATGGTCCCTGGAGGCTCTGCTTCTGAAGAGCTGTCAGAGTTTAGCACTTTCTCTCCCTCAGGTGGCCCATCTCAGGGCTGCTGTTTGGCACATTATGGTCATACCTGCTTTTGGTCCTCACGTTTTCCCAGAAGGCAAGCTGGCTTGTTGGCGATGGCCTGGATAAGGGCCCTAATTTAACAGGGGAACTCCATGGGGATAAAGTAAAATTCTTCACGTAGGCCTTCTCCATAAAGACCTGCCCAGGGATCCCTGGAGAGGTCACTGAGCATCCAAGTGAGGTTATATCTTTACTGCTACAAAGGCACTGCCAGCCTCCTGCTGCCCTCAGAATGAGCTGTTTGTTCCTGTGGCAGTCAGCCGCAGCTTCTCCCCTCCTTACCAGGCCTGCCTCACTTCCTGAGCATCCCAGCTCTTCTTCCCAGGAAGGTCCTACTCTGGCCGAGTCTCTGGAGTGGCTCTCCCTGTGTTTCCTGGGTCAGCCTCCCAGGGTCAGTTTCCCAGCACAGTTTCCTGTGCTTTTTTTTTGGTACTGGGGATTGAACTCATGACTGCGCTTGCCAGGCAGGCACTTAAGCCACTGAACGAAATCCCCAGCCCCTCCTTCCTGTGCTTCAGATCTCACCTGAGAAGTCACCTCTTCCCTGGGTACCACATCTAGAGTAGCTTCCTTCTTTCACATTTTTCTTTTTCCTTTATTTATCCATGATCTGTCTCTCCAAGTAGTCATCACAAGAGCCAGGGCTGTATTGAAATTATTTTTCCATGAATCCCCAGTATGTAGTGGGAGGTAGGTCATGTGACAAGAGTTCTGTTAACTATTGGGTTGATGAGTAGCTCAGCAATGGGCCTAAGAATGTTCTTGACTTCAGGTGACTTTAAGCTTAACCTAAGTAAGACATAACCTGTTACTCTTCCACTGATATTTCAGAGCTCTGGGCACAAGGCTGGGTTCTCAGCAAAGAAATGTTGATAACGAAATAGCATACACCTAGATGGGACTGAAACTGTGTGCCTTGGACAGAAGCAACTTGGTGTTGGCCTTGCACTTGAAGGTTTGTGGGAAGGTTGTTCACTTGGAGGTTGAAGGGAAGGTTTGAACATCCCTAAGAACTGCCCACAGATACCAGGGGACAGGCACTGGCATATGATAGAAGATTTATTTTGCGTGTGTAGGGTGGGTTGCCTTGAAGGGAATGATCCCCCCATCACTAAAGGTAGAACGTTCCCCCCTAGTAGAATGTGGGACTAGTTGACATTTACAAGTCTCTTTAGCCTGAAGCATTCACACATCCAAAAACGATTTTGAAAGTAGGTCTCTCTGGCCCTGTATTCCCCCACCCTGCCCCCAACCTCTGGCATCAGTGGCTGATCGAATTATTACTGAAGAGATAATTCATGTGGTGATCACTCTGTCTCCCTTCTCATGACGCATCATTTGGGAGTGAGAGTGGGCATAGTCTGGTATGCTCATGTCTGCCTGCTTGTGCCGTGAGATAACTGTACCCTGGACAGTCCTGGATCCTGAATGAAGAGCCTCATGGAGCAGACTGAACCCAGCCTGGCCAGATCCAGCCAACCCTCGCCAACCTGCCGACCCATGATTGAAAAGAAATGACTGTCATTGCAAGCATCTGAGAGTGGGGTTATCGACACATAGCACTGTCACAGCCAACACCGACTAACGTGTGTTTGTGGGATTCTTTACTTGGAACTGCCCGGGCCTCTGCGCAGAGCGTGTCAGGTCTGAGATGCTCACCGTGTTGCACACCACAGAGGAATCAAGGTTTAGGAGAAAGCCCTGCTTTTCCCTCTCCAGATCCCTCTCCGGGACCTCTTCCTGGAACGTGCATTTTCTACATTTGCGATACAATACATTTACCAAATTCTGTCTTCTGTCAGCAGGCACTTTTGCCCACTCTCAGTGCTGTCTGTCGCTGACAAGGGCTGTTCCTGTGCTGGGGAGACATCGGGTTTATGAGAGGACGGAGAGGATTGAGCTCAGGGAGGTGAGCCACCTTCGAAGCTACCGCGGGTGGGAGCCGGGGAACAGCCGAATGCTCACACAGCCAAGGGATGTTGTGGAACGGACGAAACCAGGTTATTTCCCATGATGCCAGGCGACTGGTACTTAAGCACATCTGCCTCCAACCTGCCCAGCTCAGACGTGCTGGAGCATGGCTTCGGGAAAGACTTCAACTCTAATATTTCTTGCCTCACCCTCTGAAATAAAATCTCAAACAATGGATTGGGGTTTGATGCAGAGAACAGTAGGCAGATTCAGGTTCAGGCAGAAACAGAACAGAAGGAGTCAAAAGCCCTGGAGAAAAGCATGAATGGGCTTGGAGAGGACAACATAAAATAGCAGAGACATTTATACAGGTCTCTCCTACCTCTCAGAACAAAACAATTATGAGATAAGAGAGGCATGGATGGGAGGAAATTCTTTCATTTTTCACATTGCAAGCTAGAGAGATCCAATAGCCTATTTATGAAGAACAATAAAGAAGATACATGAACTCAGTAAAGAGGTTGTTACAAATACATTGGATGGTTTTGAAAGGCCAGGGTTTTCTCCTTGCTTTTGGATAAAGCTGTCAGTTAGGTATTAAAAGCTTTTTTTTTTTTTTTGGTTACTTTTTTTGCAGAAAGCAATAACTGGCACCAGCAGTTTGTTACAATTGGCAGAAAGAGTTATCACTTTTATTTAGGATTTGGAAATGCAATCAAAGAGGGACAGATTGGGGCTTGAATTAAATGAAGCTTAAACAAGCAAAAAGAAAAATCTCTGCTGGTCTTTTAAACAAACAAACACAAAAATCACAGCTCCTCGTTAATTTGAAGCCATAAAGAATTTGATGCTCACGCTTGATAAACTGGTGCCAAGTGGAGTCACTGCTACTTTCCTGTGTGAAGTCCTGAATGCTCTGATCACTTTAAAAGTAAAAACCCATTGTTTTTGGAAACTGTGGTGAGACTTGATCAGCTCATTGCGTGAGAAATCACAGAGGTTTCATTCTGCTGGCTTCACAATGACTTAGCTCTTTCTAGGATAATTTAAATAAACGGAAGCACGTGGTGGGGGGGAAGTTCTGTGTAGTTACCTGTTTTCTCGGTTGCTATTTTATGATTTTCATGTACCAAAACGCCCCTTTGGGTTGGTGCTTGGTATCGGCAGTGCCCTCTGCCTGTTCCCCTGCTCAGGGACAGTCACCCATTCAATTTGTATTTATGGGAGAAAACATAGTACTGGTGGACACCAAGAGACAGCCGAGAACCTGCCACTCAAGGTCCCTGGAGCTCACATTCAAGAAGCCAGAGAGACGCCCCGAGCAATACACAGCAATACAGAGTAGAAATTGCTTAAGAGTTTTTTTTTTTTTTTAAACAGCTAAGATTTTCTGAAAGTGCTAATGTTTGCAGATAAACTCTTTGTCAAAGCTTTGGCTAAGTCTCCTCCCAGCCCATCTGTTCCCTTGGGGTTCAAGTGGCACACGCTGGAGCATTCAGTTGTAGATAGAGATGCTGGGGGTGGGGAACACAGGACAAGACACCTTTTAATCCCTCAATGAAGTGATGTTCCACTGAAGGCCACAGTCTTCATTCACGCTCTTTTATTGTCCTCAAATCCTACAGGCCTGAAGGCGAACCCTCCTTCTAGCTCATGGTTTTTGTCACCTTGGCCAAGTCCTTCACCTCAGTAGGTCTCAGCATCCTTATTTGCCAAAGTAATACTCACCTCACAGAGCTGTGGTGGAGATTAAAGTCCATAATGCATGTGGAGTGCCTTGTGCATTACCTGGCACATAGTAAGTGTTCAATAAATTTTAATTCCCTTTCTCCCTTCTCCTTTCTGCAATTCAATCAAGGCTCATGATAAATGTGTTTCCTGTGCAGTATAAAGCTTTCTAAAGTGCATATAAATCAATTAAATAGGGCAATGTTGTAACTGATCACATAACGTTTATTTAAGAGATCGTGGGGAGAGGAGAAGAGGATTAGGGGCTTGTAGAAACCTCTACAGAGATACTGGGAGCTGCCTGCTGGGGCTGGGGACCCTCCTGTGACGTGACATGAGCATTCCCACTGTAAATTCTGTGAGAGAGGACAGGCTGGTGTGGGCTTTGGCTTACGATTAGGAGTGTGGAAGTCAGAAGAGCGACCTGAGAGTGGTTCTGGCTGCTGGGCAGGTGTCCAGAGGGAGGGGAAGGAGGACAGGAGAACTCGCTGCAGTGGCTGTCTGCTGCTTCCAAGTGCAGAGTCTGTCGACTGGTGACCAGCCTGGTGCTCCTGAAAGATGAAGCAGATGTCTTCAAGTCACATTTCTCCCCACCAGTCACTCAGGGTTAGCACCGGGCAGGCCCCTCCCCCTGCTGGCTGCTTTGGGTGTGAACCTTCATGTGGGTCCCTAGGCTGCCAGTAGGCGGGTAGGGTCTAGGGTGGGGTGAACCACAGACAGCGTGGGAAGAGATGGGGGTCTGTAGGGAGCACTCACTCAGTGACCCAGGAACTTGACTGAGACTCTAAGCAGCCTAGATAAACCAGATCACTGTTGTTGCTGGGGACTTCGACGGATGTCATGAGCTGGTGCGCAGTGTCATGCTGCCCTGCACCCTGGCAGAGCACACTCTGGGCTGTCTTCAGCACAAGGCAGCCCACAGGATGAGGCTGTCGCTGACTCTTCAAGGTCAGGCTCAAGGACTTTCTCTTCACCATGCACGCCTGCCTCGCCTTGGGCTTTACCTGGGGACCTGATAGAAGATGCCACAGAAGGGTAGAGCTCTGTCTCTTTCTCTGTCTTGTCAGTGTCATGAGAGGATTCTCCATGGGCTTCTTGCACGTCTCCGCAACCTGTGAGCAGAGGCATTTCACTTGTGGCTTTTGCTCCAGACTGTTACTCCTGGGATATCTGCACGCAAATAGCCAAGGGGTAAGCAGATACTGTTATTGTCCACTGCAGGAGAGATAATGATTCCTTCCAGGGCCAATCCTGCAGACCTGTGCCCATTTATAAAGATTTGGGTTTCCTAAGCCTGAGGCCTCTCCAGTGTGAAGAAATTCATTTACCTGGTTCCCTACCCATGGCCACTATGGGACTAGGGCAAGGACCAGGAACCCATGCAAATGTGACACTCAGGCTGCTTCCTGGGCTGAGAGAAATCAAATGCTTTGTTTCTGGCCCTGGAGTCTCATGTCTTTTGCCAGCACCCGTGACACTGTAGTAGATGACCTTGTTGGCCCACAGCTAGGATAAAATCTAGCATCCTTCACAGCTCTTGACAGTGAGCGCCTCACCTAGGGAGATGGATGGCTGTCCAAGGCTGGCAACAAGGCTGTGCCCATGTGGAAGGGGCCTTTGCCATGCCTAGGAGCAGGCTGAGCAATGGCTTCCTCCCGGTGAGCTCTTCCGTGCTGTCTCTGACTCTGTGTCTTCCTTTCTGTTTCCTTTTTTGCTCGTTTCCCCAAAAGTCTTTCTGTTAGAATTTTCTGTATCTCTAGACTTTGTGAGAGGGTGAGGTATTTTATCTCTCCTTCCTTCTCCTACTGTGAGGTCTCTGGGTTCCAGAATTCTCTGTCAGCTTCTGCTCTGCAAGGCGGGCAGTTTACGAGATTGAGCGTCTTTCCTCTCCTTCGTCTAGTGGGTGTGGCCCCCCCCAGTCTATCCTTGATGTCTGCTTGATCTCCTGCCTGGATATACATCTTGTTTGGTAATTTTGGGGTTGCTTCCCGCCCCCAGAGAGGGGAGAATGTTTCAGAGGTGCCAACGCTGGTGGAGGACACCTGGAGACCTTTACCGGTATGTGGTGTGTTCACGGTCCTCCCTGGCTTGATTCTTGGTCCATCTCTGGGGATGGTAGTGTGATCATCTGTCTTCGGCATCAACCGGACTGGGAGCCCTTCCCAGGCAGCACCTGGGCCTGCTCTTCCTGTGGGTTCACACTGCTTTTTGTCCCCTGCACCCAGTTCGCAACACTATTTTTGGACAGTCTGGGATTCACAATGGTGCAGGCGAATTAATGAATTGGGACCAGATTCAAAGCTGTTCTTGGGTGACTAGCATGACCCCTCCTTAGTTTCTTCCTTTTCCACCCTACATTTTATCCTTCTTCATATGTTACAGAGAGTCTTAATTTGCCCTTTCTATTGAAAAATATGATCTTATAGTTATGATCAAGCAATACACCAATTCATTAGCCTTGACTGAGCATGCCCAGGCCTGGACCTAGTTATAGTGATGCTGGGTGGTTCTCAGAGCTCACCTGTGAGGAGGGTGTGAGAAGTGCAATGAGACAGTTCCCGCAGTGATCCAGTAAGGCGGAAAAGAGCCCAGAGGAAAAGTCAGCGCAGCTGGGATAGTCAGAAGAGACCTCGCCGGGGAGGCAAGTTTAGGCTTGGCAAGCCAAGAATTGCTGAACAGCACGCTGGACTTTATGGATTTGAGTAGGTGCTGTGTCTACTTCTTTAAGGTGGCAAGACTTACTGTGTCCTTGCATGGATCTGCTTACCCATCGATGTCTGAAGAGATACTTTTGGGTCCTCTCCATTCTTTCTTAGTCATCTCAAAGTTTGAATAGTTGTATTGGCCCAATTTGATCTGTAAAGGGTGTGCACTTCACCTGTTTTAGGTAGTGAAAGTTTTCCCCCTTTTAGTGGGCAATGAAATGGGCTGAGGAATGTGAAGGATTCTGGGAAATGGAACACTTTCAGCCTGGATTATCCTGGTATGTCTTAGTATTCCTGCCTTTGTTCATTCATTTATTTGTGTTAATGGACATCAGTTAGGGAAACTCTGCACTGTGTGGAACCCTGTGGACTCCTGTTCCAGGTAATGATAGACAGTGGTGACCAGGACAGGTGTGTCCTGCTTTTGGGGAATAGGCACCCTAATGAGGGAGACTAATGAGCAATCAATACAGTCTGTTATTTTGCTTTGTAGGAAAAGAGCAGGGTACTGTGGAAGCAAACAAGAAGGGTCTGGCTTAGGCTAAGTGGCCAGAGATAGCCTGGCTGTGCAGTGATTTCCTGCTGAGCTTCAAGGGTGAGGAGAACTAGCTGCCTGGTGAGTGGGGAGGAAGCATGTGGGGCATAACGTGGCTGGCTGGGTGCTAGAAAGCAAGTGTGTGTTCAGAGTGAGCACAGTGAGTGGAAGGGGAAACAACAAAGCTGACAGATCTGCTGGACAAGTGGACAAATCCACCAGCTGAACAAGATCTGAGGAATGGGCTGATCTGTGTTTCCACTCCTCTAGCTGGTCAGAAGCAGTGACTGTTTTGGGGTGTGACCAAGGAGAGCACACAGCTGTGAGACCAGGTGATGAGACTTAGAAATTGTTTTCTATGCCCATAGTGGAAGGGAAGAGCTTACCCTGCACCTTCTTATCCTGTAATACAGGGTTTTATCAGTGCTTTCCCTACCTAGCCTCTCTGACTCAGTTTCCCCTCCCTGAGCCTTTGGTTATGATGGTGTCTGCCATGGATTTTGGAGTCTCAGTCCTTATTGCAGAGTTCAGAGGGCAGAAGCAGCTGCCATGAAGTTCAGAGGTCATGGTATTTGAGCACCAGCAGCTTTGAGCACCACAGCTGGAAGAAGTTCATTGTATTCTAGCATTTTCACAGTTGAATGAGCGGCCAGGGAGCCAGGAGCATGCTCACCTGTTGGTTCAGACAGTGTAGCAGAGCACACACTCCTTATGTTAAAAGTCACCTCTGTAAAAGACGAGGCTTTAATGGCAGCTCCACCGAAATCTTAAAATTCCACCTGGCCTCCTTTCCTTGGAGGTGACTGACAAAGTCATTTTCTGCTATGCTTTAGTAACAGTGAGCACATCACAGACACCAGCCAGCCTCTCGAGCCCAGTTTAAGAGTAGGCCTTGTCCTGAGGCCTCCCCCCTTGGGTCTCCCTAAGTGAGTCACAGTTGAGTCTAGAAGCAAAGGTGGTGAAGGTTCAATGCAGAACACCTGGAATGCGAGGGTCTCCAGTTCCAGGTTAACTGTAACCATCCCCTGTGTCTGAGGAGATAGAGCAGAGAGGATGCATCTAGTGAGACCAGGTGCCCGAGTCCATGTCCAGCTCTCTCCATCAGCACCATGCTCATAGAACTGTCTTAATTGATTTACAGTCAGTAAGTCATGATTTTGTAAATATAATATACTTATGGGATACTCTGTGATGTTTTATGGATGCCTTTTGGAGTGATCAAGTCAGGTTAATGAATGTCTCCATCACCTCGCATACTTATCATTATGTTGAGGTGAGAACCTTTAAAAAGCTCATTTCTTAGTGGTCTTGAAATCTATACCACCATGTCAGCTTCAGTCAGCATGCTGTGGAGTTGATCACCAGAGTTTAATTCTTCTTAACCAGAACAATACTGGTCCTTTTCCTGACCACTCTGCCTTTCCATAGCTCCTGGCAACCTCATTCTTCTCTCTACTTCTATGAGTTTGGCTTTCAATGATTATACATGCACCTTATCTTGCTTAGTTTTGCTATAGCAAAATACCTGAGATTGGGTAATTGAGAAGGACTGGAAATCTAGGTTATTTTTCTCACTCTTCTGAGGTTGGGCAATGCAAGATGAAAGTGCTCAGAGGTGTAATGTTCTGCTGAGGACCGCTCTGCACTTCCAAGATGGCGCCCTACTGCTGGCGTGAGGGAAGGTGCCCTGGGTCTTTGTGTGGCAGGACACTATAGAACAACTGGTCTAACGTTGCACGCGGCTTCTTTTTTAAGGGTCTTAATCTCATTCATGAAGGAGGAGCTAATCACCTCTTAAAGGTTCCATGTCTTAATACAGTCACATTGACAATGCCCGAATTTTGGAAGGAACACATTCAAAGCATAATAAAGACACTAATTGTCCTTCCTACCCATTTCATTCCACTTAGTATAATGTCCTCTGTAGTCATCCATGTTGCTGCAAATGACAGACTTTCTTTTTAAGGGGTAATGGTAGTCTGCAGTATGCATGTATATACCCTTAAAAATGCATTCGTCAGGTGATGCTTAGGTCGTTTCCTTGTCTCAGTGTTGCGGATAATGCTGCAGTGGACCTGGAGGTGGGGGTGCATCTTTGACACACAGATTTCAGTCCCTTTGACCAGGTATCCAGAAGTGGGAGTGCTGGATCACGTGGTAGCTTTTAGTTTTCTGAGAGCCTCAGTAAGTAGTATTTTCTATAATGGTCATACTAATTTACACTCCCACCAACAGTGTGCAAGGGTTCTCTTTCCATCATACCCTCACCAACATTTACTGTTTTTCGTCTTTTTTATAACATAGCTGTCATTGACCGAGGGCTTCCTCAGTGCCAGCCCTGTTTGTGTGGCTTTCACACCAATCCAAACTCAAATGCTAAGTCACAGCTTCTGCTAATACAAGGACTAGGAGGGGAGCTAGTTGTGCCTGCATGTGCTAAGGGGAGGAGCAGGGTGGCCTGAGCCCACAGCTGGGGTATGTGTGTGCCGATTTTTCCACAGCCTCAAGGCTGAGAGCAAGAGGAGGTAGGAGAGCGTCTGTGGTTGGGTGGCCAACTGGAGACTGTTGGAAGGATAGTGGCCATTCCCAAGGCTGATAATGGTACCTGACTTTAAATTTAATGCCACCACCCCCAAATCCTTGCAGCATGTTTTGGATGTAGAAAGTGGGACAGTGCGATTTCCATTTCTCTCTGCTTGGTGAGAAGACAGCTTAGGCACACTGCCTTGGCCCTGGAACACACAGGGCTGCATGTAGCAGGCGCTTATGTATTTACAGAATTAATTTGAGTCACTCCTGAGGGATTGGGCAACTGCTCCCATGTGTGTATGGTTTTTAAAAAAGTTAGTAGCTCTTCTTTGACTAAATTATGGCCTGGCTTCTGTAACATATATAAGGGATGATTGAAAACAAATGTGAATTTTTAAGTTAAAAGAAAAACATGACATTGAAAAACACTTTGCCAAGAGTCACGGAATAAGTATGTTTGAAGCAAAGCATTCTGAGTATTTTGAGGGGGATTAGTGTCCATGTCAATTTTTAAATATTAATCTTATTTTTTGATCACATTGCATTGATCAACCATTGTCCCTTAATGTACTTTATTATTGGACTGGTACTGTGTGACTTCCGGCTTGTCCCCAAGTTATAAATGACCATGAAAGGTAGATGTTGTGGATTGATTCAAGACATGGGGCAGTCACAGCAGTGCAAGTGCAGATGTTCACAGAAGAGGACCTCCAGAACTGCTTCAGAAGGTGGCGAGGTTGATGGGGGAGATGTTGGGAAGCAAGGGGGAGCTTTTTGAAGGGACCCAAAGGCAATGTGTCTTTTTTTTACTGTAATGATTTTTTAAAACAACTATTCAATGTTTTTTGAGAATACCTTGTGTGCACTTTTAAGGTAGGTGTTTGTGACCTAGATCAACAGGTCCTGTGAGTGGATTCTGCTCTGTTAACTCAGGGGCTGTGACTGCAGCCTGAGGCCCCCGGGTACCAGGATAAGCCAAAACTTGAGGCTGGGTATGCTAGTTGAAGATTTCTGATACTCGGAACATTTCATTGTCAAAAGAACCAACCTTTGGTGTCTTCTTGATGTTTTTGGCTAGAAAGGATGGAAGAGGAGCCCGTTAGTAGTCTGTAGAGGAAAGCCTACTTTCATTTTCTTTCCTCCTTTCCAGGAGTGAGCCTGTTTGAAGGAACAGGAGGACCAAGCCGATTCTTTCCCAGGCAGGATCTCTTTCCTTCACTGTGGGTTTGTCTGGTGGCCGTGGATCAGGCCTGATTGGAGCTGATCTTCCCCCAGGCACTTGGCTCCGGGCCTATTAGGCTGACAGTCTGTAATGTGTCAGGAGAGGCCTCTTTCGGCACTGCTCCTGGGTCAGCCTCTCCTCTGCCCCTCCTCGGCTGCATCCATGATGCTCCTGATACCAGGAAATGCTGGGACCTGTGCCAGTCTGAGTGCTGGTCCCTTGGTGGGCAGCACAGTGATGGAGACTGTCCTAAATGACCTGGGTCTAGAAAGGAGACCTGGCCAGCCACAGCGGACCCAAATTCAAGCAGAAGGACCTCTGGGGAAGGGAGTTTCCTGCTGTGTCTGGGCAGCTGATGTCACTTGGTCCAGTACTGTGTGCTATGGTCTACCCTGGAGGGCTCTACCTTGAACACTGGACCCGAGTTCCTGGGTATCTCAGGCTTATTTTGCTTTAGCCATTAGTCAGCTGTCATTACGCCCCAGTGTGTGCACTTAGCTGGCCACAGGAGGAGGTGGAGACAGGTGGGGGAGACCCGTGTTCTAGCACTGTTCCTGCTGTCAAGCAGCCACATGGTCTTGAATGTCCTTCTGAGCCTCAGTGTTCCCATCAGTAAACAAGAAGTTTGGGCTAGACGGGGTACAAGGGCTTTTCTCTCTGACATTCTTAGTTTCTTCTCACCGTTCAGTCCTTCCCTGGCTCCTCCTCCCAGAGCCCAGGGTGGCACTGATCACACAGTAGATGCTTGATAATTAAAGCCTTGCTGGCAGGCACTGTGCCCTAACCCCAGACCTGTGAGCATGAATGGCCCTCAGCCTTACTTTCTGCCTTCCTGAGTCCAGGATGGCGAGGTATACACTGGCTGCCTTTCCTCACAGAGAGCTGACCACTCCAGTTCAGTCACTAAGTCATTTGAGCGATACCAGCTGTGTACATGGCTCTATAGTGCTTGTACCCTGAGGATGCAGGGATGAGCGATGCCATCTTCCTGGGAGCCACCCCTGCCTGTGCCAGGAATAGGTCCCAGTTACAGCCCTTGGTCACAAGGGCACATTTGTCGTAGAGGCTTTGGTGGCATAACTCATTCAGGAAACACTTATATCCTGGAATATCCTGCCCGAGGTCCAAGAAGATGGAGAGACATTCAAGGTCTTTGTTGGGGCTTTAGCCTGGAGCAGGTAATTACGTCTAGACTTGTGTTGCTCAGAGAAGCGTTGGGACCCCAGAGCTGGATAGAAATACTCCCAGCTTCCACCCCAGGCTGGTGAATCTGAACCTGCATTTTAACAATGTGGGCATGCACATCAAGAATTCCCAAGCCTTCACACAGGTCCTTCGCTCCAGCCTGTGGCCATTGGTACCCATCAGGTGGTAACTCATAGGAGAGACTCTCGTGTCACCAGGCCCATCTGAGAATATAAGGGCTGGGCACTGCATCCCTCTGTGTGTGTCTCTGCTGTGTCTGAATCATGTGGAGTGAATGTCCATCTTGTTCTTTAGATATTCTCACTTGTTCACTTATTTGCAGGAAGGCTTCCAAAGCTTCTATGCCTATTAGTCTACGCCTGAAGAAATGCAGCTTGATCTTACCCTTATGAACACACAGTATGTGCATCAGAACACACACACACACACACACACACACACACACACACACACACACGCATGTGCACACACATGAGAAAAAGCCTTAAAAAAAGATCACATGTACCATGGTCAGACTTCCAGGGGATTCCATGAGTCCTGAACGAATATGCAGAAGACATGTTTACTGTATGTTCATTTTCCTCATGTGAGAAGGAGGGTCTGTGGCTTTTCTAGATCCCATATGGAATCTGTAACCTAAAAAAGCTGAGGAGCCCTTGGTTTGGGCCCAAGTCTGCTTCTTGGGAGTTATTTAACACCTTGTTGCTGGAAACAAATCAGGGACTAACTGAAGAGTTCTTATGAAAATAACTCCTGTCTGCCGGTTAGGCATGGCTGTGCTTCCCTCTCTCTGCTCCTCCAAATTTCTCTTTGTTCTTCCTATTATCTCTATCAAGGGCTATTTTCAGGGCTGATTGGGAATGGAGAGTGGGTCTGGCAGCACAGTGACAGGAGAGAATGTTTGCTGGAAAATGCAGGGGCTGCCATTGAGAGCAAAGGCAATTAGCCCTTGGAATTGGCCCATATTCCTTCCTTTCCTTCTTTTTCTAAGTGAACCAGTGAAGCCATTTTCTAGAAAATGGCAAAGAGCAGCTTCAGGCCTGCAATTTGCTTGTCTCTGCCCAGATGGATGTTCTGGGACAGGAGCCATGTCACTGTGTTCTGGACAGTACCGGGTGTCCTAGTCTCAGGGTCTGATTGTCTATTCATCTTCCTAAGGGATTACTCTGCCAGGAGTGGGGCACCTCTGAGGTCACTCTAGCCCATGGTGGTGTGGTCAGCCCCACTGCGTAGCAGTGAGCCCACCACCGACAATGCTGCCACAGGCCTTGGCGTCTTTAGTCCACATGGCTGCAGGAAAGACACAGGCAACATCAACGCCATAGCCAGAAGTGTGTCTCAGGGTGACTGGCCTGGCTCCTGCTTCCTTCCCAGTTTTTGACCCACGGTGACTTGACTGCTTGTTTCTGGGTGTAGATGCCTGACTTCTGGGTCTCGAAGGCCAAGACAGCATTCTCTGCCTTTGAACTCTAGCTCGCCCAAGAGTGTGGCTCTCATTTCTTCCTGCCTTTGCCAAACCTTCAGATCTTCCCAGCCATTTCCAATAACCAGTTCCTTTAACACAACTCTAGCACTTTGCTAGATTTTGCCTATTGCAAGGGAGACATTTGGCCAACACGAAGCTTGTTTTTAGCCAATTGGTTTCACTTACTCCCCTAAATGGTTCCCTACAACCAACCAGCTTCACTAACACAGACACACCATGATTCTTATTCTGCATCTTTGCCAGTGCATTGCAATCCTCTGACCTTTCTACTTTATCGAATTATGGGGCTGTCAAATCCCACATCCCTAACAGTGATAGTGTCTTTCATCAGGAATGAATTCGCCCAGCCTCCTTTCAGGCCTGATTCTTCTTTCGTATGCCAGGGGGACTTCCAGCCTTTCACCCTTCATTAGTTGATACACAGCCTTCTCCATTGCTGGAAACCTAGGCCCTTAGAAATGTTTTTCTTATGTGGCCCTGAAGTCCACCTCTGAGACTTCTCCCCTTGACACGTGTCCTTTGGGATTTCGTGGTGGTCAGGAACATGGGCTTTGGAATCCACCGAGTGGAGTTTGTGTTTCCATTTTCTCATTTGCCAGCTGTGTGACCTCGGGAAAATCTCTTAACTTCTCTAAGCATGGGCTTTCTTGCTGTGCAGTGGTGCTAATAATAATACTTATTTCAGAAGGTTGTTGTGAAGATTAAAGATCTTTGAAGCACGGAGTGGGCGTGCATTTGGGAATAGCTCTGTTATAATTTTACTTTCTGCCTCCTTTCTAAACTCATTTGACTTTAAATTGCTATTATTTCATCTCATTTTTCAGGTACGTCTAGTCCACTCAGCTAGACTGAGTTCTTAGAAGGGAGACAAAAACTATCTCTGCTCTCACCCCATTATTCTTGGGGAGTGGTGCTAGGAGCATCAGGTGTACTCATCGGTGGGTGGTTGATTGTTCTAAAGGAGTAAGAAACTGCTGGCTCCATGAGGAGCTGAACTAAGGCAATCTTGAAATAGTTCACATTCAGCTGTGACTAGCCACGCCCAGGTGGGTTTGCACTAAGCAGCACAGTTTATTAAGCAAACCGTCTCTTCTTTCTCACAAGCCCTTGAAGAGTACCAAGGAACTCACTGCCCTGAAGTAGCTAGGACACCCTGGTCCCTCCTGAAGAGCACTACATTCAAAGCTCTGCAACTGTCCACCAGTTAGGCTGGCGATGGTGACAGCACTGCCAATTGGGAGGCAAGGAGAGGATTTGAGGTTCCTCCCTGGTATCTGTGTAGGATGTCAGGAGGTCCCTGGGCTCTGTATGGACTGTCTCAGAGCTGTGTCAAAGACATGCTAGAGACAGGGTGGTGGGGGGCAGTGCTCATGGGGGCTTCATGAGGCCACCTGGGTGTCATCAAAAGCAAATAATGGGAGCCACAGGACCCTGGCCTGGACATGTTCAGCGGTCAGGTGCATGTTTCCTGCTCTGATTGCAGCCACTGTGCACACTGTGTGGCATCTTGAGAGACCTGGGCTCTTAGGACACAAGTAGCTGACCTGTAGAGGGAAGCTGCCAGAAGCCTCATGCTTATCCTTGCAGCTTTGGCTGTCTGCTCTTCTTCAGGATCTGGGCTGGGGGTCCAGAGTGTGATGCCTATGTCAGCCTCCAGCGCTGAGGCTTGTGAGCATCTGAACCTCCTCAGCTGGACTCTTAACTGAGAACTGCTTATACACCAAAGAGAAAAGCAACCAATCAGAATGCTGCTCTCCCTGATGTGAATCTCAACTCCTTTCCACATGGGACCGCTCAAAATGGACAAGGAAACGGAACTCCCATCGGCAGGGTGCTCGTCCTGGGGAGGAACCTGTTCACCAGCCCCCACTTCCGTGCACTTGCCTGGAGAGACCACTCACTGTGGCGGGGACACTTGAGCCTGGTTCCAGGGGTGGGCAGTCCTTCTGCCCATAAAATGAAAGGGCACCAGCCAAGACAGGCTCTCAGCCAAAGGGGACCTTGAGCCAGCTTCGCTCCTTAGGGCAGAGGTCTCAGCAGCTGCGATGGCTCATCTCACAGCAGGGGAAGCTGGTTAAGGTGCCTCATGCTGGAGAAACCCTTCGGAGCCCAGGCCTGATACAGTGAGAGCTTATCCTTCAGGGCTGCAGAGGGACAAGGAATTGTGAGTGCCTTTGCTTAGCAGGCAGGGGAAGACCTAGAGGCCAAAGCCCCTGGAGCCCTGGTGAGCCCCGCTTTCACCAGGAGGAGCGAGCGGAAGTGCTGGCGCAGGTGGAAGGATGTCTTCCCTTCCCCGCCCCAGTCACGTGGAGTTCCTTGGCTCTCGCCGGGGAGGGGCAGGCTGAAGGGAGGAGGCCTCTGCACTCCAGCTGCTGTTTGCAGAGAACCGCCCAGGAGAGTAAGGCTCTGTGGCAGGAGGCGTAATCGAGAAATAGATGCTTATTGTGCTAAGCCCCTGGGATTCTGGTTGTTTGTTGCAACTCTTAGCGCACCCTGCCTAATAGGGTGCTTAATCTGCTTCTGACTTCACGGGTGTTAACCCAGTCTGTGGATGTAATGCACTCATTGAACAATTGTGTGTCAGTCAGGCAGCAGGAGCAGCCTGAAGTGCAGCAGACAGAAACAGGGAGAACTTCCACATTGGAAAGGAAGGGCAGGAGGACGGGGACAGGGCCCACCGAGTGGGGCAAGGACATTCGATTTCCAGCCTGCAGGGGAAAGACACTGGCGATGCTCTGTGCAGCTCCAGATCTGTACCTGTCCGCCATGTGCACTGAGGGCTGGCTATGGTGACAGTCTGGTTACCAGACTTCAGACTTCATACGATATCCTTGGAAGATGTCACCTCCCACACCTAACAGGTCTCACTGGCAGCTGGGGCCCTGGATCGTCCTGAGTGCCCATGGGAGAGGAGTGAGGGCAGCTTCCCCCATTTCTCCAGTGAGGCGTCTGCTCCTTTTGTGTCCTTGCTTTTTCATGTGGGCAAGCAAGAAGTGCACCTTATGGAAAGAAATGACATTACATCCTCAGCGTGTCAGAAGAGGACCTGAGAGGACAGGCCAGGGGAAGTGCTCAGCAGCTGGCTAGAGGGAGCCTCGCCGGAAGCGGTGCTGGCAGCAAGCCTGGGAGGTGTCAGTGCTGTCCCCGCCACCCCCTGAGCTGTCCACTGGCTTCTCCTGGGGCCACCTTGGAGGTTGAAGCACATGCATCTTTAATTTCTTCAATTAACAACAATATAGAACAAATGGAGTGGAGTTTTAATTATTCATAATTCATTTAGGAATAAAATCTTTGTAAACCAAGGGAAAAGGAAGGCCATATTACCTGTTTTAAATGACAAAAAAAAAAAATGCAGAGCCATGAAAGGGAGGAAACATCTACTCCCAGTGCTGACTTGGATGCAGTTTTCCCTGTGATTTGTGCAGGACCAGAGGGGTAAGTGGGGGAACCGCCTCCTCTGCTGGCCAGCAGAAGCAGGTGCCTCTGATGTGCTGTGTGACCCACAGCCTGTCCTGCTGCTGTGTCCACATGAGCTGTTTCTGCTCGAAGTCCTGAGTTGACTGGGGCACTGGTACAGAGTCACCCTGAGTTGCGTGTGTGGACAGTGTGGACAGAGCATCTTAGGAGTGGGCACACAGCTGGTTACCAAAGTCTCCTGCCCACCCAGGAGCCCTGTGCACCTGGACAGGTATATATATGCACACAGCTGCACCTGGACACAGAATAGTCAGGAATCCTGGGTCGGGAGAGAAAACCAGTGCATCTTTGGAGTCTGAGTCCATGTTCAGCCAGGATAGATACAGGCATCAGCCCTGCAAGATGGCAGAGGGTTTAAATAAGTGTGGGAAGAAGTGGGGGTGCCACAGGGAAGGGAACTGTAGGAACACTTACCCTTCCTCCTGGAGTTTCAGGCCTGACCAGAGGCTGGTTCTTGTTCTGCCTTGGACACCTCTGAGGCCAAAAGGTCACGGAGGGGATGGGGAAGAGGATGAGGCAGGCTGGGTGTTCCCTTAGGGTTTCTGAGCAAAGGACGGAAAAGGGCTTCAGTGGTTTGTGTGGCTCTCTGGAAAGAATGCAGGGCACTGAGTGTGCCCTGGCGGGTGCTGCCACAGCTCAGTGATGCCTGTGGAAGGGTGCTGAGTGTGGACTGCTGGTGGGGAAACGGAGCTGTGCTCAGCAGGGCTGGTGCCTCCTACCCCTCTACAGGTGCATATGGCAGCCACAGCCTACGCCAGTGCAACCAGATAGAGGCAGGCGGTCCAAGGAGACCTTTCCACTGCCACAGTTGGCCACCCTCAAGGCTGCCTGCCTTTTCCTCACTGCTTCCCTCAGTTCTGTTCCAGAAGAGACAATGTGAGGGAGGGAGGGAGGGAGGGAGGGAGGGAGACAAGCAGGGAGGAAGGGGGGGGAGAGAGAGAGAGACAGAGAGACAGGGAGAACCATACTCTCTCCCTCCCAGGAGCCGTCAGCCCATCCATTGAGGGCTTTAAATCGGGTACGGGCCTGTGGCCTGTATTCTTCAAAACCAAGTGACCAGAAAGCAGCTGGATCCACTCAAGACATTAAGTGACAGGGAAGGGTTTTGACAGAGCAGGACTGAAGGCAGTGACCGGGAACAAAGCACTTTCATGGCCATGTGCAACCAAAGAGAGAAAACTGAAAAAACTGGATGAAGCCCCTCAAGCTGCCCAGGGACAGCCACCCCAGTGGTTCACCATGGGCATCTCTTCTGATTGGTTGGTACTGGATCAGTTGCTAAATACCCTGCCAATCACCCCTGCAGACTGGTGTAATCAGAATGGCAGAGAACATTCACCAAGGCGGTTAAAGTAGAGACAGCCATAAGTATAATCAAACAATCATAATTCTAGGGACAGGCAGTTAATTATGTATAGACAAGCTCCAGACCTGAGAAATCACGGGCAGGGTCAGAGAAATGACCAGGCTTGGAGAGTGTTAAGCTCAGAGCCCAGGCTTGGGGCAAAGGCAGACCCTGGAGACCAAGCTGTGGGACTGGAGCAGGTGCACAGGACTCACAGCATGAGGAACAGCAGGGACAAATGCTGGCACATTCAGTCTCAGGCCTAGAAACCAAACCTCCCTGGACTTTCCTGCCTGAGGCTTTTGGGAGAAGGTATTTCCGAGGGATGAGGCTCTGATTATTTGGGAATAACACAAGCAACTCAGGGCTTTAAGGCCTGCTTGTCCCCAGCTCCTGAGCACGCTCTGGAAGCTAGCATGTTTGCTCAGACAGGTGTGGACTAGAAATCGTGCAGTCTCCATTCGTGGTGAGTTAGGCATGTTGCAGAGGAGAGGAAGCCCTGGATAAGATGTGAGAGGATTTCTTCCAGGCGGTATCCACGTTTCATGTGCGTGCAGTGTGTGAGCAGTAACTAGCAAGTGTGTAGCAGGAGACTGTCATATAGAAAGCCACCATGCTGAAGTGGTTTCTCCAATGAGGCTACAATCTGGCATGATTAGTGCAGCAAATGACAGTGCCCTGGGTCCTGGTTCTGTTTCTCTGGGGCATCCTTGCACTGTTCTCATCTGATCAGCTGGGGGTTAATACATTGACCTGCAGAAAATTCTTTGTTCCTATTTCTGCACTTTCTCCTAGGTCCTGTGTACTAATTTTTGTCTTTTATTACCAAGGAAGTTTGTGTTCCTGGAGTTTCTTCTGCACATAGGTATGATCTGCCCTCTTTGATACTGCATTTCTCTGCTGGTCAGTGAAAAATGGACATGCTTCGTATCTGAGCTGCTTTTGCCAGATGAGTGCCTGCTCAGGAGGGAGGCACAGACTGGAGTCCAAGCTACTGTATGTTCCTCCTATGACAGACAGACCTGGCCATCACAGAGATTTTTGTGTACACCATCAAATAGCATGGCACACTGTTATGGCTGGTGTCTAAATGTCCCCCCAAAGCCTCATATGGTCTTAGGTGGAGCTTTTTAGAGGTGACTACATCTACAGCATGTGCTGTTAGGATTGTGTGATGCTGGGATCAGGGGTGTGTGATTACTAAACTAGTCCCCTGATGGGTTTGGCATAGTGATCAGTGGATAGTGGGAAGGCCTGCTTGGGTGTGAGTGCTGCCCTCCCTAGGGGAGTGTAGCCTGCATAGAATGTAAGCAGCAGGAAGGGAGCCGCTGCTGCTGTTGCTCGTTGCTACGGCTTCTTCGCTACTTCGCTGCCTTCTGCCCACTGTGAACTGTTTCTCTTCTGCGATGCCCCTCTGCCATACCAGTCCACCTTGGAGCTGCCAACTGTGAGCTGAAACCTCTACAAACTGTTGAACTACAAATAATTTTTCCTTCTTTAACTTTGGATATCCAGTATTTAGTCTCAGCAGTGAGAAAAGTAACTAAGAAACACACTTGACATCTTTTGTCTCATCTGTTTCTACGTGGACTCATGTCTACTAGGGTCATCTGTGGATCAGTGACCCTAACTTCTCAGAACTTCCTTTATGTTCTCTGACAGTGGAATCTAGGGAAATGGATGAGGACTTCTGTCTGTCTTTCTGGTAATTGGACAGCTTCCTGACTTGCTAAAGATTCCCATAGGCATCTACGTTCTCCTTCTAAACTGGTTCTTCAAGTTCTAACCATTCCCCCTTGAACCCAGAGTTACTCTAGGGAACCAGAGAACATTATCCAGGACAAGTTCTGAAGGTTGGGAAGCCAGTGGAAAGTTGAGGCCTCCATTCAAGTGTGCTTAGGCATTGTGGGATTTTTCTCAGGCATTTATGGTCCTTCCTGGACAGAAGAAAGCTTTTGTTCAGGGCTGAGGTCTGTTATCTGTGAGTCACGCCTGAGCACTGTGGCACGACTGAGATGTACACTTTGGGTAAGAAAATCTTGCATTGTAGAACTTGAAGCACCTGGGCTACCTGTCCTGGGTCTCTGGGATTCCCGAGTCCCCTGTTTCGGACCCAGAGAGATTCAAGGTAGTAAGGGAGAAGCTTGGTAATGCCCACAGCCTGTGCTTTTCTCGCCATCCTCTCCCTCTTTCTCTTCCTGGTTTCCAAGATGCTGTCTGGAACATAACCTCAGGTTGTGTAATGTTCTTTATCATAGCGATCACCTATAACAACCCCAAAGGCTCCAAGTGGAGGGAAGTGCCTGGTGCCGGTGGCCCAGTGAGGTTTGTGACTTTCTGGCTCCTGATGTGATGTTTCTGCCATCACCTCTGCAGCACAGGGAAAAAGTTTAGATGGGAAACCTGAACCCAGACATAGGGTACTACTTCTGTCCCCAGCTCACCATGCAGCCTCAGGCAGCTTTCTGCCTTTCGGTATTGATCTCTTCTTACTTCTAAGAAATGTAAGGAACAGTGACTGAGTCTTAGAGCAATGGACTAAATTTTTTATATAGATTAACTCACTGAAGTCTCCCAACAAGCCCACAGACTAGATATTATTATTGTACAGTTTTACAGGAGGCTTAGGGAGATGAACAGCTATGACTGCATGTTATAGTGGGAAGTGTGTAAGTTTAGAGCCAGCCCTGGGGAAGGTCTATGCTGTCCTGCCTCTTCAGCTCCCCCTTGGGACACCTGCAAGCCAGCAAGTGAGACAGGCACTTGCTTTCAATCCTGACACTGTCCCAACAGCTCTGATTCTTTGCCTCAGGCCCATCTCATCCCTCTGTCTGATAAGGAAGAGACTCCAGTTAGCCCTTATGACACACTGCCTGGCATTCAGAATCCACTTAGGTTAGCATTGTGCTTGTATTTACATTCCTTGAATAAATGGAATATTTGTATATATAAACATGTTTTATTATTAGGATAGACCAATTCCCCTTCATTGCCTTTCACCTTTTGAAGCCCAACCTGCCACCTGAACCTGCCCCCAGAGAGCCTGGTTGAGGCAAGATGTTAATTCGTTTGCAGTGGGGCCACGTGAAGGGTTTAATGAGCCGGTCTTGGTGGATGTCCTCTCAGGAGTAGGGAGTGTGACAGTAGGGAAGAGGCAGAGACATGTATTTGCGGTTTGTTTTGGTGGTTGGTCCCCACGTATTCAAGGTGTCACTTCAATAGAGGCTCTGACTATAGTGTCAAGCCATGTTCGGTCTTGTTAGTGAGGGTTTCATTTTCCTTTGGCTCTTGGCCCCTTCTGTTTCCCTTTCTACCACTATATTTGATGACTTAGAAAACAGGTGTCCAGTCTAGATGTGTCCGGCTCGGGATATGCGTTGAGAGGTGGTGGCCCACTACCTGCCTGCCCTTCACTGTCCTGTGCCCCAGTCTTAGCACCTCCTGAGCTCAGTGGGCTCATAGAGCTGTGGAAAGGTGGCTTCTCACACAGGAAGGTGTCTGGAGAGCTCCTGGTGACCAGTAGCCTCCCAGGGCTCCTATGTGAGTGGGCAGGTGCTTTGTCCCTGGTTCTTGGAGGCTGGGGGTGGGGCAGGTCCAAGAATTGCCAGGTGTACTCTAATGATTGTTTTCATGGAAGGATTTTGGCCTCCATGCTATAAAATTTTCATCCTTTTTGCAAAATGGATGATAATTTGGGTCTGTCTTGACTGCTGGCTTTGCAATGCTAATACTGGTGGGAGGAGGGTTTTGCCCAAGTTCTCTTAAAATATGAGAATTTCAGTCCAAAATATGTGAATTTTTAATTGCAATCTTGGCAGCCCCTGGTGGGTTTTGCATGTAGCATCTGTTCCTTCCTCTCTGTCTCTCTGAAGTTCTGCCTTGCATCCTTTTTCCTTTCAGGCCTTTTCCTGGGCTAGGGCTGCCCCTTTTTATCCCTGTCCCCTCTCTATACTCCCCCCAGTAACCTGCACCCCAGGGCAGGATCACAGCTCCCATTACCGGTGTTTCCACTGCAAATGCTGTTTGCTGGGCTTTCTAACCAAGTCATGCACATTTGTTTGGGCTTGGAACCTGCTGCAGGAGTCTCTGAGACCTTGACTAGGGTACAGTCACATTATGTCAGGTCGGCCACTTTCCTGGTTGAAAAACTAGGCAGTGGATGGGCTCAGATGTGTTTGGTCCCCGTGTTGGTATTGCAGGGTCAGGGACTTAAACAAGTGCCCTTCTCTCTCTTCACCCAGCCCACTCTGGTAGTGATCAAACAGGGAACATAGTGGGGTCATCAGGATGCCCGAGATGTACCTTATTTCCTGGACTCATTAGATTTACACAGCAACGTGGTCTGACATTTAAAATTAATCTACATGGTAAAGTTATTAACGTTCGAATGTTAGCATTGGAATATCCATGGTGACCTCTCCTCCCACGTGGGTGTGTTTGATGAGGATTCCCAGGCTGTGTCAGAGCCCAAAGCGACGCAGTCACACTTGCTTTTATTAATTCTGATGTGGGCCCTCGCCTGGGGAGAGCTTCAAGTGCTCTGGAGGAATGATCTGATTTCTCCAGGCACTAGCCAGAGGAGCTACAGCAAATGCCAGATAGTCTTCTTCTACCCGGAGAGGCAGTGAAGACAGCGTAGGGAGGGTTTAATAGCTGCAGGGGGCCATTGTTCTGGGGCCATAGCAATGACAGATCCCTGTGGCTGTCAGGCACAATCCATCCCCGCTGTTCCTATCCGTGCTTTCTCATGTTTTGCCTATTGCCATCAGCTGACCATGTCTAAGCAGGGTGATTGGAGGAAAGCCTTGTCCGTCTGGCTGTGCCTGTCCCCACCGTGACAAGTCATAGGACAGACTGACGGGAGTGTGCTCACAACTTCAGCTGGGAAGGTCGCCCAGAAGGAAAGGCATTGCAGCAGGTGGAACAGTACAAAGGAAAGAAGCGGGGGAGAGAGTGGGGTAATATTGAGGAGAGAGTGAGTGTGGTTTGGCTACGAGATTGTCTCTGTGGGAGCAGGTGCAAGATGGAGTGGGCATCTGGAAGGACCACTTACCGGGAGACCTTCCTGCCAGGCGGGGTGAGAGCCACGGCAGACAGTGTCCAAGGCTTCCCCAGGGCGGGTGGCACGGTTTGGTCTTCAGCACTTTCAGAGGACGAATGAGTGGGGGAGCGTGGGTTGGGGAGGAGCTGGCACCAGTTCTGCCTGGGAAAGACTGTCCCTGGACTTTCTTCTGGCTCAGTCTCTGACACTGAGCCTTCAAGTTTTCCTCCTCCCTCTGTCACTCATACTGCTTGTCCTCCTTCGCCTGCCTCCTCTGGTAAGTTAGTGTCCTATGGGTTTTCTTCTTCTGATGAAAACCCACCTCCCCCCGAACACTCTCCCTGGTGACCGCATCCGTTCTCTCCCCTCCCTGGGGTTGACTTGAACACCTCCTTTCCTACCCGTGCCCTCCCAGAGCACCCCAGCTGTGTGTGTTCGTGGCCCAGCTCCTCAAGGCTGCTTGTGGGTGGAAGTGTGGACGTCACACTTGTGAGTGACCATGGAGGGCTCAGGACTCACTCTGGAATTTGAGGTCGTTACATCTTTGCTCCTTCTCCTTCCTCTGCTTGGGTTTCCCCCTTCCTTTGGATTCTTCAGTGCATTGTACTCTTCTCCTGACGGTATTTCTCCATTGTTCCCTTATTTGCCCACCTTTACCATTTTCCTCTGTCGGTAGAAATTGTGCTTGGATCCAGAGCAGGCGCAAATTTCAGTCCTCCACGAAGCTGTTTTCTCTTCCGTGGCCTTTCACCAGCTTTGCCTTGATCTGCTGTAGGTGAAGCTGGGTGCCTAGAAGTGCATTGTCTTTTTTCCTTCATTTCATCCTTCTAGAAGTGGTGTTGTTAAGGCTCTGGGACAGGTGACCTTTTGGGGAGCAGGCCATTCCCTCTATGTAAGCTGTGGGTTCTGTTAAGTGGAGATCATATCTCCTGCTTACCGTGATTCTGTGAGGTAAGAACCTCAGAGGAATTGGGGTCTACAGGTGCCTCATGGAGTGGGATTATGCTAGTCTTGTGGTTTGAAAGAACCAAGAATGCTAAGACTCTGGGCAGCAAGAAGATGCACCCTAGGAGAAGAAAGGCCAGGAACAAAGGTCCCAAGCTGAGGCAAAGCAGCTGCAGTGGTTGGAAGTCTCTGTGTGCCAGGAAGGGGAGCTGGTGTGGGAGAGGACCTGATTGCTGTGGGGAACACGATTTCTGTGCTCAGGTTTTCATCTCCTGTATTCTGTCACCATTCAGCAGAGTCACGTTGCAGATCTGAGCCCATTTCACCTGGGCTTAGGGAAGCCAAGTGGGATATTTCCCCACCCTAGTGACACCAGTGGCTTCTGAGGGCTGTGAGGGTGGTGGGGCCATGGGAGGGGTCCCCCAGGAAGGCAAAGCTGGGGATCAATCCAGTCTTCTCAGTCCAGGCTTCTCTCAAGACTCTTGTCTAGAACACATCTTTGTTTTCTTGAGAAGCTGGTTGCCTTGCCATCGTGCGCTCTGACTTGGCAGAGAACAGGGGTTGTGTCTGTGTCACCAGAGCCAGCGCTCAAACATCTCTCGGTGGGCGTCATGAATACCCTTGACCCTCCCCACCTTGCCTCCCTCCTGCAGCGCTTCGGTCTGTGTAAACATACACACTTTCTTTGGAATGAAGGTGATTTACCAGTCTGAAAATGAGGGATCCAGAGGAAGTGGAAATCTATGTGCTTTTCAGGTGATGGGTGTGCGTGTGCGTGCATGCGTGCGTGCCTGTGTGTGTGTGTGTATGATGGAGAGTAGAAGAGTTCTATGGCCAGGTGAGGAGGTGTAAAGTCTGCCCTGAACCCAGGGGACTCCCCCCTCCCTCCCTGGTCTGCTCTGTGTCTGCCCTTCAGGCTCATCCCCCACCTTTCACCTGGCTGTGGGCCTGGGGTGGGGGTGAGGCTAGTTTGGGAGGGGGCATCCCCAGGTCTTTCTTCATGAACACTTCATGGTAGCTCCAGGAGGGCTACCATGCCCTAGGGTTTTAGGGTCCCTCCTGAAGACACTGCCCTTGACCCCAGTGTCTCCTGAAAGCGATCAGCACCACTGTTGGGGTGAGGGTGAGTTTCTTGGCCCTCATTTTCTCGTTCAGTGATGAGCTGTGTAAATAGCAAGGCCCCCTTGAAAAAAAGAAAGAATTGTAACATGAAGATATATTCCTTTCCTCTCTGTGTTCATGTTGCTCTGGAAAATGTTCAATAAAATAGCTTTGAGGCTTGAATACTTAAGGCATTAAGATTTCTCTTGCAGTGTTATAACCGAGAAGTAAAAAAAAAAAAATCCCATTTTGTATGGAGATAAAATTATTCAAGTTGTTATAAAACACATTAAAAACCTTAAGCTCTATCCTTGTGCATAAACATCCACAGAAACACACAAACAGGCCGTGGAATCTGTACTAGGTCATCATCAGTGGATTAGCGAGGTCTGGAATGGGGGAGAGGCTCTGTCGTCACTCGGCCCTGCCACCCATCCAGCGACGAGTTCAGTTTTGAGCTGATCGTTTTATAGTGCTTATTTATTTATTTACTCGGTTATGGCCCACCAGAGAACGCAGAAGGTCTTGTGAATCCATGCATTCCCAGCCAGACACAGAGACGTGTTAATTAGTTATTTAATATGGCTACAGGTATTTCCCAAGGAAAAAAAATCCACCAACATGACAAGCAATGGCTATTAATCTTAATTATTGTAATAACCTTTCTATAAACAATAACTGTCTGGCTATCCTGTCACGTGTTTATTTCATTCCTGACAAGAGAGATCTGTAACACCTCGTGATAAATTAATGCTTTTACCATTAGCTTCACTGTGTTGGCCATGGGGGAGAAAAATGATTGCTCAGTTTATAAAACTGTTCACCAAAGGAATCCTCTCTCTCTAGCTTTAATCGTCTAGATTTCTTGCTTTAACGTAAATCTTAATTTTTTTATTTCCTGTCTTTCAATTCTCTTCCTAATGTTGGCTTCCCTTTTAAATGGTTTTTTGTTTCCTAATTGACCAGAGTGAATGTTTGAGTCTGTTTTGTAATAATATTTACAAGAATCTTTAAAAGATTTAGTGACTGGTCTCCATGATACAAGTGTCTGTGTTGTTGGTAGGCTATTATTATAAATCTATCTATCTATCTATCTATCTATCTATCTATCTATCTTTATTTTTTTTGCTTCAGCCTGCGGTATGTCATGCTCTGCCTTGTCTGAAATAGCTCGCAGGGTATGTGTAAGTAGTATATCCAGATTTGTTATGAGAGAACAGAGACGTTAGGACGCCTTTCCTGAGACATCCAGTGAATTAGTTTTGGAAACAGTGCCAGGGTGTATGTCTCTAGGTGTTTCCAAATTCTGTCCCCCAAATAGTAATGCAGTGACCTGCTGGTAGACCTGTTTGTTCGCTTACGTGTGCCTCTATCAGTTCTGGGTGCTGTGACAGTTAAAGCGCAGACTGAGTGTCTAAACACAAGCCATTCAGCACTATAGATCAAACCCAGGGCCTTCACCCTGCATACCATTCCCAGACCTTTGACTTGTCTTACTTTGAGACAGGGTCTCTCTAGGTTACTAAGCTGCCCAGGCTGGTACCTTATCCTTCTGCCTTGAGATCCTTGTGCCTCAGCCTCCCAGAGTGCTGGGAGTGCCCCTGCGCACCACCATGCTCAGGTAAAACCACACATTTGTTAGCATTTATTTCTTACAGTTTTGGAAGCTCTAAGTCCAAGATCAAGGTGCCAGCAGAGCTGCTCTGCTGTGAATCCTCTGCTGGGGTTGGGATGGCTTTTTTCCTTGTGCCCGTGCAAGCTCTCTGGTCTCTTCTTACAAGGATATTATAGGCTTTCGGGTTCACCGTCATTCCTGGCCACCTCCAAATACCTCAAAGGCTTCAGTGCTGGGCTGTAAGAGGACTTGTGGTACTGTAGTAGGATCACCATCTTGACAGGCAGGGTCTTGTCCCATTTCCTAGGAGAATAGCAGAGTTAGAATAATTATGAGATGAAATCTGGACATCAGTGAATTCTCCAATGTGGAAGGTGGATTCAGGCTGTAAAACTATGCCCTGACAGTTCAGGATCGGAGGCCGAGGAAAGGTGTTTCGGGGAGTCTGAGGAGAAAGGCTCAAGGCTCTGTGGGTACAAACTGCCACTGGATGCTTTCCATTCAAGAACCGATTGATTTTTCAGCGAGTTCCTGGTTTGAACAATTTTACCTCCCTGGGCAAGAATATGCTGGAAGAAGGTAAAGTCATGTTAGCGTGAGTTCTTTGGCTGGTGTGATTTTCAGAATGTAGACATTTAGTTATTTATGCCTGTAGTCATTTTGTGCATCTTTTGATGCTCACTGATTTTGTGCTCGCACCACTGCTGGCTGCCGCCTGCCGCCTGCCGCCTGCCTGCCTCTGCCTAGCTGTTGCTTTGGCAGCGACTCTCCCCTCCCTCACCCCAGGGACACCTAACGCTCTGAAATAGAAAGAGCGGTTCCAGTCCCTGTTCACCTGGAGCCATAGAGTCAAATTTGACCTTGGCAGAAATACTTCTCCATGCAAGTGGAGGTTAGACTTACCATGGTTGAAACTGTGCACGGAGACCCTGTCTCCCTGGACTCAGAGAGACTCACAGGCGATGCCTGAGTTTATGTATCATGGGCTTAGGCATTTCCAGCTTCGAAATCAGTGGTTCTTAGCTGATGTGTCTTTGGGACACTGGAGGAGGCATTGTGAATCCTTACTGGTGAGCATCTAGACTATCAAACAATGTGGAAATTAACTTTTGTGACAATTCTCTCTGATGAGCAGCATGGGTCATGTGACAGCGTAGAGGTGGTAAACTAGAGTGACTTATTGGTGACATGTCTGCTGAAGGCGATCACATAGTTGCCACAAGATGCTGGAAACTCAATGGCCTTTAAGAGAGCAAGTAAACTGACCCACTTGAACAATGACCCCACCTGAAGGTGAGTAGTGTCATCGTGTGTATGGAATGCTGTCCCTTCCACTGTGCTGGCAGAAAGTCTAACAATCAAGAATAGGCCCTGAATGCCCAAACGAGGGAACAAACGCTGCTTTGGATAGCCTGCTGCAGGCCGGTCAGGGTGACGCCGGCTCTTGTCTAAGTGTCAGTGGCTTGGGACAATAGAGGTATTGCTCAGCTCTGGAACAGTCTGCTTCCGGTGCTCCTGTTTAGACGTTACTCCAAATGGAGATTCAGGGGTCCAGCTACCTTCCACTGGTCCTCAAGACCTTGGATTCTTCTGCTTCCAGTTGGCAGAAGGGGAAAAGGAAAGTGAAGATGAAAACAGCCACTTGCAAATAAAAGCCAGCAGGAAAGTAAAGCACTTCCCTTCCGTGCACCGCACCTTCCTGCAAGAGGAGCACAAACACACCTGCATGCAGGAGTGGCCATACTGCAATGGTGGGGGAGCTGGGGACGCGTCCCTGGCCTGAGGGCTGTCTCCCAGTGATGGTTCCTTGTGGAAGCAGCAGCATGAATTGGTGGATGCCTGTCACTGCCACAGTCTGTCCCCTGAAGCCCAAAGTCTGCATCCCCTTCTTTCTATGCTTGGACCGTTCTCTCTTCTCGAAGTCCAACTCATGCATCCTGTTCTGATTCCTGGAATTGGACGCATCAGTTCTGGGCATGGCTCACTGTGACTCAGGCAGTAATGGCCCAGGTCTGCCTTCTGGCACACTGAGCTGGTGAGGGTGATGGAGCCGAGGCAGCATAGACACAACTGACCCTACAGTCATGATGCAGGACAGAAGCCACCAGCCTGTGCCCAAAGCCCTGCTGAACTCTGGGAAGCCCTTGATTAACCCTGATTCCATTGTCTGGGAGGAACTCTCTTGTCTCTTGTCCTGTGATCCCTGGATCCTTGCTCTGGAAGTTTCTCTGTCCATCATCCTGAATGGGGATATATGAAGTGGGCAGTGTTCTCTTCCCCTTTTGCTGCCTTCTTTCTCTGCAAGTTGAAGAGGTTGAAGGTGTTTTCTGTTTTATTCTTAATACTAGGGGCTGAGCCTCGCTTTACACTGAGCTACATCCCCAGACTTTTTTTTTTTTTTTTACAATATTTTATTCTGAGACAGAGTTCCATAAAATTGTGAAGTTGCTCATGCTGGGCTTGAGCTTTGGATTCTCCTGCTTCAGCCTCCTGTAGGATTGGCATTATAGGGATGTGCCAACGCATCCAGCTTTTTTTCCCCCAAGGCCAGTATTATAGTTCTTTTGGTAATAGACTTTTGTAAGAGACTCAGCAGCTTTCTGATATGTTTGCCTGTGTACAGTTGTAGGTGGACATAACTTGTGCGGAGTTCTTACCTAAACATAATGATCAGGCTGTCTTCACTTTTGTACTTGTTTTCCATCGGGGCTCTGTCTCATGTAATAGCTGCTCTCTTGAGAGTATCTAGAAGAGTAAACTTGGGTGAGAAGAGGACATCTTTCACTTATTCTTTGCTGTGATGTTGAGTCCTGCATAACTGAAAGTCTTGAAAGACTTCAGCTGCTCAAAGCATTTTTTAAATCTTACTTAGGGTCTAGTAGCTAGGCCTTGATTTCTGGATTCTTTCTACTCTCTTTCATTTTTGCTTACAAACCAAGCATTGCTTTGCCGACTTTATGTCCTTCTAGTCCCTTTTTAAACCTCTGCTTCTTTCCAGCCACTCCCCCTAAGCTGTATAGCCTAAGCTATATCTGATGTAGATCAGATGTGTGACCTGGCTCCCAGTAATGACAGGTGAAAGTTCTGCACATTTGCCATTGGTCAGATGATGCTCTGGTCTGCCCATGAGCTCCTTGACTCTTGGTGACTTCACCTCCAGCAGTTCTGTTTCTCGCTCAGCTCTGGTCTGCTGTGAGTCCGGAGGTGTCTCTGTCAGTGCTGGTGTAACAGTGACCGAGGGCCCAGACTTCCTCCAGCTTGTCATGCTGCCGCTGTCGCACCCTGCCTCGGCGCTCACTGTAGCAGGGGAAGAGAGAGTCTGAGCAGTGCTGTGTGGGGATTATGGCCCAGGCTGCACATCTGCTGCAGTGTCCCCCCACCCCTTATCTGGGGCTTTGCTTTCCACAGTTTCAGTTACCTGTAGGCTCTACTGTCCAAAACTGTTAAATGGAAAATTCCAGAAATAAACAATTTATAAGTTTTAAATTGTGTGTGGCTCCAAGTAGGGGGATGAATTCCTGGTCTGTTCCTCCATCCCATCTGGGATGTGACCCCACCTCTGTCCAGGGTGTCCACACTGTTCACACTACTGCCCATCGCTCACTTAGTGGCTGCCTGTTGTTAGACCCCCTGTCCTGGTGTCACAGTGCTTGTGTTCCAATCACCCCAGTGGACTAGCCTGACATGTCCCAGTGCCTACACCACCACCTCACTTCACTCCTCATGGAGCCATTTTGTCACTCACAGCACCACAAGAAGAGGGCTGTGAAAGGTGGAAGTAGGTATTTTGATGAAGAGACAGAAGGCACACAATTTCTGATACAATATGCTGTATAATTATTCTGTTTTAATATGAGCTTCACTGATAATTTACTGTGCCCAATTTATAAGTTAAACTTTACCAGATGAATGTAGGTAGGAAAAAAACTAGCACCTATAGAATTTGGTACTACCCTTGATTCCAGGCGTACACTGAGGTTTGGGGATGTATCCCCCATGGGCGGGGACTTTCTATATTTAATTTCTGCCCACGGCCACATTACTTGGCTCAAATCTAACTACTAGGAAAGCTGTGTAGGCCCGGGAAGCAGTGACGAGTGTAGTGAGCCTTCAGCAGGTTGCTGCTTCGGAATTACAACGTGAGGTGCGGCGGGTGAAGGCGAAGGGACGGGCCGGCCTTTTGGAAGTGATGAAGCGACTGAGGACCCTACAAATTTCGTACTGAATTTCTGAGAGAGAGGCAGAGGGCTGATTCTGACTGGGGTGGAGAAGAGACAGAGGACCGACTGCACACAAACCCCGGTTGTGCTTCTCCTTTGACCTGAATTCTCCTTTCCCTTGTGGTGCGAAGCTGATCTATTACACACCAGCAGCGTTTCAGTTAGATGTCTCAAGGCCACGGAGAGGGCAGGTTCTACCTGCTTGCTGGGCTTGGCTTTGCCTGTAGCATATGTAGGGCAAGATTTCTTGTGCTTTCTTTGGGTGAGTTAGTGCCTCTTGCCCCTATTCAGACCCCATTTTTGTTGTTAGAGGATTTGGTAAAGCTGTCAGGTCTTTTCCCTAAGATTCTGATGGAGTTGAAACATCGAATGATCATCTGCTAATGAATCTTTTTGGAAAATCTTTTCTTCTTGCTATCCTGAGCGGCTTAATGATAATATGATGCACCCTTGTTTGTTTTCCAAGGTGGGTACATCTTGGTTGTCTATCTGACCACTTGGAACTGAAGAAGGCCTTGTTTCATTATCTTGAGTCTTATGGTAGCTGAAAAGGTGATATTGCCCCTTATTTTCTACTCTGTGGACCAAGGAGGGTTGGGCTGTGAGTGAGGACTGTCCCGGTGGAGACAGTGGCAATCCATTTGTGCTCAGCATCTGCAGAGCAAGCTGACCTGGCTGCGAACAGAACTCAGACCCTCTGCCTCCATTTGTAGGTCATGAGGGAGTCCTCAGGTGGGCTGCTGGAGGGCCACCGTGCAGCAGTGATAGACGGCAGAGCTTTGAGTCATCTGCTCATCAGCTTCCTTATGCCCATGTACCCAGCCCAGGTGTGTGGCTCTGAGCTTGCTGTGGATTGCTGCTGGGCCCACCTGAGCCTATGGCGTGAAGGGCCTGACAGCCATTATGGGTGCAGAGTTCTGCCCCACGGTCTTCTTGATGCTCCAGGTCACATTCTCTGTGAGCTGGGGTCCAGCATCTTGAGAGGGACTAGGGTTTTTTTTTTTTTGTACTGGGACTAGAACTCAGGAGGTTGCACTTGCCAGGCAGGCACTTGTACCACTGAACTTTGTTCCTGGCTTGGACCAGTTTTTAAGTAGCGTACGGTTCTCTGGTGGGGTGGCTGGCCTTGTTCCAGAGCCCCTGGGGAACATGGTGGGCGTCTCCTTTGGAGCCTGCTCCAGACTTCATGTGCGTGCTCACCTTCTGTTCTAACGCCGACTCACCAGTCACTTCAGGTCCCTGTGTGCCAGTGTCAACGTGGAACAGGTTCACAGTCTTTGAAATGTTTGGGTGTTCCCTTTGGGCACAGGTTTCCTGCCAGTCCTTTCTTTTGGGGGAATCGTTAGGATCAATGGACTGTGTGAGACTTGGATCCAGTTTGTGGTATGAGAAATTGGTCAGGGATTCATGTCCTTTTATTGAGTAAGTTTTCTTGACCTCCTCATCATCTACCCTTGTCTTTTTTTCATTGTATAAAGGAAGCAATAGGGCTGGGGATATAGCTCAGCAGCACAGCAACTGCCTGGCAAGCACAAGGTCATGAGTTTGATCCCTGGTACAAAAAAAAAAGTATAAATGAAGCAATATCCTGGTTGGACACGTATTTTAGCTCTGAGAACACAGAGATCTCTTTTCACTGGGAGAACGAATGCTTCTGTCACAGGAGGAGGACTATCTGGGAGGCATATCATAGTGTCCACTGCACTCAGATAGCTTGAAAAGGCAACTGGTGCTATCCTGAAAAAGACTTGAACAGTTTAACCCTGGCCATGTGGAACTCCTTTTCCATAACATATTGTTTAGCTTTACTTAAACATAAGTAAATCAGTCATACACATTCTCTCTCTCTCTTTCTTTCTTTTTCCTTCCTTTTCCTTTTATTCTCCCCCTCTCTCTCCCTCTATCTCTCAAAATCCTACTAAAATAACAGTAAAGGAGTGAACAGTTGTAATGCTATGAAAGAGACTAGATGTAGAGACAATAGTGGCTGAGTAATGACAAATATTTGGAAAACAGGAGCGAATGGAGTGGCAGCCAATTTAACTAAGCAGAGGAGTTAGAGCTTAAGTGTCTGCCAGAGGTGATGCCTGGGAGGTACAGACTAGTTTGCTCTTCTGGAAAGAGCTCAGGAGCTGGAGATGAAGGGCCTCAAGAAAGGCAGGGCGACCCAGAGCCCTGGAAGCAGGGGACGGTTGGTGGCTCTGTGTGAAGGGATCAGACCCTCAGTACCGTCCATCACCTCTCATGACCTACTCACTATCTAAGCAGCAATGTAGCTACCGTCAAAATAAAATTACAGAGCACTGATCTAATAGCTCACGTAAATTTAATGAGAGGATGAGAGAGAAATAAAGATTGGATTGTATATGAGCATTAAATCTTTGTGCAATGTAATAGGAAACCAGCAAATGTCTGAAATCAATAAATGCAGGTATTTTCAGGCATATAGAATAAGAAACAGTAGAAAAGGCGGCGGCGGTTGTCTTTTGAGGCGGGACTGATGATGGGAAGAGGTTCAGCGAGACCCTGCTGCCTGCTTTGCCAGTTCGTTCTAGGCACGTTTTGATTAGACAATGTGCTGTGTATTATTTTGATACAGATACACATCAGTTAAAGATAAATATTCTCCCCCCCGTGTTCCTGGCCTTTAGTTATGCCTGCCTTCATACCAGCTTTCACTCGTTTGCTAAGTCACTGAGTAAGTCTTTCTTGGGCTTCTCCTTCCTCTCGGGAGAAACTGGGCTGGGCGAGGGGGTCTGGTGGTGGAGGGGTGAAGGGTGAGGTTAACTGGAGAACACGCAGTCCTGGAGGGTCAGGGCTGCAGTAGATGAAGCACAGGGAACAGAACAATCTTGGGAAATTCCTGCTGGTGGCTCCCAGAAGGGTGTCCCATCCCAGCCTTCTTTCAACACAAAGTAAACGTAAAAATCCTCTGACTGGAGGTCTCGGGGTCTGTCTGTGGCTCTGCACAGACAGAGCTGAGCTGAGGGAGTGGGACCTTGTCTGGACCTGGGGCTGAGATCTCCTGCTTCCTATCTGAGCCAGGTATGAAAAAAGCATCGCTGGAATATGGGTACCACAGAGACACTGCCAGGGAGAAATGAAAGGGGCTTTGGTTTAGACATTGTTTTCAAATGCTGTCGAAGGGCTTTCTTCATTTTTATTTTCCATCTTGATGGAAATTTTGTTATTTTTACACTGTCACAGAACAAATGGAACTGTGACTTAGAGATCACAATGTATACAGCCATTTTGATGTACTTCTGACAATTCTGTCACATTTCTGACAGGCACAGTTTTTTTCTCCCTGGGGCAATTGGGAGAGGAGGGAAGTTCCCTGGATGCATGGCATCTGCTCAGGGCTGTGTCCAGCTGTGAAACCTCTCTGGGCCATGGGGAAATGACGGGGAAGTCAACACTAGGCCTTGGGGACACCCCAGCAGAGGGGACAGAGCTCCCGTGCCAGGGGAGGCCCGTGTGGGGTGTCGGGTATGGAGTGTGGGGTGTGGGGTGGTCAGTGTCAGCCTCTGAGCAGAAACCCAAGGCTGACTCTGCAGTCAGAGTGGTAAGGGAAGGTGGGGGAATCTGTGAGCCAAGTCATTGGCGGCAGGGCCAGGCCTGCTTGGAGGTATAAAATGGGGGAGGGGAGACCAAGAGTGGCTGGGCCATCAGTGCCTTCTGAAGAGCAGGGCCGTTAAGGCTGGAGTCTCTTGTGAGTGGGTCCTGGTTTCCCTGTTTTCTGTGGACTAAGCAAGGTAAGAACTGGGCAAAGTGCAGGTGGGCGGGGCATCAGGCAGAGCTACCTCCATCTCAGTGCCCTTTAAACGTCCCATTACGAGAGACCCACATGAGTGTTGGCTCTATGAGGCCTCCCCTGACTGCCCTGCACCAACTGAACTGACCATATTCTCTCGAGAGTCCTCATGGAAACCCACACATGCTCCGATGATGACACATTATTGCCAGTGATGAAAGTGGCCAATGATGGCAAAACGCATATTATGCACAATCCCCGCAGTGCCTCATTGAGCTCTCACAGCTACCTGGCGAGACAGTGGGTAACTCTCTCCAGCTTCCAGTGCTCAGGGTCACTGTTTCCAGGCCTGATTCTTGTGCACCTTCTGTATGTGGGGAGGCGGGGACTCAGTCTTACCTACCTTTGTGCACTGTGGCATGAAGCCGCTGGCTTGGCAATGACTTGAGGGTGTGAGTGAATGGACCGAAGCCAGGAACCTGCCTTTCTCTGGATTAAAGGATTCTCCAACTTAATTTCTACGGGGCTTTTACAACCCATATTCTGTGTTCAAAATCCTTCAAGCAACCTCCTGACCTGGAGTCAGTCCCTGAGGCCTAGAGATACCTTTCTAAATGCCAGGATGAAACAGATTTTCCAGGACTCCTGGAAAGAGAGTCTATCATTAGCTGTAGACCAAAGTGCTTGGCCCTGAGGAAATTCAGGGCTGCACTGGTGCATCCCGAGGTTTCTAGGAGGGTGCAGTGGGGAGGGCGAGGTGGATCCTGGGTCCAAAGATTCATTCTAATGTCCATGTTATAAATGTAGTCTTCTGTCCCTATGATCTGCTCTTGTACAGCGGCATGCTGTTGCTTATAGAAATCATGTCAT
Source organism: Hydrochoerus hydrochaeris (assembly GCA_004027455.1). Classification (NCBI taxonomy): domain Eukaryota; kingdom Metazoa; phylum Chordata; class Mammalia; order Rodentia; family Hydrochaeridae; genus Hydrochoerus; species Hydrochoerus hydrochaeris. Next base: position 314,587 of record PVLA01001340.1, read on the forward strand.
TCACTGGAAGGGGGATTTACTCCACATAAGATATATACTGGGTGCCTAGTAAACACCAGGCATTGTGCTTAGGGCTTTACAGAACTTGCACAAGAATCAATTGCAGGATATGTGTGTTAAGATACCTGTCAAGGGGTGGCATCCAGCAGTGGCATGTAGTCATCTAACAGTGCTGGAGTTCCTACTCAAGACCCAGATTTGAGCTCAAACCCTGACTCTGATCTTGGGAGAGTTACTTTGGTCCCTGTTCTCTCTAGAGTAATTTTTATACTATATATGGTTTTAATATGGAAAGCCCTTTTACCGAAATGTGATGCACATACACACATAAAGCTGCAAAAATGCATGTTTGATTGACTTTCAGTGTCAGTGTATCCACAAAGCCCGCACTGAGTTCAGGATGCAGACTCTACTAGCATCTGAGAAACATCCTCAAATCTCCTGGCCACAGGGCAGTCCCAGGCCTGACTTCTGAACCCACTGCTTAACTACTTTACATAAATGGAATCATATAATTTTAAAAAAATTTCTGTTTTTTGCTGTCATGTGATTCCTCAGATTGCTGTGTATTATTATTTTTTGGTACCAGGGATCGAACTTGCAACCTTATACTTACCAGGCAGGTGCTTATGCCGCTGAGCTAAATCCCTGGCCCTGCTGTGTATTACTGTTCTTATGTGCTCCCATGTAATTTGGGAGCTCTCTGGTCCAGTGGTGCTGGCGCTGTGTATGTCTTGGCGCACCTATGGGTGCATCGTGTTGGGTGTAAACCTGGGCGTGGGAGGGCTGGGTCCTACATCTCCTCATGCTCTGTGTTAGTAGGAATGGCCCGGCATGTTTCCACAGTCAGTTATACAAAGCAGCAGTAAGGGAGAGGGTCACACCAGTGCTTGAGATTTTTCTGGTTCTCTGTAGCTCTTCTCCACCTGCAGGTGGTGCTGCATGGGAGGTGCTGTTTGCGCTGCAACTGTGGAGTCTGGAGAATGAAATACAGTACATCAATGTTTAAAAGGCACTTGGACCTTCACAGAGTGAGCCCCCTGACACTGTTAGCTCACTACATGTCTTGCGAGGTTCCCCGAGGGTCACTTTCCCTCCAGGGGTCACAAACACATGGGATGTCTTCCGGCAGGAGCTTGATGTCTGGGGCTTGGTGCGGTTATTCATTGCAGCAGAGGTTCTCAGAGTCCAATAGCCGAGGAGCCCAGGATCCCCGAGTCTGCATGACGAATCAGACGCTGCTTGCCAGAGTTTCTTCATGGCTGCTCCTCCCAGAAGTATTTCTTTCCGAACTCCCCGCTGACTCGGAGAAGTGCTACAGCAAGTGCAAAAAGATGTTGTAGGGCTTGTTTCTGACAGCGGCCCTCGCTGGAGCAGGAAGGTAGTGTGGAAGCACCCTGGGGCCTGGGTATTGGGAACGGTACGGGGAGGGCGCCCTTTTCTGTAGAGAAGGCCACTTGTGGGAACTGAGGTGTCAGCCTGCCTCTCTGGAGTTCTTCCTCAGATTCCAGAGACTTCCTAACTCTGCTCGCCTTCACCTCTGCATGAGACCCTTGCCCGGGCTGGTCTGTAAAGCCTCTAAATTCTCCCATCCAGGTTGGCATCTTCATTCTCACAACTTCTGCCTCAGTTTGGGCCACCACAGCCTGTGTCTGACTTTTGGGACACCCCTGACTGCCTGAGGCCTCTGTGCAAGAGAGCCCAAGTGTTTGAATTTACTAGGGTTGCCATAGCAGAGCCCCATAAACTGAGTAGGCTAAGTAATAGAAATTTATTTTCTCACAGTCTTGGGGGCTGGGAGTCTAAGACCTGGCTGTTGGTATGGTCGGTTCCCTTTGACACCACTGTCCTTGGCTCACAGATGGCCTTCTTCTCTCTATGTCCTCACATGGTCTTTCCTTTGTGTGTGTCTGTGTCCAAAGCTCTTTTTATAAAGACACCGGTCACATGGGGTTTGGATACACCCACATGACCTCCTTTGACCTCGATGGCTTCTTTAAAGGTGCTCTCTCCAAATGAGGTGATCCTGTGAGGTGCTGGACATTAAGACTTTGACTTAAGAAGTGTGTGTGTGTGTGTGTGTGTGTGTGTGTGTGGCACAATCAGCCCCTAACAGTTTCCATACATTTTTTTTGCAGGTGACACATTTTCTCAAGTAGGATTTTTACATTGCTTTCTTGCATTTTCATGTGCTCTTTTCCTGGCTTTCGGCACCTCCTTTAATCTTCTCTGTCTCTCGGAAACCCGCCAGCTCCATCCCCACCACCTCATGCAGCCTTCTGTCTTTTGTGGAAGACACATTCCCCATCTGTTCCACTTGGTTGAACACTTAATCCCAGCTTTCTCCTGTGCTCTGCTGTTTCACTGTGTTGTGTCTATACCCACTGGATTGTGTGCTCCTTGAGGCCAAAAGTCATGGTTTTCATTCACCTTGACTTCTATTTAGTGTCAGGCATGGGGTTGGCAACGAATAATATTGTCAATTGATTAAAAACTGCCCTGTATGGGAGCTGTGAGGAGCGCCTTAAATGCTAAACAAGATTCTTTTCTTGGTGGGAGGGGGAGCCGTGCAAGGAGCCTCTGGCACAGGTATTTTCACTTTAAGAGGCAATGAATTCCGGGACCTGGGAAAGGTTTAAACATGAGTCTTAAATTATTTGCTCAGCTTTGATTTTTATTTTACAAGATGCCGGGGCAGTGCTGGGAGGTATTTGCAGAAGGGGTGCGTAAGAGAGATGAAGAGAGACTAGAAGTGGATTTACCCAGATGTTGCCTCGTAGAAAAAAATATGTGTGTGCTGGGCAGGGGCTTCTCTAATGTGGAGGCATGAAGAACTTCAGGTTCTGCCCCTGGGCTCACTGCAGGGAGATTTGATTTCTGTTCCTGCAATTTTGTCCCTCTGCCAGTATACATTGAGCTAAGTCACTATTGAGAACGGCCCCTCTGAGGAAGAGAAGGAAGGCCAGCTATTTATAGGCTGAAGTTAGACGCGACCCACCTTTTCAGCCTGTAATTTACAGTCTATGATGAGAAAATGAACTTCTATTGCAGCGGGAATGTGAAAGGACAGAAGACAGATTTTTTAGCAGCTTGGGGTTTGGCTTATGTACTTACGAAATGACTGTGAAAATGGCCATTCCTGTGCCAGGAGACTGCTTTCACTGATCTGCAGTCACTGATGCCAAGGGTGCCCACGTCCTGTCTCTTTTGGGGACTGATGGCATCTTTAGAGCTAGGCGTGTGGTGGAGGGAAGAGTTTTTGCACCTGAGAGACAAGAAGAGAAGTACAGGACAAAATGAGCAGGGACGCAGTGTCTTATGATTTAAGGTGGTGCTCCGGTTTTACAGTGCAGTAAATGTGACGTTGAAGAGATCTTTTAATGGGAGAGGGTTATATTAGCTTCTTGGTTGTAGGCTCGGCCATTGTTTGGGTTAAAGCTCCTTGGCTTGAGTCAGAAACCCTTGATGAAGTTCAGAGACTAAAGATAGCTTTTCATCCCTCGGCAGGCTGTATTTCTCAAGCTCTCTAGAGGTCATGCAAAACTCAATTGCAGCTCAAGTAAGTAGCACATTCTTGCTAAATACCTATCCCAAGCCAGGCACTGAGCACAGTGGAAAGGTGAGTAATGCACACCAGGTCCCCATCTTCTGTGCCAAGGAAACCCTCACCTCTTTCTGTTGCACGGCTGATGCAAATCCCCTGTGTGAAACTCGGCTGGCTGCACGGGTGGTGTGTGGATCAAGATGGGAAGAGGTGAGAATAGAGAATCAGCAGATGCAGTCAAACCTGCGAAGAGAAATTGAGTGTGTGAGGAGTGGAAGCCGAGCTATCAAAGAGTTTCCAATCATTTAAAAGCAGGAGAATAAGACTCTGATGCTCGGGCCGTCATTGTAAAGGAGGGCTGTGGATGGAGGCGGGTGGTTAGAGTGACTGGGACACGAGGACCCTGACGACTGTGGCTTGAAAGCTCTCTGATGTGTTCATTAAATCAAGTTTTTAATCATGCCATTCAAACCTTCTGTGTCCTCACTGATTTTTGTTCTCATTAATTTGTTAGCTATTGAGAGAGGTGCTAAAATTTCCCATTGTGATTGCTGATTTGTCAGTTTTGCATGGTAATTCTCGTCTTTGTTTTATATATTTTGTGATTTTATTACTAGGTGCAAATAGAGTTACATCTTCTTGGAAAAATATTTTTTTAAAAAGTTTTTGATAGAAAATCTCTTTGTAGTAAATATTTTCCCTGATAAACTCCATTTTATATGGCTTCTTTTGGCTGGTATTTATTCGGTTTTATCTTTTGCCACCTTTTAACATACAATGACTATTTTTGTTTTGAATTTGCCTCTTATAAACAGCATAACACTAGATTTAGTTTTTATCTAATATGATAATCTGGTTTTAATGTTGGAACTTAATCCACTTAATTTTCTGTGATAACTGATGTTTTTCTTTTTCTTTTTTTTTTGCTTTGATTTTTCTCTTTTCCTACCTTCCATGTATGCATAACATTTAAAAAACTTCCTTATTTCTTATACTGACTCAAAAGTTACATATTTATTTCTCATTTTAATGATTAGTTTAAAAACTATTTTGTGTATACTTTACCCAACAAAGTTAATCAACAGCCCTGTAATCCTCATGAATGAAATAAAGAATTTCAAAAGCTTAGCAACTTCATATTACAAGTTTCTTTTGCCCAATATTTTTGGTTCCATATTGATTTTTAGGACCCCAAATTAATCACAAATTTTTATTATTTACATTATTACTATCTATGAGGAATTTTTGCAAAATAAATATCAGCAAATTCCTTCACATCCCCAATAGAAGATGAAAGCTCCTCTCTCAATAATTAACAAATCAATGAAAACTAAAATTAGTAAAGATGTAGAAGATTTGAGTGACATGATTAGAAACTTGATCTGATGAGCATATTGGGAAGCTTTCTAGACACTTCTGTCACACTTCCCAGCCCCCGCCCACTCTTCCTCCAGTTCTTTCCACTCACAGCACTGTCATTAAATCCCTCCCAAGCACCATATTCTTACTTTTCTGGTTTTGAAATGATTGAAAACTCTGATAAGTTGGCTTCCATGGCCCCAGATTCCTATTTCTTTAGTTCTCTCTCTGCTCATTTCTTACCTCTCACTCATTCGGTTTTAAATTTTTATAAACATTGGAGACATTTGGAGGATTCTTTTTCTTCATTTTTATTTATTATGTTTGAAAGAAGAAAAGTTATTCTTTCAGCGAAGGCCAGCTAGTGAAAATTTCTTTCAATCTCATTGTATTCTTCAGTGATAACTTAGCAAGGTATAGAATTCTAAGTGGACAGTTATCAGATCTTGGAAAATAATATTCTGTTGCCTTCTGACTTCTCTTGGGGCTGTTAAGTTTGCTGGTGTCTTTGCAAGTAACATACCTTTTCACCTTTATAAATTACCTCTTGGATGCCGATTTTAGTTCACCTCACAGGAACACTAATCTGACTTTTGCATGAATGAATTTCTTTTGGATTCTGCTTGTGCATTATGGCAGAGTTTTAGTGAATTAGTAAAACATGATTTTACTTACATATTTTTAGATAAAACAAACAAAAGTTAAATTTGAATATTTTATTCCCACCCCGATGGATCATATTAAGAATACCCTGTGCTTTAAAAGTGACGTGTGCCCAAAATCATCCACTTTAGGAAGCTCGCTGTCATTTTTAGAAGATTGCCTGTGAAGAAGGGGCTGGGAAGTTTATATAAATTTTATTTTCTAAACATAAATGATAACCTTAGCTATTTGTGGTCTAAAGAGAAAGAAGCAGAAGAGAAGGGAGTCTCAATATTTAAAGAGAAGAGGGAAAACTGATGGACAGAGGTTGTGGAGTGCTTTAAAAAGAAAGTAGAGTTTTTATCCTCTGAGATGGAAATTCTGTAAAGTAGTGACACAGAGGAACAGGGAGAGACACCTAAGAATGTTCCAGAGTCTGGCAAAGATGAAGCAGATATCTTTGTAATGAAGACATCTGTCAAGATGCCTTGCAGTCTACCTCAGAGCTGACAACTGTCCAGGAAATTTCCAGAAGCTTTTATGAGATCTGATGCAAAACAAGAACTGCAAGAAGGGGCTACACACTCCTACTCTGTACCACAAAGTAGCTTCTGCATTTTCTTTCTGGTGTTCAACATGGCACAGCTCTTCCAAAGGCTTGGCATTATATCCCACCAAAGATACGCTTGAGAAACCTTGTGGTCTACAGTTGGTCCTCTAGGGAAATTTGAGCCTCAGTCCATAATTTCCAGTGCCCTGCATGCTGTCTTTCTCATCATGAACTTCTGGGAGATGGGGGGCAGGGGGCTCACTGACTGCGTCTACCTACCGAGCCCTAGGAGTTATGCTAGGGCCCTTATGTGGCAGGTGTGAATGTGGAGAGTTCAGGCTCATCCTGTCACCTGGGAGTTCCCAATGGAATTGACAGTGTGAACACACCTCGCTTCCTGCCACACAAATTAAAGGCTTTGTTCTATGAACAGCAAAGGCCGTTGCCTGCTAGAGAAACTTCCAGCAGCTTCTCTGTGCCAGAGTTGGCATGCAGAGCGTGCTGCCCACAAGGGGCAAGAGGCACTGGCTGGGGAAATTTTCTATGATTACTGGGGTGGAATCAGCCCCACAGCATGCAGCCCAGCCAGGCCTTCTGTGCAGACACCCCTTGTTTCAGAGCCAGGCTTTCCACAGTGGCTGTGCAGTTCTCTTTCCCTGAATTGCAAAATGTGGCTGAATGATGGACAGGATTGGGAAGAACATTCTGAGACCTGAATTTTTGGATTCTTGGGGCATAGTATGAGCTCTAGAGCATAGAGATGGCCAGGAGGTCAGTTTGTGGGATGACTGAAACATCATTCACTAGAGCCTTCTTGTGATTCCCGTGAGCCCCACACTGTGGCCCTACAAATACTGGTACCTGGCCTCAGAGATGCCCAAGTCAAGCACTGTAGCCGGAGGAACACGAAGAACCAAGACAGAAAGCAGTCGATGTGCTGCAGTTCGCCTCAGTCTTTTAAACATATGTCTCTCTTGGAGAAACATATACATCTCGAGGAGTCTATTAAAGTTTGTGTTTCAGAAGAGTAGACTGTGTTTTTTTTTCTGGTTTTCAAATATGAAATTATAATATTGAATATATTTTAAAAACTACATATGTCCTCCCTAAGATATTTAAAATTTTTTATTGAGGTATAGCATGCATAACAGTATACTGCTTGAATTTTTACATGCATATGTATTTATATGAATACCACCCAGATGTATAAGAAATATTTCCAGCACCCCAAGTAGCTCCCTTTGCTCCTTTCAAGTCAATGCCACTGCCCTGCCCATCCAGAAGTAACCATGGCTCCAGCTGCTGCCAGTGGAGGTCACCTCTGCCTGCTCTTGAACTTCGCAGGCATGGAATTGAGTTTCTGATTGATGCCTGGCTTCCTTTGCTCATGTTGCCCATTGTTGCATATAGCCATGCAGGTGCTTTCTGACTTATAAGGGGTTACTTCCAGATGACTCCACCGTAAGCTGAGAATCATTGTAAGTCACACAGTCATCTAACCCACTTACCCTATCAGCTGTCATAATGAGGCAACACAGTTCACTGCAAAGTTTCCGTTGTTAACCCCGGTGACCACTGTCACCCTGGCACTGCCACTGCCCATTGTGGAGGAAGAGAATTATAAACCTGTCAACATATCGTGAAAAGATCAAAGTATGGTTTCTACTGAATTTGCATTAGCTTTACACATTCATTAAGCAAAAGATCATGGGTCACACCACTATGAGGCATGAACAGTACCACTTATTCTTTTCAGAGCTGTGCAGTATTCCACCGTGTGTCCTCTCCCATGATTTATGCATTCATTTTTTTCACTTGAGGCCACTGGTATGGTAGGAAAAAAATGCTATCTTTGAAGCCCACTATACAAACTCAGAACTTCTTTTTCTTCCGATCTTGTGCCCTAGAGTAAGTCAGGCTGACCGTAACCTTGGCTTCTCCCTTGCAGAATGGGATCATTATACTCACTTCTCAGTGTGGGCACAGGAGCCGTGTGTGTAAAGTCTCTGTGGGGTAGGCCTTAAATTCATGGAACCATGATTACAAGGGATGTGGGAGCTGTGTGATTGTTCGTTGGGTGCACAGAGGCTGGAAGGTCCATTCATGTTCAGGACGTCAGGGCAGGGATCACCCAGGCCTTGCAGTAGCTTGTCCTAGAAGAGGAAGTGCCCTGGGAGATGCTGGCCTGGGAGTTCGGGCACAGAGTGTCCCAATGCAGACTGTGTGGAAAGGACACAGCGGTGAGTGATAGAGGACAAAGGTGAGTGCCCGTGGCTAGACAGTTCCGTGGGAGGCTCAGGAGAGCATGTGTAGGTCAGCACCCGAGACGGTGTGCAGGGTCGGATGGATGGAAGCAGTGCTGGCTTGAGACAGTGAACGTGTTGGAAGTCCCTCCTGGAGAAAGTAAGGCTGAGGCTGGTCCTTGAGCGGCACATGGAGAAAGGGACCGAGGCGCTGATGTGACGTGAGCAGGAAGATCCGAGCAGGAAATATTAGTGGAAAAGGGCAGAGCAACGTTGCACGAGAGAAAATCCTCCCTGACACCCTCTACTGCCAGCACTGCCACCGCGGCTGTGTGTGAGCACCTCGTGCTGGGTACGGTGCCGATCAGAATGAAGAGATTCCCACCGAGCTGCAGATGGTGCGATACGGGAGTCCGAGTGGTGCGGCGTGGGCAGACCCTCATCTCCTCACAAGGGGTTCAGGGAAGTCGGCCAGCTGCCTGGGGTTCTATAGCCATTTTCCTTTGGGGGCTACTCACTCTTTCGGGAGGGGCGAAGATCCCACCCGCTCTCCGCATCCACTGGACCGCTGAGCCCGGTTCTTGGGTGGCAGCCACCTGTGCCTCCTCACCACTCAGAGCTGTGCGGCCTTACAGCTGGGCGGACAGTTGGTTCCGATTGTCTTGTAGGGCTGTGAACCAGGAAGTGCTGGGCTATGGCTGTGCTCCTGATGTGTGTGAATGATTTCCATGTCCTTGGTAGGACTGGAATACAGGCCTTTATTTTTCTCTCCCAGCTACCATGGTCTGGATTCAGTATTTAGGGCAGGGATTGTTATGGGTTGAATCATGCCCCTCCCAAAATGCATATACTAAAGTCCTAACCTTAATGGTCTGATTTGGTGGTGGGGTCTTAAAGATGTGATTAAGGTAAAATGAGGCCAACTGGGCGGGCCCTGGTTCAGTATAAGTAGGGTGCTGATAAAAAGTGATCAGGAAATAGACACACACATTAAAGGAATACTGTGTGAAAACTGGGGAGAAACAGGCAACTACAAACCAGCAAGAGGCTTCCGAAAGGATACCTTGCTGACACCTTGATCTGGGGCTTCTGGCTCCAGGACTATGAGAAAATGAATTTCTGTGCCAATGAATTTCTAAGCCATGATCTGTGGTATCTCATGACAACTCTAGCAAAAGAATACAGATGTCATTCATGTCATCTGAGGTACAGAGAAAAAAAATCAAGTGTTAATAACAATGCTAGTCTTCATTGTAAAGATAGCTTGCAGCTGTGAATGTTGAAAGGCCACTTTATGGTGATACACTTGGAAATAAATAATCAGTAGATCTGCATTGCTTTTTTTTTTTTTAAAGTCTCCATCATGCTGAAGTCACAGGAAATGTTCATTAGTGAGAGCTGCCTGATGATACGGGTTTGCTTATAGATCGGACTAATACAGAATAATTAACCTTGGTTTGCTTGCTTATTTTTCCAAGAAATGCCTGTGCCCTTTTTCCTAAACCAGTGGACTTGGGGAGAGGGGGTGGAATGTCAGAAGAAGGACCTTCAGTCGGCCTCAGGGTCCTTATTCCAAACTCACTTTGAGATGAGATGAGTCTGGACCCCAGCGGCAGCCGGAGAGCTCCCTGAGGAGATGGATCACACAGATATATATCCCGGGACCGTCATAAATGTCTCAGCTTATGATGCGGCTGGGTGAGTTACAGAACCAATAGTTTTGATCAAGTGCCCAGCTCTACTCCATGAGCAGAAGGGTAATGAGAACTGAAGAACAAGGCGGGGGCAGCGGGCGGGGAGAGGGGATGGGGTGGCCTTGGGCACGGTGAGGCAGGAGGAGCTCATGGCTATTGCTTTACTGAAGGAGAACATTCTCCAGGTTACTGTGGGGGCCTGACCTCTGCCGGGCCGGGCTATGGGGGTGACTCTGGGCCTCCCAAAAGCTTCAGTTCCAGGACGCAGCTTTTCAGCATGATTAACCCTGTTTGGGGAGCTGTCTCCTTCCAACTCACTTCACCTGTAACCTTCCCAACTCCTCCTCCCAGCAGCCCCAAGGACTGAGAACCAGAGTACTGGCGGCATACTGTCCAGAAGGACGACCAAAGCCCAAGGTGGGGAGTGCGGGGTGCAAGGAAGAGGGGGCCAGGTGGGTCATACCAAGGTCTGGCCTCCATTCTATTGGCTCACAAATTGTGGGTGCCAAGGGCACCTCCCACTCTTTCTTTTTCCTCTTAGTTTACCCTTTTCCCCCCAAGTCCCTCTTTCCCTTTATTTACTCTCTTCCATTCTTTCATTATACATCTTGGTTTTGCTTTCCTCCCCTTCCTCTCCAGAGTCTTTCTTGTAATTTCCCTTCCTTTCTCTCTTTCTTTCTTTCTTTCTTTCTTTCTTTCTTTCTTTCTTTCTTTCTTTCTTTCCTTCCTTCCTTCCTTCCTTCCTTCCTTCCTTCCTTCCTTCCTTTCTCTCTCCCTCCCCTCCCATTCCCTCCTTTCTCCCTCCCTCCCTCCCTTCTTTCCTTCCTTCCTTTCCCCATTTCCTTTAGTCCTTCTAATTTTGCTCAATAGCTTGAGTAATTGATTACCTCTTCAACATCTGTTGGGATTTCGTGCTCACCACAAACTTTGGGGGTGTACTTAGAAAGAGGCAGAGCTGAGGGTCTGGAGTGCAACGCTCATGATGAAATCAGCCGTTGTTAGAGGATGGAGGTGTGGTTCAGGAAAGAACTCTTTTCTTTCTCAGCCAAGACCTGAGCCAACTGAGGATCAAGATAAAAGGGTGAGACGGGTGGGTAATCCAAACAGCAGTCAAACTCACTAGGAAGCTGGTATCGGAGAAGGTGGCTTGTAACTTCAGATGCCTGGACTGTTTCATATAGACTCAGTGTCTGTCTAGTTCAGCTGCTGGGCCCAGACAACCCTCATCAGGACAGGACTCCCACTTGCAGCAGGAGAACCTGCATCCAGCTGAAACCACGGCCGGTAAGAGCAGCCTATACAGGATAGGCCTCTTGCAGAGAACTTGCTCCCAGGGCAGAGGGGGAGGACTTGGATTACCCAGAGTGTATCCCCCTCCCAAGGTCACAAATGAGGATCAGTGCAGTACTAGGACTGATGAGAGAGAGGGAGAGAGAAAGAGAGAGAGAGAGAGAGAGAGAGAGAGAGAGAGAGAGAGAGAGAGACCCCTCACCTAGCCAACCTAGGTTGGTGATAACAAATGGCTTTCCTCACATACCGGAAGTGACATCTAATCTGACACTTCAAAGACTGGTATTTACCTTGGTGTGATAAAGTTCCTCCCTCCCAAAGAACCCAGGACAAATTAAGTGAGCTTATTTCTTTTATTTTTTCCTCTTTAACCTCCTTCTGTGTAAAATAAAACTCCAGGAAAGTCTTTCATTCAGTTATTATGTCAACAAATATATTTAATGCCTATTAAAAGCAAGCCACTTTACTAGGCAGGAGAAATACGGAGATTAACAGCCTGCTGCCCTCAAGGAGCCTCTGATGAGCACCCCAGAGGGGCACACTCGTAACTAGCAGAGGTGCGAGGCCAGGGCTGCTACGGTTGATGCTTGTGGCTGAAACTGGTAAGAGCTCTAAGCTCTAAGGTTAGGGTTTTATGGGGTTTGTTTGGGAAAGAAAAAAATTTCTCGTTACAGGGAGGAAATGGTATTTGAACCAAGTCTTGAATAGCAAGTAGGATGCCAACAAACAGATACTTCTTTGGCCTTCTAAGTAGAAGAAACAACACAAAGTCATGGGAATAGGGATTCCAAGGATATTTGCAGGGGTCAGGGATCAGTCCAGTTGGTTTTATATGCTATGTAAGAAGGAAGATGTCAGAAAAGGTCAACTGTGGAGAAGAGGTGAGACAGGGGCTCCTGAAAGTCAGTGTAACAGTTCATCCATGCTTTGGTAACAACGGGAATGATGAGAGTCACTACGCTGGAAGCGTGGCATGATTATCTGCGTGTTGTGGACTGGTCACTCCATGTGCAGTCCTGTTTGGGTTGGAGAGAGCAGAACTTGGAGACCATGAGAATATTGGGCAGTGTGAGATGGTCCGGGTTAGATATTCTCATGTCAGCAGAGCGAGCCCCAGGACAGCAGATGGGCAGCGGTGGACCCGTTCCAAGGATGTCTCCAGCGGTGCTCCAAGGCCTGTGAACACAGGAGGGGAGGGTCCAAAGGGCTCGCCTTGCTCCTGACTGGAGACACGGAGGAGGCTGCTGGGATGCAGAGTGCAGGCCCCTCTGAAGGGTCAGGTGGGGTTTCAGCAGCACAGTTCCTGTGTGATGGGGGAGGAGGCCGGTCGATGCTTGGGGAGCTCCATGAGGTTCCTCAGGAGGTGTGGAGGTTTCCGAGTGCTCTCTGTTGGGCCTTGCTTCACCATGTAAAAACTAGGCTCTACCAGAGATGGGAAGGATCAAGAAAACAAGGTCAAAGAGTCATTTCAGGACAAGAGAAGAAAAACCAGGATCCAGGAGAAGCCAAATCAGAGCAGCAGCCTTCAGGACGCCTGCAAACAGGTCTCTGCCATGGGATGCTGTCACCTTCCTCTGGAGCTGCCAGTGCTGCTCTATTATTGCTTGGACTTCACGACTTTCTTGTTCTCAGAAAGAGAAAAGAGCTTATTAAGTGAAGTGGCTGCCAAGTGTATTTTAAGATGAACAAAGCCTAGATCATTTTTTTCCCTCACCACATACCATACATAATTGTACAAAGGGCAGGATTTATTTGGTTTACATTATGATTTTTCCCCCAAGCTTAATTGCAGTGTTAAAAAGGCAACTACAACTTGAAAGAAACAAACTCCACAGTCCTGGAGACCAGCATGACCATTCTGGGTCTGAAACACAACTTCTTTGTGAAGAGAATTAATTGTATATGAAACTTTGGGGCTTATGTGAAACACCATTTTATGAAAATAAACTTGAACAGTCATTAAAATGAATAGTTGTTTTAAATAAGACTCTAACTGCATGGCGGTGCCAGGGAATTTTAGATGCCTCCTTTATTGGTTTTGTCTTGGGTTCAGTTGTGCATTTACTAAAACAATGTCGGGGCCCCAGAGGTAAGTCTTAGCTTATAATTGGGAATCAAATGTACAATTCCAATGATGGATCGTTAGGGGAGGTAAGGAAATGAAAAAGCTTGTATAGTATTCAGGTCCAAATACTATAACTTCATGAATAAACAATTCTATGTGGGAGAAATCCAATATGTTAGCAGAAGTCTTGTTGCCTAATAGTTTGACCTTAGATCAAGGAACTCATTATGAGTCTTGGCCTTGGGGTTCGGGGACATTCCCCCCAGCAAGCTGAAAATCAGAAACATGAGGGGGATGATCTCTGGTTTGTCATCTGCCAGCACAGACCTGGACTACTTCGGGCTTAGTTGTCTGTGTGACTCAAGGAGAGCCTGGTACAGGGCCTTTCACCGTGACAGGCCACTTTAAAATTTGAGCTTGAACAGTGCACTTCTCTGGGGATCATCAGGATAGGGACATGTTTTTGTAGATCGGGGGATCTACAAAGTTGTGGCCAGAAAGTGGGGGATGAGATTTGGGTTGAGTAGCTTTCCTCTTGACATTCTGCTGCATTCTCCGTCCCTGTGCCCTCCTATTGGGAAGCTGGAGCAAAGCTGCTGAGTGTCACAGACTCCACTCCTGTTCAGAGACAGGTGGGGACCTGGGATCCTTTTGAACTGCTCAGTGTCTGAGCTCACGGTCCCCCATCCTGAGGAGAATGCTTCACTGATTTCCACACTCTGACATGCACAGGTGATCCCTTGCCCCGTAATTCACTAGCATTCCTCCTGTCACTGAGGTCATGCTTTTCTCTCTGCAGTGAAATTCTTGCAGTTATTTAGACAAAAACCTGCACCAAGGAAAGATGGGAAGCTCTTGGAGTTTTACAGGGGATGCCCGAGAAGGGGCTGTCTTTTAGGTTTGCATTGAGGCTCGTGGTTTAAAGAGATGGGCTGGTGGCTTCTTCCAGCATGTGTAATGACACCCATTCTGTGTTTCCTTTGGAGCTGTCTTGAGTTCTCATAGGCAGTGCCTCATCTTGTGGAGCGATGCCCTCTCTGCTTGTGTCTGATTGCCTGATTCAGACCTGGTTTGAGCAGCAAGACCTGTAGCTCCAATAGGCCCCCAGAACAGTGATGATGGTTGTGTGGTGAGGGGACGGCACCAGGTGGCATCTGCTGTGCCACATGAAGCCCCTGGGGAGAAGCCCCTACAGCCTCCAAGGCCTTGGAGGGAGCTTCCCTGTGGGGGTCTTTTCTCTGGAGGGCTTCTGGGTGCACTGTCACTGCCGTGTTCCCCTGCTGATGTGTCCTGCTTGTCTGCTGTAGTGCAGGTGTGGTAGGCACTTGTGTGATGGCCTCTGACACACTGATTCCACAGCAACTGCGGTGAGGCCTTGAGAACTGGAAAGCCGGGGAATGGCTTCCCTACTGCTCAGTATGAGGCTGAGCCCTGTATCTGCACCACCAGCTTCCTGAGGCTGAGGAGTAGTTGGGGTCCATCATTCATGTTCTCTACAGAGGGACCTGGGGCAGCAGAGAGGATCCTACAGGCAAATGGCTTGTCCAGTAATCTGCTTATTCATTCTGTGGTGGAAATACTTTTTCAAATCTCCAAGTTCTGAAGTGCATTTTGGTCTGATCCCCAAATGCTTGACTAGAAACACGGGGTCTTGACAGTTCCCTTTCCTTTCAGTGGCATAGCTCAGTGAATTAATTCAAACCCATTAAGATTTTCACAACAACAGGAGGAGAAAATCCTTCCAGTGAACACTCCTAGGATACTGTGACTGAGCACCATTTCCCTGAATCTGGATCGCTTTCTCATTTTTAAAAATCCCATCAATTGCAGTCCCTCCTCCAGGCCCGGTATCTGGTTTTCACATCCCTATTTCTTGACACAAAAGCTTATAGCAAAGGCTGTAGATACATGAATTACATACTTATTGGTCACACTGTGGGGCTCCATGTTAAACGAGGTAACATGGAAAGAGTTGGCGATTTCTCTGGGCTTGGAAATCTGAAGAGCTAATTGTCCTTCAGAACAGAAGAGGTGAGATGCAGGGGCAGAAAACTGGGGTCTGCTCCTAAGTAACTGTGGGATCCTTGTCTGTAGTCTTCTCAAAGTGTCTGTGTGTGATGTCTTAAGTGAACCATTTTTCTGTGGAAAGATGACTGAATTTAAAAAAAATCTAAATTAAACGCAACTTCTCTGGGAGCACATCTGCTGTGCGCGGTGAAGCCCATTCTGTCGTTATCACAGTGGGGTCATCTCCAGTCCTAAAACCAGGAATGAGGACAACAGGCCAGTATTAAATATTAAAGGTTTTTATTTCTGTTGTATTTTGCTGTTCTTTCCCAGAGAACACAAAGAGTACTGACATATTTTCTGGAGCTCAGGTGGTTAGCTAATGGGCTGGAGAAGCTTTCAACTCAACTGAAGCGATACATAAGAAGACTTAATTACAGTTAGGATTCAGCGGGTTAACGGATAAACAAGGTGCCTCCCTGTTTCGTCGCATCTAAGAAGTGACTGATTTTAAGATGTACAATCATGGCACCTCTGAGAAAAGAATACTGCCAATTAAACTATGACCATAGTACTTTATAATTGAGAATTCTAATTTTACACTTATGAAACATCTCTTTATGGCTTGTTTAGAGACTTGTGTATCTATTAAGATAAAAAAATAAGCCAAATCAGTTGGCTTCAATATTGCTAAACTGCCTTTATGGGACAGCTCTTCAGAAAGAGTCCTTGACTGCATGTTGCTGGTGTCTGTGGTCATGCTGTCCTCTGGAACATCAAGAGCTATGACCACAAGTGTTTCCTCCCACCATGCTGCACTCTTGGCCCTGAGTTTTCTCGTAGACCCTGGTGCCCATTCACAGGCTCTAGAGCTGGAGCTTTCTTGAACCTAGAACCCAGAACTCAAGTTCATTTCTCTAGGAATCCTTCACTGACCAAAAGACTAAGGTTAACAGTTGTCTAACTTTGTCACTTGAATGACACACGCCCGCAGAACAATACACTCCTGTATGGGGACGTCAGCGTCAGACTTTCACGCTGAATGCTAGTGATTCAGGATGTGCTGGACGGCCTGGAAAGCTGCTCTTCACTTGCTTCCTCTCTGATCTCAGAGAGTCACTATTTGTAGAACAGATCTGGAGTGTGACTCATACATCGAGATGTAAGGATAAGGATATCTGATATCCCAATGGTAAACTGTCTTATTCTATAGAAAAGAGAAGTAAAAGAGAAACAATCGAGTCTAGATTTTTGGCTTCAGGGGCCAACAGTTAACACCCAATAAATAGTGACATGTGGTCCAGTGCAGAATTTTGCTTACCCAGGAACCTTGTACTAGGGTACCACTCCACACCTCTGTCATCTCGCATCCCACACTGCATCCTATGCCTCTGTCCATGTGGCAACTGTGGCTTCCTTGGGAGCAACAACCATGTCCCATTCATCTTCATAATGTCAGTGCACTGTGCAGTGCTAGAATTTGGTGGAGTTTGAGTGAACTTTTGTCAAAAGACTTTGGGTAAAGATAATAGGGCAGAAATGCTCAGGGGCAGGAAAATGTTAGCCAGATGCAGAGGTAGTGGGATTGTGCTGGTTGACTGGGGCAGAGGGTTTGTAAAAGGAAGTGATGGAAAATTGGACAAAGAGGGGAGGCTGGTGCCAGGCCACAGAAGGCCTTGAATAGTACCAGGAGGGTCATTACTTGGCCATCCAGAACCCGACAAAGGCTATTTTAGGACTCCTGTGCATGACCCAGCATCATTTACTGTATCAAATTATCCAAATAGAGAATCTGAAACTTCAGTAAAGTAGGTTATAGTTGCATTCATTCATTCATTTGAAGTTTCCACTAGGATTAATGATTGATGACTGTGTACCAGGCACTGAAAACATACAGGATAAATAGTCCATGATCTGTACCTTTAAGCAATCGAAGTCTAGCAGGGAGACAGATGTATGCATATCTGTGCATGCACATGTGGGCATGTGACTACACAAGGTCTATATAAAACAAAAACATTTCGAGTTCAGAGTATTATATTCAGAGTACTTTGGGGATACAAATGAAAAGCTGATAATCTTTACATGGGTGGGTCAATGAAACTTGCACATAGGATGGTTCTTCAAAATATTCAGGACAAGCCAGAGGTAATTATTCTCTGCAGAAATAGTTCCCACAGAAGAGTTATGTTCTGTGATGTATGGGAGTGCAGAAATGATGCATCCCCATAGAATCCACAGCATATATAAGTGTGTTAAAGCCTTATTGAAGACAAGTGGGAAAAGCAGACAGACAAACAAGCAAATAAACAACGAACAGTAACTTCTTGTCTTGGGTTCCTTTGGCATTTTGAAAACCTATTCACAACTTGGCATTTTGACTCCCATTAATATCTTACATGTATTAGTTACCTTAACACTACAGTTTAGGGTATGTGGCTGATGGCCTGGTTTGGGTGGGGCCGGGGCCCAGCTGTCTTCCTCACTACTGTGGATTTCTGCTATTCTTAGCATTCTTACTAAAAATTGATATTTGACACATGTGACACATGATTTGTGCTTTTCAATGTCCAAAGTTCTATTCACAAGAGCCAAAACATACATAGCACCTGCTGCAGAAGCCATGTAACTGTGAGAATAACTACTCTGTGGAAACCAACTGTTATCAGTTCCATATACAGAATGCAAGTGATGCTTATGAAATAACTTAGAGGCTGGAAGAATGCACACATTTGGGACCCTCTGCTGAGTGCATACATCTACTAAGGCTAAGGGCTCCTAAGACATATGGCTTGTTTCAGTGCTTCCTTAGAGTTTAGTTTAATGTGTAATATTGGTACCGATGCAGAAACTACTTGTCAGATTACTTGGAGATGTTTTCATCTCAGTAGCTGAAATTGGCAAAGCTCAAGCAAAGAGGACCCTTAATGTGATAGTAAAAAAGTTCAACTTTAACTGAGCTTTTTGAATACCGAAAAGTGCTCACCAGTAAACTTACTTGAAAGAGTCTATTGTGTGTGAAAGGTTTAGAATGAATTCAACTTTTAAAAATATTTTATTTTTTGTGCAGCACATATACTAAACTTGGAATAATGCAGAGAAGATTAGCATGGGCCCTGCACAAGGTTGACATGCAAAAATATTTTATTTTTTGATTAACATGTATTAACTGTACATATGAATATGGTTCAGTGTTACATTTCAACACTCCCTCACACACACAGCAGATCAAATTCAACCTCCCTTTATCTAGTTACCCCATCTCCCCATTTTTCCTAACCTCTAGGACTCACTATTCAACACCACTCTGGCGATTTGATCTTCAGTATTCTGCATTGGGAGATCCCTGTCAAACACATCTATAAAGTGAAATCTCTTATACTGAACCCAGACTTTCAGTGTAACTGGGTATCCAGCCCCATGTGTAGATCTCTAGGTAAAGCTCAATCTGAACTTGCAGCTTGATGGGCTAAGAGCATTAAAATGTGGCCATGGCTGTTTCCAGTCTTTCAGATGCTCAGTGCTTTTCTTTTACTTCTGGAAGAGATCATGGCAGAGTTTAGCAGAGCCTCATAGCCCACAATCAGAAAAACTCCCCCAGCGATTGCTTCGTGATCACTGGAGACATGGTTTCACGGATGGTGCTATTTTCTTTTTGTGGATTTAGGTAAATAGATGGCTTTGAGAATGAATGAATGAATGAATGAATGAATATTGACTACATCCCAGGCGATCTCAAGCCATGTTCAGACTTGAGGCTTTTTTTTTTTTACAACTATCTGAGGGCAGATTGGTGGATTTCCGAGAGGCAGGCTGTCCCCCTCCCCTCCATTTCCATATCCTGATCAGATGTTCTTCAGTGAGTCCTCAGAATAGCTAGACCCGAACACATTTCCTTTCACCCTCCTTCCAAAGTATGTTCTCCTCCACAGCCCTCCAGCCAAGCCCCTCTGTCTGGGAAAGGTGCCAGGGAGGAGGAGATGGAAGGCATCTGAGAGTAATGAGAAAAACACATCTTGCTGCACACACAGCTCCTTCTGCCTCGGCTTTGCTGGCGTGAGCTTGTGGGAGAGGCTGAAAAGCACATTCTTTAAAATCCTGGCCCTTAAAAGGAATGCATCTTGGGCTGAAATGTCAGCTTGGCTATGCCCCGACTGCAGGACAGATTTTTTATTGCTGACTTTTTGACATGATAAAACCCAGCCCTTCTCCTCCACTCTGGGAATGGTTCACAGCACTGATGAAATTTCAAGGCCTCACTCAGCCAAACTGTGTTGGATTTTTATCACAATACAAAGATTTTACAAATTGTATTTCTATCTTTCCTCTTTAGCCTTTTCCTCTGCAACCCCCACCTCAAAACCATGTCTTCTCTGGAACCAGCAGCGTTAAGATATCTAAGTAAGCCTTTCCTCTGGACCCAGGGGTCGGCCCAGTCACATCCATTTCTCTGCACCTTTTAAAAAGCCGATCTGAGCCTCCACCTTGGTGGCCCACAGCAGGCTGTGTCAGACTGTGGTGGCCAGAGGATGAGCTCATCCCTTGTCTCACTGCCTGGCTCACAGCTCATCTTGCAGAACTGCCCCTAGCTGAGTTAAATCTGAATTCCTGAGACATCATTCTTCAGCTATTTATTTTCAGCTTTGGAGATTTGTAGCATTGCTCCTTTAAATGTATTCCAACTTTGTTTGGAAACTTGGCTGCGTTTACTTCTGACCTTACAACAGGCCCCTAGAGTTTAATTGCCTGTTGTTACTTTAGCATTGGCCCCAAATTGCTTCTTTCCTTTCTTTGCAATTGGAAATACAGTGTCACTTCTGCAGACCAAGGGCTTCTAACTGGCTTCGCTCATATTTTGTTGCAGATTTTCAGAGGCAGACTGTGTCTCTGAGCCAGGATGACAGTGATTGATCAGGTGGCTTTCTGAACAGAAGGGCTAGTCAGATGTTTCCATAGGCAAACATTCACTGGACACTCACCACCTGGAGGACACCCAAAGTGAGGCCTCTACTGGGACAAAAGCTTCGTTTATTCATTTGTTAGCCTGAGCGTTCCATATTCCAGTATGCAGTGGGTACTGGTAAATAGTAAGGACAGTCTCTACCTTGTAGGGTTTTAGATACAGGTCAGGGTAAAACATCCTCACAGCCAATTGATAGCCCAGCAGGACAAAGGTATCACAAGCAAGGTGTCTGGGCTCATGGAAGGGAGAAGGAGATGTGACTGAGAATGAAGCAAATAGGGTAAACCAGAGTAATGCTCCACTGAATTACCCTTTCGGTCAGTGTTGAACTGAACTCTTGCCAGATTACATTGGCTGATGATTAGCCATCTTAGTTTATGTGCACTCGGCTGCAGCGTTCACCCAAAGACAAAATCCCCTCATGAAACATTTCGCAGAACATAATACGCCTGCTGTTAAGCACCATACGACTATGTGATGTTTCCCAAGCACTGATCCTGTGTAAAACCTTCTGCAGGGCCTGAGGGAAGTGGAGAGGAAACCCGTCCCTCTCTGTTGACCCAAGGAACTCTACAATTCAATGGACGGGAGGAAGTTCACGAAGAACACAGCACTGGTCGGCCGATTATGAGGTGGGGCTGCCTGTCACCATAGTAAATACTCTAGTCGTCTGCATCTCCCACCGTGGTGGGGACATAGCCTGGGCATTACCATGATTCTGGAAAGACTCCATTTCCAGCCACACCTGGCAAGGACGACCAAGAAAGACTGGCAGTCACCTTGCTTTGGCAATCACTTTCTGTCCTCTTAGCTTTCTCCAAACCAGATTCGAGCCATTTCTACTTTCTCCGTTCTTAAGTGAGTTTGATTTTTAATATAGTTGTAAGTGTCTTGGGTCTTATAAAGTAATGAAATAGCTTCTAAATTAGGGCAGAGACACTGGAAAACAGGGCATGGCAGATTTTCACCTCATCCCCCAGCCATTAGCCAGTAGTCCATGCTTGTCTAACTGCTTGAGCATTGCTGGGGGAGTAGGAGGTACATCTGCAGAAGTGGGGAAAGGATTTAGGGAGTGGCACTCAGGAATCTGAGTGCTGAACTCCCAGAGGATTTCAGCAGAAATAGCTTTGTGTCCATGTGCCCAAAGATGGGTTATCATAGTTTTAGTTTTCACTGTGTTGGTAGGAATTGCTACCCTTGCAGGGATGCTTGGTTCTGACTCATAAATGTCCTTTTAAAGCCTTTGTGTCTTTTCTTTCTTAAATCCTTCTTGTGCATGGGCATGCATGCATGCACATGTACACACACTCTCACAGGATTGTTAAGAGAGGCACAGCAAGAGGAGGGGGATGGCCATTTTGCAGGACCATGCTTGGAAGACCCGTGCTGAGCTGTGGCCAATTGCTGGCTGGGGTTGGGCAGCTTCCATGTGGTTCTTGTTTTTATTCCAGTGTGGCCATGGGCAAGTTCCTTCCATGTTTGCATTTTAAGCTTCTCAATTATACTACTAAATATTTTTTTTCCATTTTTTATTTAAAGAGAAAAAAAACCAAAAAGGGTAGAAATATTACAGAATTTTAAAAAAAAGATAAACAGTAAGAAATCACTAGTTGATAAATTACATTTTGTCCTTTTAGAAATAGTTGTTCAAGTTACAAAATTAAAGCATACAAAGTGGACTACTAAATATTTTACAATACAATTTCTTGGTGATTTCCATGATTTTTAGCGACTTCTATTTTGTTGGTCTCGATATAAAGAGGCAGGGACTAGAATCTGACACAGAACAGACCTCAAGTTCAGTGGACCTGAGGCAGGAGATGGAGTGGAAATGTAATAGAAAAATCATGTCTCATAAGCATGATTGAGACCACAGCTGAAAATTGAGTCCAAATGTATTGCTGTCCTGGGTATTTTTTCATTGCTGGGACAAAATACCAGACACCCACAGTTGAAGGAGGAAGGGTTTATTTCAACTCATAGTTTATAGAGGGTTCAGTCCATAGGTGGCTGGCTGTAGGGCAGGGTGACATGGCAGAGGGGCATGGAAGAGGACAAACAGTCCATGGCATAGCAGGCAGGAGGCCGCACATAGGGTCAAGGGGGTAGAAGGTAACAGTGGTAACTTCCCAGCGGACTTCACTTTCCAACATCGCATAAAGCTGTACATGCATCAGTGGACCAGCCCAGTGAAGAGTATCACACACCCATGTTCCAGTCATCTCCCTAAAATTCCACCAATGAGTACACGAGGTTTTCGGGGGACATCTAGGTATAAGTTATAACGGTTGCCATTAATTAGCTCTGAGGAAACTGTGGGAAAATACCTCAAGGGACTTTCTATTGGAGAAGGCCATCAAGGAACTAGGGCCACTCTTTACTCCTGCCTGAAGAGGCCTTTAATTATTCCAAGGTCCAATTTACACGGGCAGGTAATTTACTTAAGAAGGTTTTCATTGGGCTGGGGATTAGCTCAGTAGCATAAGTGCCTGCCTGGCCTGGCAGGTGCAAGGTTGTGAGTTTGATCCATGGCACACAAATAAATAAATAAATAAATAAATAAATAAAAAGAAGGTTATCACGGAGTAGGCCAGACCCTTTATGTTCTGTGATGAAAAGGAAAAAAAGCAGTTTCCTTTAATGGGCAGTATGTGTTTCTTCCTCAGTGACTTTCCAAGTGCTCCAGAATGAAGTATACTTAAATTGAACCCAAAACAAACCATTTAAAACACACATAAACCAAATTCTGGATGCCTTCAAGCAGATATGGGGACATAATAATTTCCATAAAATGTACACAAGAATCACAGCTGCTCAAGGTGGAAGTAGTTGAACCTTACGTTATAATCTTCTAAGCCCACTTGCAGGTGAAGGAAAAATTGAACAACTGTGACTCATGAGGAGATATAAATACATCTTTTTCTCCCAAATTTGAGAATCAGTAATGGTTACCCAAACCAACACACCAACTATAGTCACTAAAGAGACTGTAGACAACATCATGAGATTTTGGGAGAACCATGTCTCATTTAGGCTTGGCATCTGTTTCCCTGGTGCTGTGGCCCTGTGACTCTTCCTGGTAACTAATTTAGAATTTCTGAAATTTGAAATTGTGCCAGTAAAGTGTTTCTTCTGTCTTAATCAAGAATTTTCCATCCATCCATCCACCCACCCATCCATCCAATAATTAATACTCTTTGAGCATATACTGTGCTAGTATTAACCTGGGTGGTGAGGTTAAGATAGTAAAATGGACATTGACCCTTTCCTCGTCAGGATTTATCCCCTTCTTTAATTGTCCAAAAGAAATTTGTGATGGTACTGACTTAGAAAGTTTTGCCTCTTTCTTAGCTCTGGATGTGGGCTCAGGTTACCTGGATCAGTGAGTCCCCTTGACACAGTCATTCTACCAGTAGTTGGTCACAACAACTGTTGGGAGACAATCCTGTGACTTCATTCAGGATATTAAGAACCAGCAGGAGTCAATCAAAGACCTTAGTTTGAGATCAGATCAGAAGTCCTCTCTCTTCCTCTGGATTAGAACCCAGAAACATGTCCAAGGCCACAGGCTGCCATCCATTAACAATCAGGGAAAGCTGGCAGAGGGTGGTGTTGATGCCAAGAAAGTTTTGTTGACATATCAAGAGTGAGAACACAGGCCTCTCCAGCCTTTGCACCAAACTCTGTCTGAGGCCACACACATTCAGCTATTATGGAGGCTACTAATTTCCTTTGAATTAGATGAGATGCTTTCTATTACTTGTAACTGAAAACACTCTATTAAAGCGTTCTCAGAACTCTATTCTTGGGGAGGTTGAGTATGGACCCCAAGAATAAATAAGGAACATGGATCTGGAGGTCAGGCTTCTTGGATTGTAATCTCGACCTGACTGCCCATTAGATGTGTGGAGTCCTGATGTCTCATTTTATGTAATATGGGAATAATAATATTCCCATTTCACAAGATTGTTATAAGGACTGAGAATATGAAATTACTTGACAGAGTGCCCGGCATGTACTAAATGAAACATAATTTTTAAAAATAGAGTGAATTAAGTGGTGAGAAAGAATTGGTTTCCATTCTAGAGGAGTTTACAGTTTCTCTTCTGGTTGCTACCTCTATAGAGAGATGGAATTCAATAATGGGAGCGCCAGTCACCCCAAGAACCTCTAACCTGCATAAAGAACACTCAGCACTTATTTTGAGGATTATTCGAGCAAAATGCAAATCTCCACTTTCACTTCAAACCATCAAGTACCTTTATAACTGTGTACGTAATAATATCACTTTCATTCAGAGCAGAAGACATCAAGCTCACTTAGGAGACGGGCACAATAAAACTGTCGTATCAGTCTTGTGTTTTCACTTCTTATAATGTGGTTTATGTAATACCCAGCAGGCTATTTCTCTCTCATGTTGACTTGTATCTCTATATCATGATGACATCACAAATATGGTGTCATATTTATAAAGACAATGCAAAGATGCCACACTTGTTACTATGACACATCCAGCCTACCATAACAATTAGTATAGTTGTGTGTCACCACGAGATTTGGTACTTGTCTGTCACTATGACATGGGGTACCTGTCTGTCAAGATTTTATAGTATTTTTGCATTATGGAGATGTCACTGTAACACTGTAGCTACCGTTTGTGAGGGTGACAGGTTGTATCTGGCTGTCCTAGTGGCCCAGAGATCCTGATTCTTTATTTGACGTGTACGCTTGCATGGCTTTATAGAACAGGCCCCGGTCAGCCCTGTGTAGTTCAGGCACCTCGGTTTTTGCTGACTAGCATGTCATTGGTTGTCTTATTGAACTGAGCGCTCCAAGCGCTTGAAATACCCGTGGATTAAGCCTTCTCTTCCTTACCTGTGAAGGCTCTTTAAGACTCAGGGAGTGGCCTGCATCGTTTATTGTCTTCCCAACTTCAGACTTGAAACTCATCCAAGTTTCTCCCCTCATCTAATTCCATAAACCCAAGGAATCACCAAGCCTTACGGTTTGACCTCCTGATTACTCACTAACCTGTGCCCTGCTCACTCACACTCTCCGCTATGGCTCTGGCCTTCTAACCTCTAGAAATGCCCTTGGCACATTCACTCTCAACCTAATGGTCAAACTGATCAGTCTGTCACAGATGATACCACTCTCTCTCCGAATTGCTAAAGGCATTTTATAGTTTCCAAATACAATAAAACTTCCCATTCTCACTCCACATTCCCTGGGAGTTTGGTCCAATCAGTTGTTATCAACCATTTCCTACCTATTATTGTCAAAATATTATTGTTCCACTTTTACCTTACTTTATGATTATTATGATACTTATTCTAGTAAGATACAGAGATAAAGAGTATATACTTCAAGTCTCTTGATCAACATCCAGAAAAATGATTAGGACAAAGTAAGTCCTCAATAAGTCTTAAAAAATTACTTCATGATTGTTTCTTACTTTTGAAATTGTGCAGACCTGAACTTGCTGATTAACTGGAAGCATTTAACTCGAAGCTCATGGAATGCACTGAGAGACTCCTACTGGGCTTGTAAGACTACATGTGGTGAAATATTAAACAGTAGAGGCCTTGGCCCATCAAGAGAAACAGTGCCACATACAGCCAAGATGGCAGCATTGGTGGGTAACAGCTGACCCAGTCCTGACCTGTGCTACCTGAGATGGTGAGGATATTCTGGACCATAGAGAACTCTGATTCAAATACCTGAAATGTGAAGGGATTTATTACCCCAGAGAAGAAGCGCAAAGGTAGGGTACTCTGAGCTAGTGACGTCAGGAACTGAAACTGCATGATGAACTCGAGTTCCTTTTACCTTTGTATTTGCTGTCTTTAGGAACTGGCATTGTCTTCATCTGTTTTCCTGTGTGATAATTTCCCAACAGTTCCTGAGACAGAACAAGAGAGAGTGTGCTCTTTTATATCCGAAAGAAAAACTTCCCAGAAGCCCCAGAAGATCTCACTTTATATACCATTGTTCAGAAATTTGGGCCTAAACCAATCACCAGCAAGGATAATGCAACCTCATGTTGGCATCTACCAGTCAGAATTTATCCAACTCAGAAGGAGGAGGAATGACTGCTTGAATAAAATCAAGGTTTTCTCAGAATGGAAGAAGGGGAAACTTCTCATTGAGTCAGTAATCATAGCTGTCTGCTATCCTGAACTTCATAAAACAGAGAGTCTGCTACATTAACCAAACAATTGTACTTATGCAAATTTTATGTTAGAAACAAAACATCAAAAACAAATCATATTCACATGTAAATAAAACCAAATATCAAATTGTGAGCCAATTTTTGTGTGCAAACCTGCATTTCTCAGAGAGGGTGTCCAACACAGATCCTCCCAAAACCTAGAAATTATTAGGTCATCTGAGCATTCAGATTAATTGCTGCTGATCTGAGACAAACAGGATAGATACATATTTGCTCAGATAAAACCTGTGTTGGTGCCTGCCTATAGTCTTAGTTAAGGCAGGAGAGTAACTTGAGCCTGGGGAACATAGAGAGATCTTATTTTCAAAAACAAAAACACCAAAACACTTCTCTACTGGTTACACAAGCATAGAAACAAAATTCTCAGTGTTGGTATATATCTTAATTATTATAACTCCATCGGTCCTTTAGTGTCTTTTATTGTCAATAGAAAACACACCCACACACACCCACACCCACCCACACACACACACACCCACACCCACCCACCCAAGAAGCATTTGCAGTGTCCTGGGTGTCATATGTTCCTTTGATTTTTGCTCTTGGCCTTTTGCTTTTCATTCAGCCAGCAAACCTGACTCATCAGCCTAAGTCAGTTGTCCTGTGTCTTATGAAAAGCACGATGGTTATTGAGACTTCCCTGGGTAGGTCATGTGCTGCTGCCTATGTGGGGCCCTTGCAATAAAGCAACCTTCTTTTAGAGTCATTATTGTGTTTTTGCTGTAATTACCTTCTCTCCTGGAACCTTGGCTCCCTGAGCCAGAGGAATGGCTCTGCTACTCTTTTCCATCTTCTCTTTGCATATACCTGGCACATAATGTGGGAAGAGGTGGTAAACAAGTGGTTTTGTAGAGAAGCTTACAGTTTTCTTAATAAATTACTGACGGCTCGATGGATGTGTTACTTATAACCCTCCTGCAAGATGTATCTCAGTTTGAGCCATAATCTGATCATTTATGAATAGACTACTCACAAATGGGCACATTTCTGCTTACTTACCTTGACATGTATGTACTAATGGCAGAAAGAACCATTAGCAAATTCATTATTTTTGGATCCAAGTTGCACTTCTATTGCTAAGGTTAATTATTGATTTGTTTTATTCTGTGATTAAAGCCATTAGTGACTATTAGCAAATGATGATGTTTATGCATGTCTGAATATCAGCTGGATTGCATTTCATAGCAGGGGCCCAGACTAAATGAGCACTCTCCAGGCCTGACATCCACAATGATACATGGCCTTGCTGAAGGTAGCTAGTAATTTTTACTTGTTATAGAAGAATAAACAGGACCTGATTTACTTCACTAATTATTCTTCTTGGGCACAGAGACTGGCCAGGATTTACCTTTAGTTGAATTTGGCCTCAGTCCTTATCTGATTTTCAATGACAGATAATTTCTGAGTGGGAGTTGGATAGTCTGAGAAGTCCCCTGCTCCAGAGCCTGAAGACCTTGCTTCTAATTTCCCTTTATCAGGGTAGTGAAATGGGCTCTTTTCTCTTTGAAATAGTTAGAAATGGAATTTACAGCTAGGAGTTTGGCTTTACCTGAACAGTGGACAGTCTCTCCTAATGAGAGGAAGTCTGTTCCTTTTATTTTTTGTGGCCTTCACACTGAGCTATGTCCCTGGCCCTTAAAATAAGAAATTTTTTTTTTTTTTTTTTTGCAACAGTCTTATTGTCACTGAGTTGCTCGGGTTGGAGTTGAATGTGTGATCCTTCTGCCCGAGTGCTGGGATTACAGGTATGTGCCGCCACACTCAGCCAAGCCACTGATTTTTGATACCCTTTCTGAGCAGCTCATGCCTTTTCCAGCTGTGCCTTAATTGAGGGAGGGTTGGTACTGATGCTCAGGGGAGCATCCCCCTGTACTCTCTGAGTTACTTGGAGAATGATTGCAACCAACACCCGCAAATCAGAGGATTAACGTCTCACATCTGCTGTGGCTCACTAGTGGCCTGGATGGGGGGTTTGTGCTTTATCAGGACTCTACCGTCTGGGGTCTCTTCTCTTATCAGGACTCTTAGGGGTAGGAGTCCCCTCTGATTTTCTCTGTGACTATTAATAAGCTTTCTATTGCTGGGAAAAAAATACCTGATGTATAGTTTAAAGGAGGAAGTTTTTATTTTGACTCATGGCTTCAGAAGCTTCAGTCCATGGTAAGTTGGCTCCAAGGCAGAAACGTCATGGCAGAAGGGTGTGACAAAGGAAAACTCACTTCACGGCAGCAAGAAGCAAAGAGGCAGAGACAGAGACAGAGGGCGAGTACACAATGGGGACAAGAATACACCCTTTGTTGTAATCAGGTTTAAATTTATGGGATTATTTTATAATATTCACCCAAAGAGTCAAATACAAAATAGTGCAGGAAATCTGTTTACACATTAGAGACCCAAAGAATCCAGCTGAGGGCCTGGATCCCACAGCAGTGTCCTGTTTGAGTCCAAATGAAGCCCATGGCAGTGTCCTCCACCAGTCCAGCTGGAGGCCTAGAGCGCATGACAATGGCTCATGCAAGTCTATACCAAGGATCTTCCCTGGGAGGCCCAAAGGTTAGCGGCGGAAGCTAGAACGTCTGCACCAGCAGAATGAAAGATCTGTGCCAATAGGCTGAGGGATCTGCACTGGAACCAGGAGGCAGTGCTGAAGGTAAGGCCCGGAGCTCCCCCAGAAAGAACTGATGCCATCCTCAGTGACAGCGAGGACCCGGGCTCCTCTGAGCATGAGCACAGCTGAGTTCATATTAGGAGAACCAGTGCGGCAGCTTCTCCAGGAGGATCAGCAGCGCACCATCTCCCCCCCAGTTCTCTTTTTGTGCTGTTGGCAAGTCCTCAGGTGGGCCATCCATGCCTGCGCCGTGCTGATTCAGTTCACCTGGGTGTTCCAGCTTGCCCATTAGTTAACCCACTGCACCCTTCCAGATCACATCCCAGAGACTTACCACCTCCTGTCAAGGCATTCAGATTAGTCCACCGATGAGGTGAGCATATCCGTGATCCGAGGCCACCTCTGAACACTGCTGCCGTGGAGATCAAGCCCTCAGTGCTTGAGTCCTTGGGGAGCACTTTATACTCAAGCACAGTGGTGACCATGCCTGCAGGGTAGGGGAAGAGAGGGAGACACTGTCTGGGAGGCTCTCTGGGTTGGGCCTGGAGGGGCATCCATTGCTTATGTCCATATTTTCACTGGCCAGAGCTTACATAGGCCACCTGCAAGGAAGGGCAGGACTTGGAGCCCGGCAGCTCTGTCTGTCAAAAAGAGAACTGGTTTGGAAAGTACTTGCCAATGTCTGGGGGAGTCACCTTTGTTTCTCTCTTGCAGCTGCAGCTACTCCGGGTAGAGAGGGTTTTCAGATCTGGGTCACTTCCTCAGCTTGTCACGTCTTTCTTTGGTGTCCTAAGGAGGCCTATCCCAGGCTCATCCTTCCTGAGTGGTCTTCAACTTTTTCCAGTCAAAAGCCGAGAAAATAGCTTGAGGGGAGTGACCTCCATGTGCCTGCATTACTGGAGGCTGAGGGCAAGATACCCCCCTGGCTTCCAGAATGGCCTGGGCCTGTGGTAAACATTTGTTGAGTGAGTAACTGGCTGATGGAATGACTTCTGGTAAACCTAAGGTTACTGTCATCTAACCTTGACATAGACTCATTTTACAAGGCTCAGCTCTTTACCCCTTGTGCCAGCCTTCCAGGTTGTTATCTACAGTTCATCTTTCCTGGAGAGATGGTTCAATTAAGACACCTCAGAATGAGCCCATGAGTCGAAAGTACAGCTGACTGCACTCTGATTACCTCCCTATTCATCAGTCACAGAGATGGATGATGGGAATTACCAGGCCAGGTGGGAGGGAGGACGGGCAGGCTGAGGGAAGGGAGGTGGCACATGGGAGACCAGGGTTTTGGGGTACAAAGAAGATAGAAAAGTGCCAGGAAAAGGGTGGGGGTCCTCAAGAGGTGGAGGAGTCCCAGCACATAGCTGATAACACGCCATCTTCCCAGAACTGTGTTTTGGAGCTGTTAGCACTGGAGGGTCTGATTCTAAAGTTAATTTGAACTTTGTCATGATGTGAAGAGGAAAATAAATATTAAGTGGTGGAGGAGGCTGATGACTTGCTGTCTTCATGGAAGGGAGTTATTGTTATTTTTTTGTACTGGGATGAAATTCAGGGGCTTTCCCTGGTCCTTTTTTTCATTTTGAGGCAGGGTCTCACTAGGTTGCTGAATTTAAATTTCCCTGGCAGGGCCTGAGCTTTGGCACTCCTGCCTCACCTCCCAGATGGCAGGTGTGCTCCACCATGCCTTGCTTCTGGGGCTTCGGAGCCTTTGCAGAGCAGCCATTCTCTGGGGGCACAATCCAGGCATCTGTTGTGCTTTTCACCCTGAGAGGTGGCTGCTCCCTGGATGTGTCCTGGCTCCACCTGGGGCCACCTTGCAATCTCCAGGGCTTCTCTATTGTATTAATTATGGGGACTCTAGCTTGTGGTGGTTTTCTGGCAAGCTGGTGTTTCTCAGTTTGTGGGTGCCTACCCCACTCTGCCTTCCTCTTCACACAGTCTTCTCTCCGTGTGTGTGTGTCTGTGTGTCCACAATTGTCCCTTTACAAGGACATGTGTATATGGATTCAGCTTACCCCAGTGACCTTCTCTTAATTACATCATTCATTAAGGCTGGCATACTCACAGATTGTGGGGGACAGGACTCCAGTATCTTTTGGGGGATGCAGTCAACCCACAGCAATTACCAAGGAGGTGCTAGAAATAAACTAATACTGCCAGCACTCAGAATCCTCCCCTGGTGCCCAGGCCCTGTATGAATGTCCACTGAATGCCTCTGCTAGCTGTCTCCTGAGGACTCCACAAGAACACGGACAGCCAAGCTCTTCTCTCTTCATCACTAACCTGCCCCTTCCTCTGGGGTCCTTGGTTCACGGAATAACACCAGCGGCCATGTAGTCCAGGCCCAGGAATA
This sequence comes from Hydrochoerus hydrochaeris, assembly GCA_004027455.1. Taxonomy (NCBI): domain Eukaryota; kingdom Metazoa; phylum Chordata; class Mammalia; order Rodentia; family Hydrochaeridae; genus Hydrochoerus; species Hydrochoerus hydrochaeris. The sequence goes on from PVLA01001340.1 coordinate 346,140, forward strand.
TGACCCCTGCTGTGACCCTCTCTCCCAGATATTCAGTTGTCCATCAGAACCTATAGTTTTGTCCTCTGAATATCTGTTCAATCCCAGTGCTGCTTTCCTAGCCCAGGGTTCCAAGCTGTTCAGCTGGAGAACTGTACCAGCCTCCTGATTGGCCCCCTGGTCCACAGTCCTGATAAAGGGCCTTTCTATAGTGACATTTGCTTATACTCTTATCCTGAAGCTTCTTAAGATTTCTCCCCTTGCTTTGGGGTAAATTGAAAAAGAAATCTAGCTGGGCATGGTGGGTTATAGCTCTAATTACAGCCCTCCAGGAGGCTGAGGCAAGACGATCACAAAATTCCAGCCAACTTTGGGCAAGTTAGCAACTGACCAAGAAGACATTGTCTTAAAAGATAAAGGGCTGGAGATGCAGTTCAGTTGGAAGGCCCTGGACTCAGTCTCCACACCAAAACCAAGTCACGCCAAGCCAAGCCAAGCCAACAAAGAAGAAATCCATAGCATATTTTTATGGTTTTATGATCCATCCCATTCACTCTCCAGATCCATTTCTGCTCAGCCCTTCTCCACATCAGTTCTCTGAGCTATGGCAGCTTCAGTTCTGCAGCTGTACCTGGCTTCCTCTTGCCTCAGCTCAAGCCTTTTGCAGATGCCGTTCCCTCCCGCTGCTGGAGGACCCCTCTCCCCTGCTGCTGTGAGAGTCCACACTTCCTTTTGACCTTACTTGCTCTGTCACATCTCCCTTCAAGTGTCAAAAGTGGCCCTTGTTTCCCTGCTTTGTCACAGTGGGTGTGGCAGGACTTGCACCTCACCCCACTCTCGTGTCACAGAGTCTAACACGATGGCTGGTGTCAGGCCACTTCCTGGCTGTGGGAGCCGAGCAGCTGCCAAAGGCCCTGTGGTAGGGAAGGCCCTGCACTTGGGGTCTGGTGGTCCGGGGGTTCCTTACTCAAAGGCCTCTGGATGTGTGCGGTGCAGGGAAATCCTCCCTGATGGGGGTGTGGGTACTGGGTTCCCACTTTCCCACCACATCCCCAGGATAAATTTGGATACTTGCTCCCCTTCCCTGACTCAGCACCTTCTGGGTCCATGAGAACCTGGGAGGGCTGTACCAAGCCGCATGGTGGGGACGCAGGCACCTGCAAGGATCTGCACCTGTCTTGAGTCTCCCATCCCCATAAATGTCTCAATTGTCAACTTGGCCGAGGACTTCTGTTAGTCCTCTGAGATGTTCTGAATGATGCTGCAGTCCAGAGGGGGATCAAGAGACAAAGTGAGGAAGAAGCTTGTCCTGGTTTGGGAACAGGTGTCCCACATTTTCACACTGCAGTGTATTCCCCACATTGGAGAGCCAGCCTGCTCAAAGAAGGTTGACTTTAATCCTCTTAGATCTTTCTAGTCCACCAGTCCTCCCTCCTTTGTTCATGACCCTAATCCAGAGTCAAGCTTCTCTCTCAGTCTAATTCACAGCTGCTGGTCCTTGTTCTTGGTCCCCAGGTCCTTAGCAGAGGGTTGGGGTCCGAGCAGGACCTAGGCTAGTATATGCTGAAGGAAAAGTAAGTGAGAACATGGTATTGAAAGCAGCCTGTTGTTAGTTCTGCAGGTTAAAGTGCTTGGTTAAAGTGCCTCCCAGGTGTGTACCACTGACAAATGTCCCTGGTAATTATTTAATCAATTCTGCACTCTGGCCTCTGCTGAGAGGCGAGCAGGCACCACCCCGCCCTCACCTTGGGAGAGCCTGGCCGCGGGCAGCAGATGCGCAGCTGGAGGACTGCAGAGGCACCGGAGGTGGGAAGCTGTTTCTAAGGTATCTGAATGACCAAGGGGCAGAGTTTACTGCCAAATAAAAAGGCCAATTAGGTTTTTAGTGGTATTTACTGTATGCCGAATTTAGAAAATAACAGCTCTGGTAAAAGAGCAAGAAACATGGCCTAATACTTTATACATGAAGGGGAGAGGGTACAGAAAGAGTAGTGTTGGTTTTGATGTTACTCCCTGCCTCAGTTTACCCAATGGGACATAGGGTTGTAAGGTGTTTTTCTGGAGTTTATGAGAAATTGCTTCTGATGAACTTGTGCAAGGCGGCCTGAGTGCTGGATGGTTTAGGCTCTGACACTTTGGCTTCGCTAATTCTTAGTACAAACTAAAAATTCTATTGAGCTAAGTCTGCTTTGGCTTTTATCTTAGTCCATTTGGGCTATTATTAAAAAAATATTGGAAACAAGTAGTGTACAAAAAAGAGAAATTTATTTGTTAGGCTGAGAGGTCCAAGACCTATACACCAGGAGAGTGTCTGGTGGGGTCTCACTCTCTCACAGATGGTGCCTTCTTACTACACGGGAGTAGGAGCATCCCTTTTATGGGGGCACTAATTTGCTTCCTGAAAACATGACCTCATAAAGACACACAGTCGTCTCCTAAACTCACCACCTCTTAATGCCAACACTTGGAGGATCAGGATACAACACATGAATTTTGGGGGACACAAGCATTCAGACAGCACCTTCAGAGATCCATCACTTCACCTAAATTTCCATCTAGGCAGGTACTCAATTCCTTTCAGGTTCATACACTAGTGCTCTATTGTTTCTCACCAACGGGCAGTAGTCAAGAAATTCACAACTATGGTGCTCATGGTAGTAGTTGTAACTGCCACATTCCGGCTGTAATGTGCCCAGAGGTTCATCCAGGGGCCTTTCTAATAAGGGCCCTAAATGTTTTATTAGCGCAAGTGTAGTTTCCTGTGGTTTGTGTAGTTTGGAACACACATGTCTGTCAGTGTTGTTTGACAGGTGTCATTGCCTTGGGAGGCAGGCATGGCCAATGTGGGGGAGGCCTTGGACAGGTGAGTGATGTCACTGACCTTGGCGGCTCATGGTGAGAGCAGTGAAATCCATGTCCTGGTGAGTATGGCAGCTATAAACTAGCAGGTGACAAAGGCATTGGTCGCTTTCCCCCTTCCACTTCCGTGACTACAGAAGATGCAACTAAAAGGCTGTGGATAATTTGGAAGCTCATTCTAAGGTCTTTATGGGGTTCGCCAGTTCACTCACATGAAGAATACGCTTCCTGCAGGCTACTCTGGACTAGTCCTGAGCATAGCATGGAGGTCCACACAGCCTGTCCCAGCCAGCGACAGAACCCCTCCAGTAGGTGGCGTGGGCTCAAGACCTTCTCAAAGCTTTGTGGAGCCTGCTGCATGTGGTCCAGTGCTCTTGTTTCTTAAATCCCCCTTTTCCCCTCTCTCTTTTCAGAAATGTCAGATTTATGCAATAGACTGCAAAGTCGCTTCTCATTTTTCTGTCCCCTCCTCCACAAATATGGTGTGCATCTAACCCTATTTTGATGTCTTAGCAAGGACCTAAAAGAAGGCACGTCCCCTGTCTGACTTTCCTCAGGGATAGTAAGAGACTTTTATATGCTGGTTAGTGGTGCTGGGAATCAAGCTGGATGCTGCTGGGGGGAGCGTATAGGCTGTAGCACAGACTGAATAGGATCGTGGAGCCAACGAACATCTTAGAGTTGACTTCCAAGTCTGGAATGGCTAAGACAGCTCAGATACTCAGAGAAGAATCCTAGAAAGACTAGAGTCACATAGAGAGGAGGAAACCTGATGGAAAGAAATCCCCAAACATTCCAGAGGCTCATCTCAGAGACTCGGCCTAGTATTGGTCAGCATGTGCCTGTGGAGAAATATCACGAGGTCCAGAAAGAGCCACTGGGAAGGATCAGCAGGAATAATTCTTAATAATACAGGGTCGGGAGTAGATTGTATTCTTGTCAGCCAAGTGGAAAAATTGCAACTCTGAACAATGTGAAGCGTTCAGTTTGTAAAGTAGTTGTCATCTCAGGGGTGGGCCAAAATTAGCAGTGGTGAAAGGAATTCTGCTCCTGCCCAAAAGTTCTTAAAAGACACTGCTTCTAAGCACTTTAACAGGAAGGATCCCAGGGCAATGTTCAAGAATATTTAAAGAAGTACAAAGATATCAAATACCAAACAAAGTTCATAAAATCTGAAACCTAATATAAAAATTATTGGGTATGCAAAGAACCAGGAACTGTAACCATAGTGAGAAAACCAACTGATCAGTCAATAGAAACAGACTCAGGAGTCATATAGCATTACAATGAATAGTCAAGGGGGATTATTAGAAACAGACTTTCTGGGCTGAGGTGGACAGAGCAAGGATTTTCAAACCAGGTGCGTGGACCAAATCTAGTCTGAAGCCTATTTTTGTTTGATGTGAGAGCTAAGAATGATTGTTCTTTGTTTTCTCTTTCTTTCTCTGTTTTTCTGTGGTTTCCCCTGTCTCTTTCCTTTTTTAATATAAAAAAATATATTGTAGAAAAAATCATAGCAGAAAATATGTATGGCCCACAAAATCTAACATAATCTGGCCTAGTAAAGAACAAGTTTTCTGACTGCTGAGGTCACAGAGGAAAGCAAAATATGAAAAGAACCTAAGCTGAACTTGTAGAAATTCAAAATATGATATTTGAGATTATGAAAATACTGGATGAAACTAACAGCAGACACTGTAGAAAAAAAGACAACTGAACTTGAAGATGTAGCAAAAAAGATCATTCCTAGTTCAATACGGACAGACCAGGACTGCAAGATGGAACAGAGCACCATGAAACATGAGGAGCTGGTTGTGCACACAATGGGAACTCATGAAGGAGGACAGCCTCAGAAAAACCTGCGGGAAATAATGGGTACAGATTTCTTAATTTGATAAACGAGATTAAGCTCATAGTTTCAAGAATCTCAGCAAAGCAAAAGAAACCCAAGCAAAACTGTTCTAAATTGAATAAAAATCAAAATGCTCAACACCAGTGATACAGACAATCATAAAATGTAGTAAGTAAATGTAGGGTGCATTGTATAGAGATAACAAAAATCACACTGAAACAAGACTTCAGTGGAAGCAGTGCAATCCAAAAGATCAATATTTCTCAAGTATTGAAAAAAAATCAACTTATATACCCAGTAATAATTTATCTCCAAAAAGATGTCCAGCTACTTCTATAGCCATATAAAAATGAAAGAAGTTATTGCCAGCAGATATAACATAGGCACCAGGAACATAAAGACCATCTGAATCTACACAAAGAAATGAAAAGCATAGGAAATGAAAACTACATGGAGAAAATAAAAGTACTTTTTCTTATTTAAACGATCTCTTTAAAAGGTAAATTATTTGAAGTAGAAGTAATGAGATATTATTATGGGATTTATATAGACGTAAGATAGTACAAAGCCCAGGAAGAAAGGGAAAATGTTCTTATATCTTGTGAAAAGTGCTAATAAAATATCATTACTTGAAGCCTTGATAAATCAAAGATATTTACTATAAAGTGGAAAGCAGGCACTAAAAACCAGAAGAAGGCCACAGCTAACTATGATGAGAGGAAAAGCTATAGCTATAAGATATAAAATTATAAAAACTTTTAATATAAAAATTCACAAATGTATTGAAAACAAAAGTATAGAAGGAAGATATCCCATACTAATTAATGATAAAGCATGAGCAAGTGGCTATGTTGTATAATATAAACTATAACAAGCAAAGAATAATGAGGGACAAAAGGGATCATTTTCTAAAGAAAATAAGTAATTATTCCAGTAGAAAATACAAAGTGTTTAATGTATCTAAAAGTGGATCTTTTTAGTATTGTACATGAAGTGAAAATTGATACAATCCAAAGAAGTAAGTAAATATATTATTACAGTTTAAGATTTTATTCCCTCTTTCAATAATTGTTAGAAAAAATAGACATAAAATCAGGAGTGACATAGAAGAATTGAGTAACACTATCAATCATCTGCCTAATTGACATTTATGGAACATTCTACTCCACAAGAGTAGAATAGAGATTTATTTCAGGGGCACATGAAGCATTTACCAAGAAAAAAATTACAACATAGGCCATAAAACAAGTTTTGACAGATTTATTCTGAGCATAAATATGTCTCGCAAAATATTGAAAAGAATTCAAATTATGCTAAGCATGTTCTGTGACTAGAGTGGATTTAAGTTAGAACCTAGTTACAGTGAGAAACCTGGAAAAACTCCAAATATTTGGAAACTAAACATGTTTAAAATATTCCTTCAGGCAAAGTAGAAATAAATTAGAAATATTTTGAATGAAATTAAAATAAAAATGTGACATATCAAAATTGTTGGAATGCATCTAAGACAAAGCCTAGAGGGAAATTTATAGTACTAAGTGCCTAGCTTAGGAGAAAGACCTTAAATTAATGAATTGGGGATTGTCAACTGATAGTAATTTCTACAAGTTCAGCTTAGGGCCACATCCATCCTGCTACCTGTTTTCTATAATTAAAGTTTTATTGGAACACAGTGTCATTCTGTTAGGCATTGTCTATAGCTGTTTTCATGCCACAATAATAAAATAGATTATATGTATGAATCTCAAAGCCTCAAACAATCACTCTCTAATCCTTCAAAAACAATTTCCTGACCTCTGACCTAAGTTTCTATCATGGAATCTAGGGAAAAATTAAAATAAAAATGTAAATGAAAGCTAAAGTAAGCGAACAAAAGAAAACATGAAGAGGCAATGTCAATGAAATACAAAAAATAAGATAATAAATGAAAGTAAAATTTGATTCTTTAACATCAATGTAATTGACAATCTCCAAGTCATATGCAGCAGTAAAATAAAACAAAAAAAAGCACAAATTGCCAATGCCCAAAATGAGAGCAGAACCATCACTAAAGTTTCTGCAAGCATCAAAATGTAGCACAGGGACATTATAGATAGTTCCAGTAGAAAATAAAAAGTGTTTAATGTATCTAAAAGTGGATCTTTATAGTATTTTGTACATGAAATGAAAATTGATACAATCTAAAGAAGTAAGTAATGTCCATAAATTTGACAATTAAGGAAAAATGAACACATTCACATTTTATGCCCATAAATTTGACAATTAAGGAAAAATGAACACATTCTCAAAAGACCAAAGTTTATTCCAGATGATATAGATAACCTAAAAAGCTACATATCTGTTAAATAAACTGAATAGGTAAAAGACATGCCCACAAATAAACTTTAGGTCAATGAATCTTAGGAATATTTAAGGAAAAATGATACCACTTCTGTATAAATTCTTCCAGGAAGTTATAGAGGAGAGTCTTTCTTAATGTATTCTATGAGGCCAGCAGCACTCTGATGGTCTGAGACAGATACTTACATGAAAAGAAATTTGTAGACCAAAATGGTTCATAGAAGTGGAAGAATATTTCTGAATTTTAGCTAACTGACTTCAACAATATAAAAAATAGTACATTATCACCAAGTGGAGCTAATCTAAAATGTGCAAGTACAAATTTGAGTCAATATGTAACAATTAACATAGTTCATCATATTAACAGAATGAAGAGAAAAACTCCCTGATCATCTCAACTGATGCATATGACATTCATGATAAAAATAAAGTTATAGCAAATTGGGAATAAAAATTACTTTCATTAACCTGATAAAATTTAATCTATAAAAAACCTATAGCAAATGTACAAGTATGTAAATACACCTAATCCTGAAAGAATGAATGCTTTCTACTTAAGACTGAAAAAAGAGCAAGAATGACTGCTTTCACGTGTTCCATTCAGCGTTGTGTCCAAGGAACAAGTTAGTGGAATAAAGCAAGAAAGATAAATGAGAAACATTCAAACAGGAAAGAAAGTGTGCAGTATTTTAGTCACCCACATGAAAAGTCCTAAGGGATTTACACGAGTACTACTTTAGCGGTGTTGTAGGATACATGATCAGTGTAAAATAATTATTTGTATATGTTTGTCTTGGTTTAGATTTAAAAGACACCCCCCCCCACCGCCAAAGTCTCAAGCATTCAGAAGTGCGGCTTTCCGAAGTGAGAGTTCTAACTTCATCAGAGGGTTGATTAATCCATTGATGAGATCATAATTTAATGGCATTATTGGGAGGCAGTGGAGTCCCAGGATCTGGGGCCTTGTTAAAGGAAGTGGGTCATGGGGATGTGACTTTGGGGGCTGCATTTTGTCCCTGGCCCTTCTTCTCTGGCTCTTTTCTTTCTCTGCTTCTGGATGCCATGAGGTCAGCAGCCTTGCTCAGCTGTGCCTTTCCACATCATGTTCTATGCACCTCAGGCCCAAAGTAATGGAACTAGGGAACCATGGACCAGAACCTCTGAAACCGTGCACTAAAATAAATCTTCTCCTTCAAATTGGTTTACATCAGACGTTTTGTCACAGAGATACAAAATGTGTAACAGAAAAATATTCTACACATTATCATAGTTAGCAATAAATAATCAGAGAATGAAATTATAAAAATAATTCTAATTGTGTCAAACATTTGTTTTTTGGTGTGTTTTTGGATTGAACCTAACGCCTTGTGCATGTGGGGCAAATGCTCTACCACTGAGCTATATTCCCACCCCTGTGTCAAACACTTGAAATATACAGAGATGAATTTAACAAAAGTTGTATAGACTGTATGCTGAACACTACAAAACACTGACAATCTTAAAGAGGGCAAAAGTTAGTGAAACAAAAGATTCAATAGTTTTAAGACAATAATTTCCCTGAAATTGATGTGTAGATTCAACATAACTCCAATGAAGTTTCAACAGCTTTCTTTTCATATAATTAATGCACTGTTTTTAAAATTCATATGGAAATATATATGACTTAGAATTCCCAAAACAACAACTCCGCAAACTGGGAAAAAAAGTTTGACTTTGCCATGTATTATAAAGTTATAGTAAACAAGTATAGTAATGACATAAATAAATGCATTTATATAAGCAGATCAGAATAGAGTATGAAAAAGCAGAGGTACACACACTTGATCAGTTGTTTTTTTTTCTTTTCTCTCTCTTTTTTTTTTTTTTTTTTGGTATCGGAGATTGACCTCATGACCTTGCGCTTGCCAGGCAGGCACTTAAGCCACTGAGCTAAATCCCTGACCTGATCAATTGATTTTTAATAAATGTTCAGTATACTTTGATGGGGAAATTACTGTTTTTCCAATAAATTTTTCCACAACTATTGCAATATGCACTGAACTGGATCTTGAAGCTTTTCCTTACACTATATAAAAATAAACTTAAAATAAATCATACTCAAAAAGCTAGGATTAGCGATTCCATTTGACCCAGCTATCCCACTTCTGGGCATTTCCCCAGAACAATTAAAAACATCATACCACAGTGATAACTGTGCACCCATGTTTATAGCAGCACAATTTGTAATGGCCCAATCTTGGAAACAACCTAAATGCCTATCAACTGAGGAATGGATAAAAAACGTGGTGTTGTTAGACAATGGAGCACTACTCAGCTGTAAAGAAAGATTGCATCGAGACTTTTATAAATAAATGAATGCGACTTGAGACCACACGTGCAAGTGAAATAAATCACACTCACATGTGTAAATACCATATTGTCTCCCTAGTGTCAGAAACTGAAAGTGTATGTATGGTCCAAAATCTACAATAAATACTGTGTAAGGATAAGAAAGAGGCAAAGTAACTGGGATAAGGGAAAGGCGGAAAGAAGGCAGGGAAAAGGAAAAAGACACATACAGACACACATACAATAGCTAAAATGACTGTATTACTAATTGTATTAGTTCTTGGAAAAGAACAGTTAATACTCATGATTAGGTTAATTCTACATGTCTGTATCTGGTAATCTAAGTAACCCTGTTGACGGTATCAGTATGCAATATTACAACTACTGTCAAATTCCTATCATCTTGTTTTGTAAACCTATACTGTTATTGTATTAGGTTTGTTGTTATTTGTTTGTCTCTTTTGATTTTTGTTTTTCTTTTCTGTGTCTTTTTTCTCTTAAATAAAAAAAAATCATAGATTTTAATGTAAGAACTCAACTACAAAATTTTCTGTAGGAATGAGAAAACCTTGATGCCTTTGGGTTTGGCAAAGAATCTCTAAATGTGTCCTAAGAAGAACAGTTTGTAAATATAAAAACTATAAATTATCAGAGTTAAAAATTTTTATTCATCAAAAGGAAAGACAAGCCATAGAGACCGTAAGAAAATATCAACGAAACACATATCTTAAAAAGGATTTTTATGAAGAATATGTAAAAACTCCTCCTATTCAACTATAAAAGATAAATGTACCAATTCTAAAACAGACCAAAGATTTGCACAAACTCTCTCCACGGAAGATGTATGGACAGCAGCGAAGAGTGTGGGAAGATGCTTAGCATCATTAGTCATTAAGGAAAGGTAATTAGAACTACAGTGACATTCACAACACCCCACAATGGCTAAAAATAAAAGACTAACTACTAATTGTTGGCAAGGGTAAGGAGCAACTGGAATTCTCATAAATTCATACAAATGTAAAATGATATAAGCACTTTGGAAAAGTGAAGGAGCATTGTTGGCAGGGGCCAGGGGTTGTGCTGGGGATTGAACTCAGGTCTTCAGGAATTTGGTGGTTTTGTCATGAGTTAGCTGGGTGCCACCTAACAACCCATTCTGAAGCGAACGTACACATCCACTCAAGACTTGTACCAAGATGTGCAGAGCAGCGGCATCTCTGATAGTTGAAATCTAGAAGTAAATTTGATTTTTAAATTTTTAAATTAAATTTTCACCAACTGGTGACTAGCTCGATAAATGGTGGCATATCTATGTAAGAACACAGCCCAGTAGCAGACAGGAATAAACTGTTAATGCACACAACATGACATAATCTTAAAATAATTGCCCAAGGTGGAAGTGTTCAGGTAGAATGGGTGGACACTATAGTTTTCCATGCATGTAACATTCTAGAAATGACAAAAGTGTACACATGTAATGACAGAAAGGAGGTCAGTAACCCACTGAGGGAGGCAAACCCAGTACAAAAGAACCCTGGGGAGGGTAGTTGTTAGATGTGTTAATTAGCTTGATTTTAGTACGGATTCCTGTGCATGTGCACGTGTGTTAAAATTTATCAGATTCTACACCTTAAATATGTCCCATTTGTTATCACTTCAATTATGTTACAGTAAAACTTTCAAAGAAACTTCCTGCTACTGGCAAACTAAAAATAAAAAATACCTGAACCAAATTGGGGAAACTTAAGAGAAAAGTAGACAAATCAATCGTTTATAAATTGAGGCTCTGAATATCCACAGCTCAGTGACTGATGGGACAAACAAATGAGAGCTAGCAAGGACACAGAACACCAGAATGACAGTGCCATCCAAACTGACCTTATTTGACAGTCACAGCAAAACCTGTCTGCCTCCTCTGAGTGAGTATGAAATAGTCACTAGGCCAGATTCTATTCTGGACCAAAAAACAACACCCAGTAAATTTCAAAGTTTTAGAATTAAATACACAGAAAATCCTTGCATTTTTGGAAGCAAGACTATACTGACAGTTTTTTTTTTTTTACAAGAAACTGTTTCTTACAAGAAACAGAAGAAATAACATGAGGAACAAGAAAATATTTCAAAGAAACTGATCATGAAAATGCAAGCTTACAAATTATGTGGAATATAGCTAAATTCATTTCTAGAGGGAAATTTGTACCTTTGAATACTTACATAAGGAAGTGAAGAAGTGTTTCAAATCACTGATTTAAGCTTCTACTTAAAGAAGCTAGAAAGTAATGACTAAATTTGCCTCAAATAAAGATAAAGGATATAATAGAAGACAAAAGCAGGTATTAAAGCAGGAATCAACAAAACAGAAAAAAAATAATAATGACAAGTCAGAGTCAAGCTTATCAGGAAAAGATAAGAAAACCATAGGGGTTGGGAATTTAGAGTGGTAGAGTATTTGCCTAACAACTTGAAGCCCTGGGTTTGGTCCTCAGCACCAAAAAGTTAGGCAGGCAGGCAGACACAGACAGACAGACAGACAGACAGACAGACAGACAGACAGACAGACAGACAGACAGAAAAACAGGGAAAGGAAATTACAGTCTAATATCCCTATATACAAGGACACCAAAATTGTCAGCAAGTTATCTGTGAATCAAACCCAGCAATAAGTAAGCAGGAACAATTGTAATTTGACCTAAGAATGCAAGCTTTGTTTAACATTACAAAACCAATTGATGTTGGTCACCACATCATAGAGTAAAAGAAAATTTCACAGGACCATCTCAAGAAGTGTAGAAATTTAAAAACTAACCCATGACAGAAACTGCTGGTAAACAAGAAATTGAGGAATTTTGAAGTCTGATAAATGGAATCCACAAAAAGTTTATAGCAAATGCGATACAGTAAGCATTGAGCATCACACTGGGAAATACCAAACGCTTTCCTCCAGAGACAAGGCGAGGTCCCCACCTCCCTTACTGTTACTCTTCCTTACTGGGCTGGGCCTCGTCAGTGAAAGAAGGTATGAAAACCATAGAAAAGATGGCAGAGGAGTAAAACTTCTCCTGGTTGGATGACATGACAATGTACATAGAAAATTCTTGGAAATTCTTAGCAGAGAAAAAAATAGAGCAAATGAGTGAATTTAGCAGGTCCCCTGGATGAAACTTAACTATACAAAATGTAGTTGTACTTCTATATTTTGAAGACAAATTATGAAAGTAAAATGAGATGAAATTATCATTTTACATAAAATTAAGTAAATAAATACATGGAAATACGTTTAACATGAGATGTGCATGATTTTTTACACTGATTCCTATAAATGTTGAACAGGTTAATTATGGAAGACTTAATAAATACAGCTATATGCCATGTTAATATATATTAAAACACTCTGTTATTAATATTTCTTTTCCCTAAGTTGGTTTATAGTTTAAATACAGTCATGGTCAAAATCATATCTGTCTTTTAGAAAATTGGCAAGTTAATTTGAAAATCATGTGGAAATGCTAAAGATCTAGAATAATTAAAATTTTCTCTAGTGTAGGAAAAGTTGAAATATTTATCCTATTTGATTTCAAGACATAAAGCTACAGTAATCAAAGCTGTGTGCTTTTTTTAAAGGGTAGACAAAAGGATCAATCTACAGATTTAAAAGTCTCAAAAATAAATTCATATAAATGTAGTCACTTGATTTTCAACGATGATAATGACGTGATTTAATGGGGAGAAGACACTGTTTTAGTGAACAATATTCAGACAACTAGATATTATATTGAAAAGCTTGGTAAAACTTAAGACCTGACTCACACAATGTATGAAAAGCTGTTCAAGAGACATCTATTCCTAAAAGCACAAGATAAAACTATCAAACTCTTAGAAGAAAGATAAGAACATCTTTTTGACCTTCAGTTATGGCTTGTATCTAGATGTCCCCCCAAAGCCTCATAAGGTCATAGGTGGAACTTTTTGAAGGTGGCTGGACCTAAGGTTTGTGCGGCTGGGATCAAGGATGTGATGCAGTGCAGTGCTAGGATTAAGGGTGTAAGCGCTCCCTGCCCTAAGGTTGGATAATCTGGGTTAGATACAAGAGAGAGAAAAAGCTGTGGTGGTGGCTTATCACTTGCTTTGCTGCCTTCTGCCTACTATGGAACTGTTTCTTCTCTGTGATGCCCCTCTGCCAAGCCACCTTACCTTGGAGCCAGCCAACTAAGGACTGAAACATCTACAAACTGGGAGCTAAATAAACCTTTCCCCTTTTAACTTTGGGGGGTCCAGTATTTTGTCTCAGCCATGAGAAAAGTAACTAAGACATTTTCCAATAAGAAAATTTCTCCAGAGGTCATTAAAAAGAACTATCTATTGGGATGGGGGAAAGGAGAAATGAAAGAAGTATTATGGTTATCATATACATATGTATATGATAAAGAAGTAATCTTTATCCTAATCTCTCTGTCTCTCTCTCTCTATATATATATATACAAGCTGAATAATCATACTACTAATCTCTGTTCATCGAAAGAACAGTTTGTGTTTTCATTGTTTGATCATTTTTTTATGCTTATATCTTGTAATCTGAGCAACTACTTTGAAGATAACCATATGCAGGAGAACAGCCATTGTTAGTCTTCTACTATGTTGATTTGAAATTCTGTACCTTCTTTTTTAGTCTTTGTTTCATTTTGTTTTATTTTAAAATAAAAAAGATCTACCTATAGGAGAAAAACAATCAATACATTGAACTTAATATAATTAAAAACATCAGCTCTTACAAACACATTCTCCAGAAGGTCCAAAGGTAAGCCACAGCTTCACAAAAACATTTGCAAAAGAATTATGAACAGATATTTCCCAGGAAAAATGTATGAATGGCCAATTAATGTGTGAAAAGAAAGCTCAGATATTTAGTCATCAGAAAAACACATTGAAACCGCAAACAAGATACTGCCACACAATCACTTAGATGGTGAAAATTTGAAAGGTCTAACAATGTTGGAGAGGGTGTGGACCCTCTAACACTCTGGCAAGGGGTATGACCACTGTGAAAAAACATTAGGCTATTTCTTATATGGTTTTTATACATAGCAATGACATAGTATCTTAGCAAATCTTCTGCTAACTATCCAAGAGGAAAGACAATGTAGGAAGAAGGTAGAGTGTAGCTTTATTTATAACAGACAAAAGCTAAAGACAAGCCTGTAGGAGAAGGCAGTTACTCAGCAATAAAAACCAAGTACTGATCTATGCAACATGAATGTATCATTAAAACTGGCTGAATGAAGAAAAACCCCCTATGCTTCTATTTTTATAAAATTTTAGAGTAGGTGATGGAGATTAGAATAGACATTACCTTCAAGGGCTAGTGAGGTGACTCAAAGAGGAACAGGGAAACTTTCTGGATATGATGGAAATATTTTATATTTTTTCAGGAAGGTAGTAATTATGTAAGTTTATACATTTATCAAAAGTAATTAAAATTAGTCAATCTGTACACTTAAAATCCATGTGTAGTATTACATGTAAATCATATTGATTAAAACTGTATGGGAGGAAATAAAACAAATTAAAATTGTTTCTTGTAACTCCTTTGCTTCTGTCTTCAAAGATAATCACCATTAACCACAATCTGTGCATTATTTATCTTTATAGTACTTTTCCATTGAATTATTTCCCTAGTATGGTTCTCCAGAAAAACAAAAACAAACACCACAAAAATAGTACACACACACACACACACACACACACACACATATATACCACATATATGAGGTGCAATAAAAACCACAGTAAATGTTTTAAGTAAAAAATTTAATACAATAAAAGATATATTGCCATATGTTTTCCTCAAAATTCTTCTCCTTACTTTAAATACACTTATCTCACTATTCTTGCCCTTTCTGAAGCAGTTCTGGAATCCTCTCTTGTGTTTTAATTTTACTCTTGCGACTGCCTCACCCAGTTCCAGACATTTACCTATCATGATCATTTTGACACAGGTAAGAACCAGAAGTTGGAAGGTGCCCTATCTGGTGGGTAAGGTGGGCAGATGAAGACTGTCTTGGTAGGTTGTTGAGACATAATAGTGAGACACCCACAACTTAATGCAGGAAAGGTTTATTTTGGCTCCAATTTCAGTTCAAGGTTGTTGGGTTTCAAAGAAGAGACAGTATGGCTAAGGAAAGCTGTTTGCATCATGGCACCCAGGAAGCAGAAAGTTAAGGGAGGAGCAAAGGAGGAAGGCAGGAAGGAGATATAACTTCCGGGTCACCACAGTGACCCTGTGCTTCTCACTAGGCCCCACCTCCCAACGGAAACACAGCCCCTGTGAGCCAATCACCTTCCAAAGGCTCTGCTTATGGCCCATGAGGCTTGAGGGAAATGTTTATATTTAAACCATAAGGAGCACACATTGTAATCTTATTTGGCAGAAATTGCTGTATTTTTAAATCTTTTGATTTTTTATTAGTTCATGATTGCAGTATATAATGACTCACCTTGTGGAGAGTTGGTACATGTAGAGACCACAGCTTAACCCTTTTTTCACCCTCTTTCCCTTTCCAGCCTCCCCCTTTTCTCCTCTGCTTCATCTCTTGGTCTCCTTCCCAAAAGATCTATCTATCTCCCTATTTCCTATTGTCTATCTTTATTTTGTTTATTTATATTCGGATTTCTCATATAACAAGCTATATGATATTTAAACTCGTGTGTCTGACGTGAAAGGATTTTGCCCTAGAATAAATTACTGTATGGTCATGGCGGTGGTCTAACATGGCAGAAGACCAAAGCAGGAACACCTACCACTTCCTGCTTCTTCCTCAGCCCTAATTGCAACTCCCCTTCCTGTTAGTGTGCACAGAGGGTTCCAATCAGCTCCTTGCGCATCATCTATGCCCACCCTAATCACCGCCCCTGGTCAGAGGTTGTATGTCCATCCCATGCCCCACTGTCAGAGAATGCCAGGCTTCTGTAGCCATGGAGTTCTTTCCACATTCTCGTAACTTTTATATTACTTTTATATTTTTTATATTACTTTTATATTATATTTTTTCTTATAGCACCAAATACCTAACATGACACACTTTACTTAACATTGTGGTCTCAAGGTGCATCTGTTTTGCACCTACAAATGACTCAAGTTTATCCACATCATTATATATTATATCACAGTTTCTTCATTCATCTGTTGATAGATATATAGGCTGCTTCCAAGATTTATCTGTTATGACTTGCGCTGTTGTAAAGAATGTAGAAAATGTTGCAAATCAAAACAACCCTGAGATTCCGTCTCACTTCAGAGAATGGCTATTATTAAGAAATCAACCAAAATAAATACTGGCAAGGCTGCAGGGAAAAAGGAAATCTTCTATATTGTTGAGGGGAATGCGAACTAGTACAACCACTATAAAAATCAGTGTGTGTGTGGGGCGGGGATTTAGCTCAGTGGCACAAGCGCCTGCCTGGCAAGCACAGGGTCATGAATTCGATCCCCAGTTTTTCAAAAAAAAAATAAGTATGGAGAATTCCTCAAAAAACTAAAACTATAGATGCCATTTGACTGTAAATGTTTTGAATCAATCTGGAACATTCAGGAGACCATGAAAAGATACAAAAGAGGACTCCCAGAACTGCTTCAGAGAGTTGCAAGAATGGTGGGATAAGTGTGTTTGAAGTGAGGTGAACTATTTTGAGAGGAATTAATGGCAATGTGCCTTTTACATAATCAATTAAATTTAAACAGTCACTGTATTTTTGATCACACTTTGTATGTGTGTATAAAACCCCACATACACATATAAATCATACACGGCAGGGAGCGGGAAGAAAGAGGGAGAGAGGAGATGGATGAGGAATTGGCTCCTATGATCGTAAGTGCTAAAAATCCCATGGTTTTCTGCCCATACGCTGCAGACCCCAGAAAGCTAGGTCTGGAGACCTGAGGACCAAGGGAGCTGGTGGTGTACGTCCCGGTCTGAGGGCAGGAGAAAATGAGATGAGCTATCCCAGCGCGGATGGGAAACAAAGGGAGCTAACTTCTTCCTCTGCCTTTAATTTTATTCAGGAATGGATGATGCTCAGCCCCAAGGAGGAGGGCAATCAATTTCACCAAGTCCACTGACTCAGGTGGGAGTTAGATGTGGTACCCCCTCAGGGACGCACTCAGAATTCATGTTTAATGTGGGCACCCCATGGCCGGGCAAGCACAGAATCAACCATGAAAGCTCCCATGTAAACATAGGGGCTGACTGCTCCTTAGGGGGGTACTTTGATCTCAGTTCTATTTCTTCTTGAATGGCTGGATTATGTCATCAGTCTTTTTTTTATGAGGGACTAAGGGGTGCTGCGTTTCTCCATTCTTGTGGGTGTGTGAGAGCATGTCTGACGCCTTTGTATTTGAACAGCACCTGCATGTTTAGGACACACTTTTGTTTCCCCTCAGCCACTCACAAATACTATTCCATTTCAGTTCTGGATTTTAACGTTGCTATAAAAAACATGAGGCTTGCCTTGTTTACGTCTTCTGGGTGGATATATATGCTGTTGTTTCATTTCCTCTTTTTAAATGTCTAAGCAATTCTCTGGACTTTTCTGTATTCAGTAATTTCCCGGCATGTATTTTGGTAGTTCTCATTCTTCATCAAATGCCCTGCAATATGGTCTACTTGGAATGCTCTTGGCTTATTACTGGAATGATCGCTGTTATCTTCCAGTTATTTTAATACACATATTTGTCCCAAACACGGATGACCAGCTCTTTCTTCTCCCATTTTGTGATCTCCAGAGCCTCTGACAGGAGACCTTGCAAATTAATCCAGAATTACAAGGTCAGGGTAGGACATCACCATGGTATCTACAAAGGGACCCCGGCGCTGCATCGGGGAGCCAACCTGAGCTTTAAGACCAGCTGTCTGGTGGCAGTGTAGCCACTGCGGGGTTGGCCAGCTTTCTCTTTTCTCTTATCCCTCCATTTCAGTTCTTCACTGTTCCTTCTGTTTGTCTTTGTGCCAAACACAGATCTTGGGAAAGGGTCTGATATTGGTCACCATGCTTTGTCTCCCAAATCGGGGCTCTAATTCACAAAGTCTAAACCCTCTCCTGAGTTGCTGACCTCAAATAAAGGTGTGGGTAATGGTGAGGTTTTCCCGGAGCCCCTGCCTGCCCCTATGCATTGCATGACCGCACTTACCGTTCTGCCCTAGGGTCATTTAGCTCCCATTTCTGCAGTGCACCTGTGCTTGTCTTCCAAGAAGGGCCTCCCACAGCTCTGCTTTGCTTCCTGCCTGCCCAGGTACCTTGGCACCTCTCTGAGGGTGCCCTGACCTGCTTCATCAGGGGTTTCCTGTCAGATTGTTCATGCTATGTGGAGGACTCCTCCCTCTCTCAAATGAGCTGTAAGTTTTCTAGCTTATTTGAAACAGCTCACATTTGTATGGCACTTGGTAAAGTGTTAAGCTGGGGGAAGGAAACACCAATAGACAGACTGAGAGCTTTTCTATGGAGGTGTAATTGCTTTTATCAACTTTATGGAAAATGGGATCATCAGCCTAGCTACTTGAAATGCACTTTCCCCCCCCTTCGATTTATTTTAAGGATCATTGGGATTTTAAAATATCCCTCCCTGTAGTTATTTCTAGATTGGTGCTATGCATCAAGGAAGATGGGTGAGCTGGAATGGTTGTTTCCTTTCTCTCTCTCCCTCTCTCTTGTGCTTTCTTCTCCTGTCTCCTGTCAGCCAGCTGCTGCCTTTCCTTCCCCACAGTGAACTTCTTGCTGTCTCACTGCACCCAATTCTTGGGCTTGCCAGGAAGGGAGCTGTTCTCTCCTGGCATCTGTGGACACACGTGCTGAATTTCATATTCTACTGGCACCCAGGAGTGTTAGGGGCACAGAGGAGCTCTTGATGTCTGCTGAATGCTCAGTGGTTTTCTAATCATCAGGGGGAAAACAAAAAGTAATGAAGAAAAGATTTGTCGGGGCTCTTGAGAGGCTCAGGCTGCCACAGGCTGGTTACTTCAACCCAATTTCTGATTTTTTTTCCCTTTCAAAAACAAAGCTTTGTTTCTGATCAGTGGTTTCAAAATATAAAAATCTCAGCCAGTGTGGTCAGTCAGGCAATCTGACCTTCAGACTGAATATTTCCTCCTTTGTATGGTTGGCTTGTTCAAAACACAATTCTAGAGGAAATGGAATGGTGATTTTACGTAGGGTTCTACTGATCCCAATTTGAGAGGGCCTTTCAGACCACTGGATGACAGAGTCTGGATATTAAGTGTCACTCAAAGGTACCTTGCAAAGAAGATAGATTACTATTGCTAGATAAACCGTAACTTTTCATTCCCAGGTTGTGCCACTTAGAAATTCTCAACCGCCATGTCATTGTAATGCATTGCATTGAATGAATAATAATTTCATTTCTCAGAGGACACTACCAAATTTGTGTCTGACCTTTGAGGAGAACAGCTTTTAATTTTAATCAAAGTATTTCCTTTTGAACTTTAAAGGAAGGTTGCTGATTTACTTCTCTCAAGATCTTGACAAAGAGACATCTCTAGGTTGTCTCAGTATTTACGGGAGTGGACTCATCTCGGGTATGAATGAAGTGGAGACTAATGGGAGCAAATTGATCCCTTCATAATTTGTCAAGTGAAGTGTGGCTAGCTGAAAATTTCATTATCAGCACTATTCTGGGTGAACTGTGAAAAAATTTAGCAAAATCAGCTTCATAATGTTCCTTTTCAGTCTGAGGAGGATTACTGGCTGTCACTCACAGCAGACCCTGGTATAATTTCCATGCTGTTGTAGCAAATAAAAAAATGATTTGTGAAGTTACCCTCAGCTCCCTTAGAATTGAGGGGGAGCTTCATTCTATTTTCTGAAACTGAAATATGATTTAAGCTGAGAAGCAGCATTAAGAATCACTGCCTTAGCCATTAAGACTATGATGTAGCTGTGCGTTTATCAATGTGGAGAGGTTAGAGTAAAAAATGGGTTACAAATAGGTATATAAAGTATGATCCTGTTTTTGTTTAAGAAAATTATGCATATTTGCACAGGAGAGGTCTGGAAAGGCATATGTCTGTAATCACAATAAGAAATAAATGAGAAAAAATATCCACTAACAAAAAAGAGCAAAGCCTATACATATATAATAGAAGCTCGAACACAAAAGCATAAGCACAGTCCTACCTCGGTACTCATTAATTTATTCTGAAACATGATGAGTCCTGAAAGTGATGTGGACTGAATAAAATTTTCCATAAGAAGTGATGTAATTACCAGTAATTCCCAAAAGTTCCCCAGAATGTTCACATTTTACTGGGCACAGTTAGCACTTAAACTGCTCAAAGAACAAGGCAGGAAGACAGTAGGTGGGGATTTGGCCCTGGTCAGGAGCTGACATGAGACTGATGCTGGTGCCCCATGCTGAAATGTTGTCTTGTTAACAGGCTAGGGTTTCATGTTTGATGAGTTCTGAAGCTCACCAGCACCGAGGCTTGCCTGTGTTTTTAACGTCACGTGTGATCACAGAAACAACTTAAAACAACAATGAGCTACGTTCTCTTTTGCCTATCAGTTTGGGAAAATGCTTAAAATAAAGGAACATGCAGCGCTACTGAAGGAGATAGGGCGTGCCTGTCCACTTGGGGACGGTACCCTGTGTGATACGTGGTTTTGAAGATAAGCGTCTCACAGCCTTGCTGTGGTACAGTTGACATCTGATCACACTGCACCTGGCCTGGAGGTGGTTGACACTGGTACGTGTGGTCCTGACAACAACCAAAATACTACTGAGTCACAGCCATCACCCTTGCAGGCTTCCTCCTGCCTTTGTGAGTCTTCCCTTTCCCTGTTCACGCTGTAGCCCCATCCCAAGTATCTACTTATCTGCTCTCAGTCATTACAGGTTCCAGGCCATGCTCTAGACCTTTACACATGGATGCCGTATGCATCCTCTTTTTTGTCTGGCTCTTTCATTCAGTGTACTCATCTGGAGGTTCACCTTTGTTGTAGTGTGAACCTACAGTTCATTTTTTTCGGTAGTGGAACAGTATTTTGCCTCATGGATATTTCCACAATTTGTTCAACTTATTGCTGGATTAGCCAACTGGCATTTAGCTTATTTCTAGTTTTTGACTCCTACAAATAAAACTGCTGTGAATGTCTGCGTGAAACTTTTGTGGAAATGTATTTTCATTTTTCTTTGGTAAATTCTGAGAGGAAAGTGGACTGGACATTACCAGGTGTTTAACTTAGCAAGAAACAGCCAAACTGCTTTCCAGAGTGATTGTGCCACGTTACATCTCTGTCAGCATTCTATTTCCACCTTCTTACCAACAAAGTAGCCAACCCATTATGACACAGTGGTCCCTCAAGTTGTGTATTTGTATTTCCCTAAGGACTAAGGGCAGTGATCATATTCTTTGTGCTCATTTGTCCTCTGCATATTGTCTTTAGTAAAATGTCTGTTTGGGCCATGTGAGCACTTTAAGATTGGCGTATTTGTCTATTATGGAAGTGTAGGACTTCTTATATAACTTTTATATGTTATTTGTAATGTTGTGGAAATCTGATGTTAAGCCAAATGGAAGTCCCTTTGCATCCAGGAGTTGGAAGGCAACTGTTTGTTATGTTAGCGGGCTGATGGGAATCCATTTCAAATCACCAGCCTTAAGTCAGTTTTGGGTTTAGTTTTTACAGGGGTATAAGCAAGAACTATGAATGCCAATAGCGAATCAGTTTATGTCAGGTCATGTGTTGCCAAGCAGATTTATTCAAGGAAGGTTTACTTACAAAGGAATTGTTGAAGGAAGACAAGATGGCTGATCAGTGAGCAACAAAAAACAGAGCCTCCCAGGAGAAACAACTCATACGCCAGAATAAAACACCCTGGAGAGACCCAGACAGAGGGAGATGGATCCTCTTGACACAGGAAGAAATTAAAGCATAAAAGCCCATCAAATACATTGGGACTACAACTGGAACAGCTGGACAGTGTTTTAGCTGCTACCTGCCAATTTTGCAGTGGACTGAATTTGCACCAGCCTGAATCTGCCACGGCTGGCAGAGCCGCCCAAACTTGTTCCCACCATGACTCACGGGAAGCAGAGCAACGCTGAAGTTGGGGGTTGGTGAGCCTGATGGAGAGCAGAGCTGGCAAAGGGACTTTCATTAATCCATGGTCAGTGCTGGGATTGGGACACCCCCCCCCCACGGGAAGGGCACGATCAGATGGGCGACATGTTGGAATCTGGCAGGAGGAGCCTGAACTGGGAGCAACAGTGACTTTAGTTGGTTCCTCCCTCCCCAAAGCAGATTCGTGGGATTTGCTTGGACTGGGCCATGCCCCTGGCTGGGACCCAATAAGCCATCCCAAATCGATTCCCTGTGCCTAGCAAGCACTGACCAGGGGAAGGCCTCTGCAGTTTGGTGGGGAGGGGCTGGCTTAGGCAGCTGCTGCTTGCACCTCAGTGATAAGAGCAGTCAGGAGAGGGTGGAGGACCCTTGAAGAGTGCTTTGGAGGAGGTGTGGCCAACAGGAAAGGGGCTGGGACCTGCAATGTGACCTGTGTGGAGGAAGCCGGGACCATGACAGAAGAGAGAGGCAGGAAGAGGCCCCCAGCCCAGAACCCTGAGAGCCCTGATCCAGGAGAGGGAAAAACAAGGGCGACTGAGGGCAGCAAACATGTAACAGCAGGCATGGCTTCAATGGACATTAAAAGATATCTTCGGGACCTTGTAGACGAGCTCAAAACTGAAATATTAAATCAGGTAAAGCAAGATATGAGTAGAGTAATAAAAGAAATGCTCTCAGGGAGCATCTCTCAGGAAGATACAGATGGTAGAAGGGAGGAACACACAAAAAGGAGAGAAACATTTGATAAAGAATATAAAGAAAATATAGAATACATGAAGCAGATTCAAAGAGACTACCAGGAAATTAAAAATTCCATTGACAGCTGGCAAAACACCTTAAAAGAAACTAAGGATAGACTATCAGAACTTGAAGACAAGTTTGCAATGTGTGATTATGAAAGGAAAGATCTCTTAGAAATAACAAGGAAACAGGCAGTAACAATACAAAGGCTAGAAAATGATAAGAGAATCTACAATTTAAGAATAAGAAATGTGAACGAAGAAGCAGGAATACATACAGGTGAATTACAAAGGCTGTTTACAGAAATAATTAAGGAAAACTTCCCAAGCATGGGAAAAGAAAATGACATTCGGTTATGTGAGGCATACAGAACCCCAGCCACCTACAACCAAAACAGATCTACACCCAGACATATAATAATCAAGATACCAGAAATTCAATATAAAAACAGAATATTAAAAGCTGTCAGAGAAAAGAAACAGATTACCTATAAAGGTAAGCCCATCAGGATCACGGCTGACTTCTCCACACAGACCATCAGATCAAGAAGAGCTTGGAGCGAAATATTCCAAGCCCTGAAAGAAAATAACCTCCAGCCCAGATTGATGTACCCTGCAAAACCATCACTAGAAATTAATGGAGAAATAAGATGCTTCCATGACAAAGAACAACTGGGCGAGTTTGTGACCACCAATCCAACCCTACTGAGAATACTGAAGGACATTCTAGAGAGAGAGAAAAAAAATACCAGGATTTTAAGAACAGTGGCAGAAAGGCCTCAATGAGTGGGGCAGGCAGTAGAATGAAAGAGAAAAGTAGACAAACAGGCGGAAAAATAGCATAGCAGAAATGAAGCAGAGAAGGTTGACTGTAATCTTTAACATAGATGGCCTTGATACACTATATTGTTAATAGTGCACCAGGATTTAAAAACCCACATTACTCATATTACTTTGCTTAGATGTATTATATTCTGTTCCAGTCATTCTACCTGTACTAGATTTGAGGGTACAAACAGTAATCCCCAAAATAAAAGGATATAGTATGGTAATCATCCTTAATTTCCTATTAAGTCAATCTAAAGCTCTGTAAAACCTACAGTATTTTACCATAACTGATTGTAATCGAACCTGGTTTGTTAAATCACTGTTTTGTATTGATAGATTTTATTCAAAGCTGTTATGATTGATAGTATCAAGTCTGAGAGTATAGGCAACTGCACTTAAGATGACAAGATTCACTAGAATATCCACTCTGGTTTGATTATTATCTGCCTTTGAAGTTTTATATTGTCTACAATGTTTTATTTTTTACTAATATTGTTATGTACTGCTATATTCAATTACACTGCTATATTCATTTATGCCTGATGATATAGGCAATTCTATTGAAGATAATAAGAAACAATACAGCAATCATTGTAGATCACCTTGTACTGTGGTTTTATATGACTTTTTGGTTTCATGTTTTTATAGGAATTTGTTTTGTTTTGTCTTACTAAGTTTTGTTTTTCCCTCTAATACAGAAAGGATAGAAATACATGTA